>CM029020.1:165233334-165675431 GCA_016801055.1 Panax notoginseng | reverse complement strand
TTTTTGATGTGGGTTTTGGTTATTGATGATGAAATTGTAAGAGTTGGCATTTTATGATGATTAAATGCATTAATTAGTAAAGTGTAAACAATTAAAATAAATTGTTTATAAAATTTAAGTAATGTTATTCTTTCAATATCATTATACCGAAATATTGGTATGGATTTTATTGTTGAATTTTATCTTTTGTTTCGGGGTTACTATTCATGAGTTACTATTCACGAGTTACTATTCATGATTACGAATATTACTCTTGAGATTAAACTATATGTTGATCATATTATTTTTATCATCATATTATAACATTTTTATAACCCTGATGTTGAAATTCTCTTTCACTGGAGTGTAAAGATGGGTAGATTATTGGTATGATCATGACTAGGGTTCTCTTTGGCCTGTAGTGCAAGTTGAATTGTGACTGGTATGATCATGACCATTGAATTTATAATTGAATATCTTAAGCTTAAGTTGCAAAGGTGAATTGATCAACATGGTTATAATTATTGTTTATATAAATTCTGAAATGATTTTATATTTCTTTGAGATATGAATATATTGGCCTGTAGTGCCAAATATGAATTGTTGATGAATATCTTTGGCATGTAGTGCAAAGATGGCCTGTTGATGAATATCTTTGGCCTGTAGTGCAAAGATGAACTGTTGTTGAATATCTTTGGCCCGTAGTGCAAAGATGGTTTGTTGATGAATATCTTTGGCCCGTAGTGCAAAGATTAGATTTGCTAGTATGATTATAAACAGGAACTGTGATTTGGAATAACCATGATCTTTGATGTTTCAGGTAAAGACATGGTGATGAAAATATTCTTCGTCCTGGGTGCGAAGAAAAATTTATAGTCACAATTATGATTATGAGTTATTCATATGATTGTGGAAGGAAACTGTTGAGTGATGTTACATGGATAAAATATTGTTGGTGATTTTAAATGGAGAAGATAATAGACTTTATAGTCTATTTGACTCTTCTAATGGATTGCTCGTTCCGCTGCAACTATGGTTGAAATTTTTATCATTTACCATATGTTCTAAATCTCTGATTTATTGTTGATGAAGGCTATTGATAATTGAATTATCTTTAGGTCATGATATTCTTTACTGAGCTAGTTGTGCTCACCCTTTTGCTTCACAATTCTTTCAGGTAATAAGAGTGTAGCTGGTCGAGCGGGGGTAACAAGGGAATAGAACGGTGGTCATCATTTAGTAGTTATATTTGGTGAAGAAAATAGGGTGAGGCGAACCAACGTTGGATGGGTGTTTTGTTTACTATCATACAAGATGTCTAATGACATACAACCTCGTGTCATCATAAGACAGGGTTGTGCTCATCCACTTGCTGAGTATATCTATGGGCACTACCTATATTATCTTGGTATTTGTTTGAAGTAATTTCTCAATTAGAGACAGTGGAGATAATGATATGTCAAGAGAAGACTCACCATTGGGAAGAATATGATAGTAATCTTCTCGTTTTTTCTTTGGGGTCTATTGGGTAAACCAAGGATAATTTGTGGGCCATATGATATCTATCACAACCTAGAAGCTTGGCCTCCATGTACGAAGGTTTCCTTAAGCACTTCCCAAAGATTCTAATTTCCAAAACAGTTTTTGACTATACCTTTATGTAAGGTGTCATTGTGAGGTGATGTCCACGATTGGAACATGAGTCACATTTGGTTTATATTTGTATCCAAACTCACAGCATATGTGTTGTTGTATTTTGCACGACAATTGTTGTAATAAAGTTGTAGTTGTTTTCTGTACCATGTATTTGACGACTCAGAATGGGTTAGGTGGAATGGACCTATTTTGGGGTCGTTACATTTGGTATCAGAGCTATAAGTAAAGAGCCCCGAGCCTCTCGCTGTTGACTTCCTGTTGATGGGGGATGCACCGAAGCAGGACTCTCCGTAGGGGACGCCGTTCTGCGGTGGCAAACTGATAGGTACCATTGTGAGGTGCTGTGTTGAAGCACCATGAGAGTCACATTTGGTATCAGAGCTTAGGATATGATCTCTGGTGGAGATCAGAGAATACAACTAGGAGGGAGAGATGAGTAAATCCTTCACTAGTGTGTCCTACTAAGCTTATTTGTTGGTCAGTCATAATATCGGGATATTATGTGATATGTTAATTTGTGAAAATTAACCCTTGGTTTGAAGCTGTATTCTAGAATGATATTGAATACAGGAGATGGAGCAATGGAGAAATTATGATGACAGGGAAGACGGAATTTGAAACGAAAGGAAGGTATTCTCAACTCTTTGAAATACCAGGTACGTAAATTTTCGGGGACGAAATTTCATAAGAGGGGAGATTGTAAGACCCCGAATTTTATGAAATAAAAGTATTCAATTTTTCTTATAATTACTATTCAGTAAATGGTTAAATTGATAAAAGTTTAAAGTTATGGTGAAATGTGATTTTTTTTGAAAATAAGCAAGTGGTTATAAAATAATCATTGTTGTCGGGGAATATTCGTTTGGTCGTGGAATATTCTTTCTGTCGGGGAATATTCGTACGACGGCGCAGCCATTTGTGGGCCCCATAACAGTAACTGTCGGGTGAAAAAAACGACAAATTTAAGTTTTTACATAACGCGTAGTTGTTACCGTTAACACTGTTGGAAATACCCGGTGGTTAAAATACAGTAATACGCGTTATGCACATAGACACGGTATTGCATAGTATTTTTGAAATTATTGATTCTTACGTAAGAAGGCACTACTCAATAATTGTTACAGTAGTTACTGTTCAATATTTTATTTATTGATTCAATAATTGTTGCGTTGATATTTTATATTATTGTTGTTTCAATAATTGTTGCTGCACAGTATTTTCTTTATCAGATCAATAATTCATTAATTGAATAATATTATTAGATAACATTATTGGCAATGTCTAGAAAGTTCTGTCTAAGGAGAGGTTTGGTCACTAATTGCGCGCAGTTAGGAGAAATTCTTATTGGAAAGCCCCCTCTTTCCTGGGAACGGCTGGTTGTCATAAATGTGATTCTGTAATATTATTTATGAATAATTAATTATTGATTTATATGATAAGAAAATATTTATTTTATGTGGATATAAATGAGGATATATTTTGTGGTTAAAAATGAAGGAGTTAATGTTGAGGTTTTTATCAGTATTTTTGTAGGAATGGAGGTATTAAAAATCAGGGTTTTTGAGATATTTTGCGGGGGTTATAATTTTTAATCCGCACGTTGGATCGTGGTAATTTTTGGATATGTTATAGTATATAAGTTGAGTAATGTCCACAAATTTGAACCGTTAAAAATGAACGTATGATTTGTTATGAATTTTACGAGATGACTGGTTCAGAAATTGTTAAATTTTCGGAGTTTATCATTTTGGTGGAAAATTCTAGAATTGGTGGACCCCACTTGTGGTTGGTGAAGAAATGTGCTGAATTATATTTCAAATGTGGTGGGTGGGAATAGTAGCAGGTAAAAGCCATCAGTTGCAGGTCAAACCTACCAAAATTTTCCTATAAATAGAGGTCTAAGTTAGAATTGAAAAATCACACCAGAAACATAAGCTTTCTCTCTTTCTCTCTCTATATTATGAAACATATTTTTGTGAGATTTTAGATACTTGGTGAGTTGCTATTCATCAGTGCAAGTTTCTTCAGCATCATATCCGATATCCAGTCAGAAGTAATGCTCTTTTGAGGTAAGGAATAGTAAGGGATAGTAAGGGATTTTAAGAGTTGTTATGTTTTTCAGTTTCGTAATTTTTCTGAACTTCAAAAATTCTGGAAAAATTTGAAATGATATTTTGATGAGTTTTCTTTGATTGTATCCAAAAATGGTGATTTTTGGATGTATAGATTGAGAGTTATGAATTTTATGAGAAAAGACTTTTTAAAAGTAACCGCTTATATTTCCTTGTGGTTAACTCCAAAAATTGATGAAATTTTTATTGGGAGTACATGTATATGATAGAAGTATAACTCTGTAAATTTCAGAATTTTTAGACAAAAAGTATAATTTTTGATAAATGTCTAAATATTCGGTGGTTTTGGCCATATGAAAAATAGTAAATGAGTTTTAAAAATTCTGAGAAAAATATATGATCACTATGGGACTATATTATGCTAAATCCCAGAAAAGAATTATTTATGGAACTGATTTGGTATTTTTCATGAAATGTCTCTAGTTATGAGTAAATGAAATTTTAAATATGTTTTGTGAAGAAAAAAAAATTGGAAAATAGGATTTTATGGCTTGAGAATCCTATATGAGGTATATGCAGATTTTTGATGAGGGTTTTGGTTATTGATGATGAAATTGTAAGAGTTGGCATTTTATGATGATTAAATGCATTAATTAGTAAAGTGTAAAACAATTAAATAAATTGTTTATAAATTTAAGTAATGTTATTCTTTCATATCATTATACCGAAATTTGGTATGAATTTTATTGTGGAATTTCTATCTTTTGTTTCGGGGTTAATATTCATGAGTTACTATTCACGATTTACTATTCATGAGTTACGAATATTACTCTTGAGATTAAAAACTATATGTTGATCATATAATTTTTATCATCATATATAACATTTTTATAACCCTGATGTTGAAATTCTCTTTCACTGGTGTGTAAAGATGGGTAGATTATTGTGTATGATCATGACTAGGGTTCTCTTTGGCCTGTAGTGCAAAGTTGAATTGTGACTGGTATGATCATGACCATTGAATTTATAATTGAATATCTTAAGCTTAAGTGCAAAGGTGAATTGATTAACATGGTTATAATTATTGTTTATATAATTCTGAAATGATTATATATTTCTTTGAGATATGAATATATCTGGCTGTAGTGCAAATATGAATTGTTGATGATATCTTTGGCATGTAGTGCAAAGAGGGCCTGTTGATGAATATCTTTGGCCTGTAGTGCAAAGATGAACTGTTGTTGAATATCTTTGGCCCGTAGTGCAAAGATGGTTTGTTGATGAATATCTTTGGCCGTAGTGCAAAGATAGATTTGCTAGTATGATTATAAAAAACAAAACTGTGATTTGGAATAACCATGATCTTTGATGTTTCAGTAAAGACAGGTGATGAAAAAATTCTTCGTCCTGGGTGCGAAGAAAAATTTATAGGTCACAATTATGATTATGAGTTATTCATATGATTGTGGAATGGAACTGGTTGAGTGATGTTACATGGATTAAATATTGTTGGTGGATTTTTAACATGGAGAAGATAATAGACTTTATAGTCTATTTGACTCTTCTAATGGAATTGCTCGTTCCGCTGTAACTATGGTTGAAATTTTTTCATTTACCATATGTTCTAAATCTCTGATTTATTGTTGATGAAGGTATTGATAATTGAATTATCTTTAGTCATGATATTCTTTACTGAGCTAGTTGTGCTCACCCTTTTGCTTCACAATTCCTTTCAGGTAATAAGAGTGTTGCTGGGTCGAGCGGGGGTAACAAGGGATAGAAACGGTGGTCATCATTTAGTAGTTATATTTGGTGAAGAAATAGGGTGAGGCGAACCCAACGTTGGAAGGGTGTTTTGTCACTATCATACAAGATGTTTAATGACATAAACCTCGTGTCATCATAAGATAGGGTTGTGCTCATCACTTGCTGAGTATATATTACGAGCACTACTATATAATCTTGGTGTTTGTTTGAAGTATAATTCTCAATTAGAGACAGTGGAAATAATGATAAGTCAAGAGAAGACACACCATTGGGAAGAATATGATAGTAATCTTCTCGTTTTTCTTTGGGGTCTATTGGGTAAACCAAGGATAATTCTGTGGCCATATGATATCTATCACAACCTAGAAGCATGGCCTCCCATGTACGAAGGTTTCCTTAAGCACTTCCCAAAGATTCTAATTTCCAAAATAGTTTTTGACTATACCTTTATGTAAGGTGTCATTGTGAGGTGATGTCCACGATTGGGAACATGAGTCACATTTGGTATATATTTGTATCCAAAACTCAGCATATGTGTTGTTGTATTTTGCACGACAATGTTGTAATAAGTTGTAGTTATTTTCTGTACCATGTATTTGACGACTCAGAATGGGTTGGGTGGAATGGACCTATTTTGGGGTCGTTACATAAACAATAATTATAACCATGTTGATCAATTCACCTTTGCACTTAAGCTTAATATATTCAATTATAAATTCAATGGTCATGATCATACCAGTCACAATTCAACTTTGCACTACTGGCCAAAGAGAACCCTAGTCATGATCATACCAATAATCTATCCATCTTTACACTCCAGTGAAAGAGAATTTCAACATCAGGGTTACAAAAATATTATATATGATGATAAAAATAATATGATCAACATATAGTTTTAATCTCAAGAGTAATATTCGTAACTCATGAATAGTAAATCGTGAATAGTAACTCATGAATAGTAACCCCGACACAGAAGATAAAAATTCCACAATAAAATTCATACCAATATTTTGGTATAATGATATTGAAAGAATAACATTACTTAAATTTATAAACAATTTATTTTAATTGTTTACACTTTACTAATTAATGCATTTAATCATCATGAAATGCCAACTCTTACAATTTCATCATCAATAACCAAAACCCTCATCAAAAATCTGCATATACCTCATATAGGATTCTCAAGCCATAAAATCCTATTTTCCAATTTTCTTTCTTCACAAAACATATTTAATTCATTTACTCATAACTAGACTATTTTCATAAAAAATACCAAATCAGTTCCAAAAATATTTCTTTTCTGGAATTTAGCATAATATAGTCCCATAGTGAACATATATTTTTATCAGAATTTTTAAAAGTCATTTACTATTTTTCATATGGTCAAAACAGCCGAATATTTAGACATTTATCAAAAATTATACTTTTGTCCAAAAATTCTAAAATTTACAGAGTATACTTCTATCATATACATGTACTCCCAATAAATTTTTTATCAATTTTGGAGTTAACCACAAGGAATTATAAGCGATTACTTTTAAAATAGTCTTTTCTCATAAAATTCAGAACTCTCAATCTATACATCCAAAAATCACCATTTTTGGACACAATCAAGAAAACTCATCCAAATATTATTTCAAATTTTTCCAGAATTTTTGAAGGTCAGAAAAATTACGAAACTGAAAATCATAACAACCCTTAAAATTCCTTAATATCCCTTACTATCCCTTACAATCCCTTACCTCAAAAGAGCAGTACTTCTGATCGGTATAAGGCTGAAGAAAACTTGCGCTGATGAATAGAAACTCACAGAGTATCTAAATACTCACAAAATACACTCAATAATCTAGAGAGAGAAAGAGAGAAAACTTATGTTTCTGGTGTGATTTTCAATTCTAACTTAGCCCTCTATTTATAGGAAAATTTGGGTAGGTTTGACCTGCAACCTGATGGCTTTACTGCTACTATTCCCACCCACCACATTTGAAATATAATTCAGCACATTTCTTCACCAACCACAAGTGGGGCCCACCAATTCTAGAATTTTCCACCAAAATGATAAACTCCGAAAATTCAACAATTTCTGAACCAGTCATCTCGTAATATTCATAATAAATCATAAGTTCATTTTTAACGGTTCAAAATTTGTGGGCATATACTCAACTTATATATGTATAACATATCCAAAATTACCACGATCCAACGGTCGGATTAAAAATTATAACCCCCGCAAAATATCTCAAAACCCTGATTTTTAATACCTCCATTCCGACAAAAATACGGATAAAAATCTCAACATTAACTCCTTCATTTTTTAACCACAAAAATATATCCCTCATTTATATCCACATAAAATAAATATTTTCTTATCATATGAATCAATAATTAATTATTCACAAATAATATTACAGAATCATATTTATGACAACCAGGCCGTTCCCAGGAAAGAGGGGGCTTTTCAATAAGAATTTTTCCTTACTAGCGCGCAATTAGATGACCAAACCTCTCCTTAGATAGAACTTTCTAGACATTGCCAATAATGTTTTCTAATAATATTATTCAAATAATATGAATTATTGATCTGATAATAGAAAATACTGTGCAACAACAATTATTGAAACAACAATAATATAAAATATCAACGCAGCAATTATTGAATCAATAAAATAAAATATTGAACAGTAATTACTGTAACAATTATTGAGTAGTGCCTTCTTACGTAAGAATCAATAATTTTAAAAATACTGTGCAATACCGTATGCTACTGTGCAATAACGCGTATTACTGTATTTTAACCACCGGGTATTCCAACAGTGTTAACGGTAACAACTACGCCGTTATTTGTAAAAACTCAAATTTGTCGTTTTCCTTCCCCCGACAGTTATTCGTTATGGGGCCCACAAATAGCTGCGCCGTCGTACGAATATTCTCCGACAGAAAGAATATTCCACGACCAAACGAATATTCCCCGACAACAATGATTATTTTATAACCACTTGCTTATTTTTAAAAAAAAATTCATATTTCACCCATAACTTTAAACTTGTTATCAATTTAACCATTTACTAAATAGAAAAATTGAATAATTTTATTTCATAAAATTCGGGGTCTTACAATCTCCCCTCCTTATGAAATTTCGTCCCCGAAATTTACGTACCTCGTAATTCAAAGAGTTGAGAGTACCTTGCTTTCATTTCAGATTCCATCTTCCCTGTCATCATGATTTCTCCATTGCTCATCTCTTGTATTTCAGATATCATTCTAGAATACAGCTTCAAAACAAGGGTTAATTAAACAAATTAACATATCACATAATATCCCGATATTATGACTGACCAACAAATAAGCTTAGGTAGGACACACTAGCGAAGGATTTACTCATCTCTCCCCTCCTAGTTATATTCCCCGATCTCCGCCAGAGATCATATCCCTAAGCTCTGATACCACCTGTGACAACCTCAAAATAGGTCTATTCAATCCAACCCATTCTGAGTCGCCAAATACATGGTACAGAAAACAACTACAACTTTATTACAACAATTATCGTGTAAAATACAACAACACATATGCTGTGAGTTTGGATACAAATATATACCAAATGTGACATTGGACACCATCATGTATCAGCACCTCACAATGACACATTACATAAAGGTATAGTTAAAAACTGTTTTAAAAATTAGAATATTTGGGAAGTGCTCAAGGAAACCCTCGTACATGGGAGGCCATGCGTCTAGGTTATGATAGATATCATATGGCCACAGAATTATCCTTGGTTTACCCAATAGACCCCAAAGAAAAACGAGAAGATTACTATCATATTCTTCCCAATGGTGAGTCTTCTCTTGACTTATCATTATCTCCACTGTCTCTAATTGAGAATTATACTTCAAACAAACACCAAGATTATATAGGTAGTGCTCGTATATATACTCAGCAAGTGGATGAGCACATCCCTGTCTTATGATGACACGAGGTTGTATGTCGTTAGACATCTTGTATGATAGTGGTAAACCACCCTTCCAACGTTGGGTACACCTTACCCTATTGGATTCACCA
The DNA here is from genome assembly GCA_016801055.1 of Panax notoginseng. Classification (NCBI taxonomy): domain Eukaryota; kingdom Viridiplantae; phylum Streptophyta; class Magnoliopsida; order Apiales; family Araliaceae; genus Panax; species Panax notoginseng. Next base: position 165,665,895 of record CM029020.1, on the reverse strand, counting down.
AATATAACTACTAAATGAACTTTTCTATACTGCTTCGGGAGACACATCCACAGCTAGAGACCACCGTTCTATTTCCCCGTTACCCTCGCTCGACCCAGCTACACTCTTATTACCTGAAAGGAATTGTGAAGCAAAAGGGTGAGCACAACTAGCTCAGTAAAGAATATCATGACTAAAGATAATTAAATTATCAATAGCCTTCATCAATAATAAATCAGAGATTTAGAACATATGGTAAATGATAAAAATTTCAACCACAGTTGCAGCGGAACGAGCAATCCATTAGAAGAGTCAAATAGACTATAAAGTCTATTATCTTCTCCATGTTAAAAATCCACCAACAATGTTTTATCCCTGTAACATCAATCAACAGTTCTGGTCCACAATCATATAAATAACTCATAATCATAATTATGATTCTAAATTTTTCTTCGCACCCAGGACGAAGAATATTTTCATCACCTGTCTTTACCTGAAACATCAAAGATCATGGTTATACCAAATCACAGTTCCTGTTTATAATCATACTAACAAATCCATCTTTGCACTACGGGCCAAAGATATTCATCAACAAACCATCTTTGCACTACGGGCCAAAGATATTCAACAACAGTTCATCTTTGCACTACAGGCCAAAGATATTCATCAACAGGCCATCTTTGCACTACATGCCAAAGATATTCATCAACAATTCATATTTGCACTACAGGCCAAATATATTCATATCTCAAAGAAATATATAATCATTTCAGAATTTATATAAGCAATAATTATAACCATGTTGATCAATTCACCTTTGCACTTAAGCTTAAGATATTCAATTATAAATTCAATGGTCATGATCATACCAGTCACAATTCAACTTTGCACTACAGGCCAAAGAGAACCCTAGTCATGATCATACCAATAATCTACCCATCTTTACACTCCAGTGAAAGAGAATTTCAACATCAGGGTTATAAAAATGTTATATATGATGATAAAAATAATATGATCAACATATAGTTTTAATCTCAAGAGTAATATTCGTAACTCATGAATAGTAAATCGTGAATAGTAACTCATGAATAGTAACCCCGACACAAAAGATAAAAATTCTACAATAAAATCCATACCAATATTTCGGTATAATGATATTGAAAGAATAACATTACTTAAATTTATAAACAATTTATTTTAATTGTTTACACTTTACTAATTAATGCATTTAATCATCATAAAATGCCAACTCTTACAATTTCATCATCAATAACCAAAACCCTCATAAAAAATTGCATATACCTTATATAGGATTCTCAAGCCATAAAATCCTATTTTCCAATTTTTTTTCTTCACAAAACATATTTAATTCATTTACTCATAACTAGACCATTTTCATGAAAAATACCAAATCAGTTCCAAAAATATTTCTTTTCTGGGATTTAGCATAATATAGTCCCATAGTGAACATATATTTTTCTCAGAATTTTTAAAACTCATTTACTATTTTTCATATGGCCAAAACCACTGAATATTTAGACATTTATCAAAAATTATACTTTTGTCTAAAAATTCTGAAATTTACAGAGTATACTTCTATCATATACATGTACTCCCAATAAAAATTTCATCAATTTTGGAGTTAACCACAAGGAATTATAAGCGGTTACTTTTAAAATAGTCTTTTCTCATAAAATTCATAACTCTCAATCTATACATCCAAAAATCACCATTTTTGGACACAATCAAGAAAACTCATCAAAATATCATTTCAAATTTTTCCAGAATTTTTGAAGGTCAGAAAAATTACGAAACTGAAAATCATAACAACCCTTAAAATCCCTTAATATCCCTTACTATCCCTTACTATCCCTTACAATCCCTTACCTCAAAAGAGCAGTACTTCTGATCGGTATAAGGCTGAAGAAAACTTGCACTGATGAATAGAAACTCACAGAGTATCTAAATACTCACAAAATACACTCAATAATCTAGAGAGAGAAAGAGAGAAAAATTATGTTTCTGGTGGGATTTTCAATTCTAACTTAGCCCTCTATTTATAGGAAAATTTTGGTAGGTTTGACCTGCAACCTGATGGCTTTACCTGCTACTATTCCCACCCACCACATTTGAAATATAATTCAGCACATTTCTTCACCAACCACAAGTGGGGCCCACCAATTCTAGAATTTTCCACCAAAATGATAAACTCCGAAAATTTAACAATTTTTGAACCAGTCATCTCGTAAAATTCATAATAAATTATACATTCATTTTTAACGGTTCAAAATTTGTGGGCATATACTCAACTTATATATGTATAACATATCCAAAAATTACCACGATCCAACGGTCGGATTAAAAATTATAACCCCCGCAAAATATCTCACAAACCCTGATTTTTAATACCTCCATTCCGACAAAAATACGGATAAAAATCTCAACATTAACTCCTTCATTTTTTAACCATAAAAATATATCCCTCATTTATATCCACATAAAATAAATATTTTCTTATCATATGAATCAATAATTAATTATTCACAAATAATATTACAGAATCACATTTATGACAACCAGGCCGTTCCCAGGAAAGATGGGGCTTTCCAATAAGAATTTTTCCTTACTAGCGCGCAATTAGATGACCAAACCTCTCCTTAGACAGAACTTTCTAGACATTGCCAATAATGTTATCTAATAATATTATTCAAATAATATGAATTATTGATCTGATAATAGAAAATACTGTGCAGCAACAATTATTGAAACAACAATAATATAAAATATCAACGCAGCAATTATTGAATCAATAAAATAAAATATTGAACAGTAATTACTGTAACAATTATTGAGTAGTGCCTTCTTACGTAAGAATCAATAATTTTAAAAATACTGTGCAATACCGTGTGCTACTGTGCAATAACGCGTATTACTGTATTTTAACCACCGGGTATTCCAACAGTGTTAACGGTAACAACTACGCCGTTATTTGTAAAAACTCAAATTTGTCGTTTTCCTTCACCCGACAGTTATTCGTTATGGGGCCCACAAATAGCTGCGCCGTCGTACGAATATTCTCCGACAGAAAGAATATTCCACGACCAAACGAATATTCCCCGACAACAATGATTATTTTATAACCACTTGCTTATTTTAAAAAAAAAATTCATATTTCACCCATAACTTTAAACTTGTTATCAATTTAACCATTTACTAAATAGAAAAATTGAATAATTTTATTTCATAAAATTCGGGGTCTTACATGAGGGGCATGACTACCTATCACCCATTGATCGTGATGTCGTAGTTTGACCAGTTTCAGGACTTTCATCCTTTTGAGGGGCACTAGGTCAGCGTTTAGCTTCTCGCCATCTATCAGCAGAGGACCGATCCCGAGTGTATACATGTTGAGATCAGCGTGAGATAGCTACTTTTTCTGTTAGCCATCCGGGCTGTTCGCTAGAGTATTCTGCGTGGATGGAGACAGAGACTTCATCAGCTGTGGTAGTATCCACAGTACCGGAGATTGATTCAAATGGTGGAGAGTCTATGGAGGACATTGATTTCCACACCGAGGAGGAGCCATCTACTGGGTTGACAGTAGCTCTATTAGATTCTCCCAGTACTAGCACTGTTGTGATCCAGTATTCAGCACAGTACTTTGAGCAGAGTCTTTATCTGATGACCTTCGAGAGAGATCAGGCTAGATCCTTGATGTTGATTGCTCTTGATGGGAGCGACGTGGCTCTATTAGAGAGAGACGAGGCATTAGCTCGTAGAGATGCCACTGTTGTTGAGTGGGATGAGGCCAGATCAGCCAGAGATACAGTGATAGTTGAGAGGGATAGCGCCATATCTGACCGAGATATAGTTGTCACAGATAGTACTACAGTGAGGTCCCTTACCACTGGTATGATTACAGAGATGAGCACGTACATTGATGAGCATAGAGTCACCATGCAGATGGTTATAGATCTGTTAGCTCGTGTGGATACCCTTGTACAGGAGACCACAGCGTTGCCTCCTTCTGCTGAGAGGGATGCCATGTTGGGCTTGATAGCTCGTATATACACTAATTTTTAGATGGGCTTATATTTTCCTGCACATACTAGCTTAGCCATTTTGTCATGTATAGTTCATATTGTATATATCAAACAACATTATATATAGCAGGAAAATATATTTTTGATCACTTCCCTTTTAGTTATGCCTTGTTGCTTGCTTGATATTTTCCTGCTTCTTCAGGGCTTGTGATCTTGATGTATTCTGAATTCCTCCTTGATGGATGGACATTGAGTTGTCTCTAGATAGTTTAGAATGGATCGTTGATCTGTGTGTATCCCCTACCATCTCTTTGGTATCTTGGGACTAGTTTCTGTATGGAAATATAGAGAGGAGTGTGGGTTTTCCTCTCTAAGATTAACCGTACCATATATGGTTGCCAGTACTCCTATTTAGGAGGAGCCTAGTTAATTCCATCTCTTATGGATTGGTATTGCTCTGTGAGGCACAACCATAGCTTAGATGGTCGCCGAATCTCCTATTTAGGAGGAGTTCAGGTAATTCCATCCCTTTGGTCTGAAGCCGAGGAAATGTAGTGGATTGAAGTTTGATCCCAATACCAGATGACAAGTGTTTGTATTTTGGTAAGGGGTGAGACCGAACCATGAATGGCTTCCTACGTACTCCTATTGAAGAGGAGATCGGGTCTGCGTAGTTCAAACTTGGTGTAAGAGGTTCAACAATGTATGTGGCAGAAAGGGTGTAGGTATATTTTTGTTATTTTTTTGTTTTTGTAAGGAGAAGGGTGTAGAAATGTTTTTGTTTTTTTTTGTTTTATTGCGACCGGGCCATATAAAATGGTTGCCTACGTACTCCCTGGTATCGGGGAGATCAGGTCGACGTAGTTAGCCCCTCAGGATGATTTATAGCCGAGGAAAAGCTTAATCCCATGTGCAGGACAGACTGCGGGGACAAGAAAGTTTGATCCTAAGTTTAGGATAAACTGCAAGTGTGAAAAGTTTGATCTCATGTTTGAGACAAACTGCAAGTGTGAAAGGTTCAATCCCTAGTGGGATAACTGAAGTTGTATGAATGGAGTGAAGCCAGGCTGCTGGCTTGAAGAGCATGTTTCCCTAAGGGGCAAAGTGTGAAAAAGAGTTGTATGTAGTGAAGGGTTAAAGAACCGAAATGACTGGTGTTCTGATGATCCACCAGGATGTTTGCTTGATGGTAACCTCAGACATAGTACCATTTCATGGTGTCCGAATTGATGATTTACGGAAATTCATCGCCGTCCATTTCTTGTAACCTGAGAGTGCCTCCTGTCAATACCTCCTTGACAACAAACGGGCCTTCCCAGTTTGGAGCAAATTTTCCCTTAGACTGATCTTGGTTGTCAATGATCTTCTTTAAAACCACGTCATGTTGTTTAAACTGCCGTAGCTAGACTTTTCTATTATAGGATCTGGCTATCCTTTGTTGATATAACTGACCATGGAAGATAGCCGCGGTTCGCCTTTCGTCTATTAGAGACAATTGGTGATACATGTCTTATACCCATTAGTCTTCATCTAGCTGAGCGTCTATCAACACTTTGAGGGATTCCATTTCCACTTCTACGGGTAGCACTGCTTCCATCCCATAGGTTAATGCGTAGGGGGTTGCCCTAGTGGAAGCATGCATTGATGTTCTGTAGGCTAATGGAGTAAGATGCAATAAGTCAGGCCATCCTTTGTGGTTAGCGGACATCTTTTGCATGATCTTCTTGATGTTTTTGTTAGCCGCTTCAACAACACCATTAATCTTTGGGCGGTAGATGACGGAGTTAAGATGTTTGATGTGGAATTTACTGCACAACTCCTCCATTATTTTGTTGTTGAGGTTCTTAGCATTGTCTGACACAATGACCTTTGGTTGTCCATATCGACAGATGACATTGTTTCCGACGAAAGCAATGATGACTTCTTTGGTAACCCTGGGGAAGGAGGCTGCTTCTACCCACTTAGTGAAGTAGTCGATCATGGTGAATATAAAGTGATGCCCATTACTGGATTTGGGCTCGATGGGCCCAATCACGTCCATTCCCTACATTGAGAAGGGCCAGGGCGAACTCATATTGTGGAGTTCCCTTGGAGGGGCATGGATGGCATTTTCATGAATTTGGCATTGATTGCACCTCTTGACGTGATCATCGCAGTCAGCCTTGAGGGTAAGCCAGTAATGACCTGTCCTAAGGATCTTCTTAACAAGTAGGGGGCCGCTCATGTGTGGGCCACATACTCTACCATGGATCTCATCCATGAACCTCTGAGCTTGGTCCTTGACCAGACATCTGAGGAGACCTAATTCTGCATCTCTTTTGTAGAGTGCATCTCCGCTCAGATAGAATTTCATATCAAGTCGATGGATCCGTCCTTTCTCAGTCGGGCTCGCCTCAGCTGGTGTAGATCCATTCCGTAAATAATCCTTGATGTGCTGATTCCAAGGATGTTGGATGGGAGGTAGCTCATCCGATACTTCACCAACATAGTTTCCATAGGCTGGTGCCTTTTGCAGGGCAAATGTGATGCTTGACATGTGTTCCTTGTCAGGTATGTAAATCAAGGAGGCCAAAGTTGCTAGTGCATCTGCAAAGTCATTCCTGTTACGGGGAATGTGTAGAAAAGAGATCTCTCCGAACTCCGAAGCCATCTATAAAACCTATCGATGGTAAGGCAGCAAGTGTAGACCTTTGGTTTGATAGATTTTCGTAGATTGTCTGATTACCAACTCTGAATCCCCAAAGACAATTAACCGCTTGATGCCCATTGAATGGGTATGTTTTAGCCCCATGAGACAGCCTTCATACTCAGCTGTGTTGTTGGTGCTGACAAACTATAATTTGAGGGCGACGGGATACTGCTCTCCCGTACCGGATACTAGAACTGCTCCAGCTCCAAAGCCTTCCATATTAATAGCTCCATTGAAATACATTTTCCATGTATGGCATGTATCGTACTGATGGTGTGGCTGTACTACCATTACCCCTTTATCGGGGAAGTATGTTTCCAAGGGTTTGAAGTCCCCTGAGGGTGCGGTGGCCAGTTGATCCGCAATTCCTTGACCTTTGATGGATTTTTGCGTCACATAGACGATATCAAATTGTTGTAGGATCAACTGCCATCTGGACAGCCGATAATTTAAAATGGATTTACTGAACACGTACTTGAGAGGATCCACTCGGGATATGAGATGGGCTGTGTGACCATGGAAGTAATGTTGTAACCTCACAGAAGCCCATGCTAAAGCGCAACAAGTCTTCTCAATCAGAGTGTACTTGTGTTCACTACTGCTGAATCTTTTGTTGAGGTAGTAGATAGCTCGTTCTCGGCCTCTATCGTCTTTCTGTCCCAGCATGCAGGTAATGGCATTGTCACTTATGGATAGGTACATGAATAGGGGAACATCATCCCTGGGTGGTAACAAAACGGGAGCTTTGACTAGCTACTCTTTGATTGTAAGGAAGGCCTTCTGGCACTCATCGTTCCATTTCGTGGAGGAGTTCTTCCTTAATAACTTGAAGATGGGCTCACAGGTTGCTGTGAGTTGAGAAATAAACCTACTAATGAAGTTGATTCTTCCCAAAAATCCCCGTATTTCCTTCTCTGTCTGAGGAACGGGCATTTCAATGATGGCCTGGATTTTGGTGGGATCCAGCTTAATCCCCTTGTGGCTGACTAGGAATCCTAGCAACTTGCTTGATTTCTTGAGTAGCTGACATTACTTCGGCAAAAATTTTGGGTGTGAGAGGTGGGTCCCCAATAAGATGGTAGTGAGTGTTGCTCACCTCCAGGGCATAAAAATTGACCGGCTCAACTTCTAAATTGAAGCTGATGAGGGGTATGATACCCTGTTTAGGACATTCTGGCTCAACGTTGACCGTGACTAGGCTGTCATTAATGATGTATTTAAGTTGCTGATGAAGAGTGAAGGGGACGACCCTCGTCATATGAATCCACGGTCTTCCCAATAGCAGGTTGTATCCTGAATCTATTTTGAGCATGTGAAAAGATACGCAGAATGTATGGGGACCAATCTCAATTGGTATTTCAATCTCTCCGACTGAATTTCGGCGGGATCCGTCGAAAGCTTTAATAATCGTAAGGCTGCTTCGGATCCAGTTGAGATTGACGTTCATCTTTAGCAACGTAGCATAAGGACAGATATTCAGAGACGAATCTCCATCTAACAAGACTCCAGCTAACATGTATCTGGAGGACAAAATCGCAATGTGCAACGATTTGCAATGACCGATCCCTTCAGGCGGTATGTCATCATCAGTGAAAGATATCACATTATTGTTAAAAATGTGATCAACCAAATGTTAAAATTTTTTCACATCCACTGATTTCGGCAAGTAGGCTTCTTCCAAAACCTTCAGTAAGATCTTGTAAGACCCCGAATTTTATGAAATAAAAGTATTCAATTTTTCTATTCAGTAAATGGTTAAATTGATAAAATTTTAAAGTTATGGGTGAAATATGAATTTTTTTTTCAAAATAAGCAAGTGGTTATAAAATAATCATTGTTGTCGGGTAATATTCGTTTGGTCGTGGAATATTCTTTCTGTCGGAGAATATTCGTACGACGGCGCAGCTATTTGTGGGCCCCATAACGAATAACTGTCGGGTGAAGGAAAACGACAAATTTGAGTTTTTACAAATAACGGCGTAGTTGTTACCGTTAACACTGTTGGAATACCCGGTGGTTAAAATACAGTAATACGCGTTATTGCACAGTAGCACACGGTATTGCACAGTATTTTTGAAATTATTGATTCTTACGTAAGAAGGCACTACTCAATAATTGTTACAGTAATTACTGTTCAATATTTTATTTTATTGATTCAATAATTGCTGCGTTGATATTTTATATTATTGTTGTTTCAATAATTGTTGCTGCACAGTATTTTCCTTTATCAGATCAATAATTCATATTATTTGAATAGTATTATTAGATAGCATTATTGGCAATGTCTAGAAAGTTCTGTCTAAGGAGAGGTTTGGTCATCTAATTGCGCGCTAGTAAGGAGAAATCCTTATTGGAAAGCCCCCTCTTTCCTGGGAACGGCCTGGTTGTCATAAATGTGATTCTGTAATATTATTTGTGAATAATTAATTATTGATTCATATGATAAGAAATATTTATTTTATGTGGATATAAATGAGGGATATATTTTTGTGGTTAAAAATGAAGGAGTTAATGTTGAGATTTTTATCCGTATTTTTGTCGGAATGGAGGTATTAAAAATCAGGGTTTTTGAGATATTTTGCGGGGGTTATAATTTTTAATCCGACCGTTGGATCGTGGTAATTTTTGGATATGTTATACATATATAAGTTGAGTATATGTCCACAAATTTTGAACCGTTAAAAATGAACGTATGATTTATTATGAATTTTACGAGATGACTGGTTCAGAAATTGTTGAATTTTCAGAGTTTATCATTTTGGTGGAAAATTCTAGAATTGGTGGGCCCCACTTGTGGTTGGTGAAGAAATGTGCTGAATTATATTTCAAATGTGGTGGGTGGGAATAGTAGCAGGTAAAGCCATCAGGTTGCAGGTCAAACCTACCAAAATTTTCCTATAAATAGAGGGCTAAGTTAGAATTGAAAATCACACCAGAAACATAAGCTTTCTCTCTTTCTCTCTCTATATTATTGAGTGTATTTTGTGAGTATTTAGATACTCTGTGAGTTTCTATTCATCAGTGCAAGTTTTCTTCAGCCTTATACCGATCAGAAGTACTGCTCTTTTGAGGTAAGGGATAGTAAGGGATAGTAAGGGATAGTAAGGGATTTTAAGGGTTGTTATGTTTTTCAGTTTCGTAATTTTTCTGAACTTCAAAAATTCTGGAAAAATTTGAAATGATATTTTGATGAGTTTTATTGATTGTGTCCAAAAATGGTGATTTTTGGATGTATAGATTGAGAGTTATGAATTTTATGAGAAAAGACTATTTTAAAAGTAACTGCTTATAATTTCTTGTGGTTAACTCCAAAATTGATGAAATTTTTATTGGGAGTACATGTATATGATAGAAGTATACTCTGTAAATTTCAGAATTTTTAGACAAAAGTACAATTTTTGATAAATGTCTAAATATTCGGCTATTTTGGCCATATGAAAAATAGTAAATGACTTTTAAAAATTCTGAGAAAAATATATGTTCACTATGGGACTATATTATGCTAAATTTCAGAAAAGAAATATTTTTGGAACTGATTTGGTATTTTTCATGAAAATAGTCTAGTTATGAGTAAATGAATTAAATATGTTATGTGAAGTAAGAAAATTGAAAAATAGGATTTTATGGCTTGAGAATCCTATATATGAGGTATATGCAGATTTTTGATGAGGGTTTTGGTTATTGATGATGAAATCTTAAGAGTTGGCATTTTATGATGATTAAATGCATTAATTAGTAAAGTGTAAACAATTTAAATAAATTGTTTATAAGCTTAAGAAATGTTATTCTTTCAATATCATTATACCGAAATATTGGTATGAATTTTATTGTGGAATTTCTACCTTTTTGAGTCGGTGTTACTATTCACGAGTTACTATTCACGAGTTACTATTCATGAGTTACTATTCACGAGTTACTATTCACGACAAAATTGGTTTCTTTTACTAACCAAATTATAGTTGATTTATGAATATTACTCTTGAGATTAAATCTATATGTTGATTATATTGATTTTATTATCATATATAACATTTTTATAACCCTGATGTTGAATTTCTCTTTCACTGGAGTGTAAAGATGGGTAGATTATTGGTATGATCATGACTAGGGTTCTCTTTGGCCTGTAGTGCAAAGTTGAATTGTGACTGGTATGATCATGACCATTGAATTTATAATTGAATATCTTTAGCTTAAGTGCAAAGGTGAATTGATTAACATGGTTATAATTATTGTTTATATAAATTCTGAAATGATTATATATTTCTTTGAGATATGAATATATTTGGCCTGTAGTGCAAATATGAATTGTTGATGAATATCTTTGGCCTGTAGTGCAAAGATGAATTGTTGATGAATATCTTTGGCCTGTAGTGCAAAGATGAACTGTTGTTGAATATCTTTGGCCTGTAGTGCAAAGATGACTTGTTGATGAATATCTTTGGCCCGTAGTGCAAAGATGAAGTTATTAGTATGATTATGAACAGGAACTGTGATTTGGTATAACCATGATCTTTGATGTTTCAGGTGATGAAAATTATCTTCGTCCTGGATGAGAAGAAAAATTTAGAACTACAATTATGATTATGAGTTATTCATATGATTGTGGACCAGAATTGTTGATTGATGTTACAGGGATAAAACATTGTTGGTGGATTTTTAACATGGAGAAGATAATAGACTTTATAGTCTATTTGACTCTTCTAATGGATTGCTCGTTCCGCTGCAACTATGGTTGAAATTTTTATCATTTACCATATGTTCTAAATCTCTGATTTATTATTGATGAAGGCTATTGATAATTTAATTATCTTTAGTCATGATATTCTTTACTGAGCTAGTTGTGCTCACCCTTTTGCTTCACAATTCCTTTCAGGTAATAAGAGTGTAGCTGGGTCGAGCGGGGGTAACAAGGGAATAGAACGGTGGTCATCATTTAGTAGTTATATTTGGTGAAGAAAATAGGGTGAGGCGAACCCAACGTTGGAAGGGTGTTTTGTCACTATCATACAAGATGTCTAATGACATACAACCTCGTGTCATCATAAGACAGGGTTGTGCTCATCCACTTGCTGAGTATATCTATGGGCACTACCTATATAATCTTGGTGTTTGTTTGAAGTATAATTCTCAATTAGAGACAGTGGAGATAATGATAAGTCAAGAGAAGACTCACCATTGGGAAGAATATGATAGTAATCTTCTCGTTTTTCTTTGGGGTCTATTGGGTCAACCAAGGATAATTCTGTGGCCATATGATATCTATCATAACCTAGACGCGTGGCCTCCCATGTACGAAGGTTTCCTTGAGCACTTCCCAAAGATTCTAATTTCTAAAACAGTTTTTGACTATACCTTTATGTAAGGTGTTATTGTGAGGTGATGTCCACGGTTGGAACATGAGTCACATTTGGTATATATTTGTATCCAAACTCACAGCATATGTGTTGTTGTATTTTGCACGACAATTGTTGTAATAAAGTTGTAGTTGTTTTCTGTACCATGTATTTGACGACTCAGAATGGGTTGGATGGAATGGACCTATTTTGGGGTTGTCACAGGTGGTATCAGAGCTTGGGGATATGATCTCTGCGGAGATCGGGGAATATAACTAGGAGGGGAGAGATGAGTAAATCCTTCGCTAGTGTGTCCTACCTAAGCTTATTTGTTGGTCAGTCATAATATCGAGATATTATGTGATATGTTAATTTGTTAAATTAACCCTTGTTTTGAAGCTGTATTCTAGAATGATATCTGAAATACAGGAGATGAGCAATGGAGAAATCATGATGATAAGGAAGATGGAATCTGAAATGAAAGCAAGGTATTCTCAACTCTTTGAAATACCAGGTACGTAAATTTCGGGGACGAAATTTCATAAGGAGGGGAGATTGTAAGACCCCGAATTTTATAAAAGTATTCAATTTTTCTATTCAGTAAATGGTTAAATTGATAAAAGTTTAAAGTTATGGGTGAAATATGAATTTTTTTTCAAAATAAGCAAGTGGTTATAAAATAATCATTGTTGTCGGGGAATATTCGTTTGGTCGTGGAATATTCTTTCTGTCGGAGAATATTCGTACGACGGCGCAGCTATTTGTGGGCCCCATAACGAATAACTGTCGGGTGAAGAAAACGACAAATTTGAGTTTTTACAAATAACGGCGTAGTTGTTACCGTTAACACTGTTGGAATACCCGGTGGTTAAAATACAGTAATACGCGTTATTGCACAGTAGCACACGGTATTGCACAGTATTTTTGAAATTATTGATTCTTACGTAAGAAGGCACTACTCAATAATTGTTACAGTAATTACTGTTCAATATTTTATTTTATTGATTCAATAATTGCTGCGTTGATATTTTATATTATTGTTGTTTCAATAATTGTTGCTGCACAGTATTTTCCTTTATCAGATCAATAATTCATATTATTTGAATAATATTATTAGATAACATTATTGGCAATGTCTAGAAAGTTCTGTCTAAGGAGAGGTTTGGTCATCTAATTGCGCGCCAGTAAGGAGAAATCCTTATTGGAAAGCCCCCTCTTTCCTGGGAACGGCCTGGTTGTCATAAATGTGATTCTGTAATATTATTTGTGAATAATTAATTATTGATTCATATGATAAAGAAATATTTATTTTATGTGGATATAAATGAGGGATATATTTTTGTGGTTAAAAATGAAGGAGTTAATGTTGAGATTTTTATCCGTATTTTTGTCGGAATGGAGGTATTAAAAATCAGGGTTTTTGAGATATTTTGCGGGGGTTATAATTTTTAATCCGACCGTTGGATCGTGGTAATTTTTGGATATGTTATACATATATAAGTTGAGTATATGTCCACAAATTTTGAACCGTTAAAAATGAACGTATGATTTATTATGAATTTTACGAGATGACTGGTTCAGAAATTGTTGAATTTTCGGAGTTTATCATTTTGGTGGAAAATTCTAGAATTGGTGGGCCCCACTTGTGGTTGGTGAAGAAATGTGCTGAATTATATTTCAAATGTGGTGGGTGGGAATAGTAGCAGGTAAAGCCATCAGGTTGCAGGTCAAACCTACCAAAATTTTCCTATAAATAGAGGGCTAAGTTAGAATTGAAAATCACACCAGAAACATAAGCTTTCTCTCTTTCTCTCTCTATATTATTGAGTGTATTTTGTGAGTATTTAGATACTTGTGAGTTTCTATTCATCAGTGCAAGTTTCCTTCAGCCTTATACCGATCAGAAGTACTGCTCTTTTGAGGTAAGGGATAGTAAGGGATAGTAAGGGATTTTAAGGGTTGTTATGTTTTTCAGTTTCGTAATTTTTCTGAACTTCAAAAATTCTGGAAAAATTTGAAATGATATTTTGATGAGTTTTATTGATTGTGTCCAAAAATGGTGATTTTTGGATGTATAGATTGAGAGTTATGAATTTTATGAGAAAAGACTATTTTAAAAGTAACAGCTTATAATTCCTTGTGGTTAACTCCAAAATTGATGAAATTTTTATTGGGAGTACATGTATATGATAGAAGTATACTCTGTAAATTTCAGAATTTTTAGACAAAAGTACAATTTTTGATAAATGTCTAAATATTCGGCTATTTTGGCCATATGAAAAATAGTAAATGACTTTTAAAAATTCTGAGAAAAATATATGTTCACTATGGGACTATATTATGCTAAATTCCAGAAAAGAAATATTTTTGGAACTGATTTGGTATTTTTCATGAAAATAGTCTAGTTATGAGTAAATGAATTAAATATGTTTGTGAAGTAAGAAAATTGGAAAATAGGATTTTATGGCTTGAGAATCCTATATGAGGTATATGCAGATTTTTGATGAGGGTTTTGGTTATTGATGATGAAATCTTAAGAGTTGGCATTTTATGATGATTAAATGCATTAATTAGTAAAGTGTAAACAATTTAAATAAATTGTTTATAAGCTTAAGAAATGTTATTCTTTCAATATCATTATACCGAAATATTGGTATGAATTTTATTGTGGAATTTCTACCTTTTTGTGTCGGTGTTACTATTCACGAGTTACTATTCACGAGTTACTATTCATGAGTTACTATTCACGAGTTACTATTCACGACAAAATTGGTTTCTTTTACTAACCAAATTATAGTTGATTTATGAATATTACTCTTGAGATTAAATCTATATGTTGATTATATTGATTTTATTATCATATATAACATTTTTATAACCCTGATGTTGAAATTCTCTTTCACTGGAGTGTAAAGATGGGTAGATTATTGGTATGATCATGACTAGGGTTCTCTTTGGCCTGTAGTGCAAAGTTGAATTGTGACTGGTATGATCATGACCATTGAATTTATAATTGAATATCTTTAGCTTAAGTGCAAAGGTGAATTGATCAACATGGTTATAATTATTGTTTATATAAATTCTGAAATGATTATATATTTCTTTGAGATATGAATATATTTGGCCTGTAGTGCAAATATGAATTGTTGATGAATATCTTTGGCCTGTAGTGCAAAGATGAATTGTTGATGAATATCTTTGGCCTGTAGTGCAAAGATGAACTGTTGATGAATATCTTTGGCCTGTAGTGCAAAGATGACTTGTTGATGAATATCTTTGGCCCGTAGTGCAAAGATGAAGTTATTAGTATGATTATGAACAGGAACTGTGATTTGGTATAACCATGATCTTTGATGTTTCAGGTGATGAAAATTATCTTCGTCCTGGATGAGAAGAGGAATTTAGAACTACAATTATGATTATGAGTTATTCATATGATTGTGGACCAGAATTGTTGATTGATGTTACAGGGATAAAACATTGTTGGTGGATTTTTAACATGGAGAAGATAATAGACTTTATAGTCTATTTGACTCTTCTAATGGATTGCTCGTTCCGCTGCAACTATGGTTGAAATTTTTATCATTTACCATATGTTCTAAATCTCTGATTTATTATTGATGAAGGCTATTGATAATTTAATTATCTTTAGTCATGATATTCTTTACTGAGCTAGTTGTGCTCACCCTTTTGCTTCACAATTCCTTTCAGGTAATAAGAGTGTAGCTGGGTCGAGCGGGGGTAACAAGGGAATAGAACGGTGGTCATCATTTAGTAGTTATATTTGGTGAAGAAAATAGGGTGAGGCGAACCCAACGTTGGAAGGGTGTTTTGTCACTATCATACAAGATGTCTAATGACATACAACCTCGTGTCATCATAAGACAGGGTTGTGCTCATCCACTTGCTGAGTATATCTATGGGCACTACCTATATAATCTTGGTGTTTGTTTGAAGTATAATTCTCAATTAGAGACAGTGGAGATAATGATAAGTCAAGAGAAGACTCACCATTGGGAAGAATATGATAGTAATCTTCTCGTTTTTCTTTGGGGTCTATTGGGTCAACCAAGGATAATTCTGTGGCCATATGATATCTATCATAACCTAGACGCGTGGCCTCCCATGTACGAAGGTTTCCTTGAGCACTTCCCAAAGATTCTAATTTCTAAAACAGTTTTTGACTATACCTTTATGTAAGGTGTTATTGTGAGGTGATGTCCACGGTTGGAACATGAGTCACATTTGGTATATATTTGTATCCAAACTCACAGCATATGTGTTGTTGTATTTTGCACGACAATTGTTGTAATAAAGTTGTAGTTGTTTTCTGTACCATGTATTTGACGACTCAGAATGGGTTGGATGGAATGGACCTATTTTGGGGTTGTCACAGGTGGTATCAGAGCTTGGGGATATGATCTCTGGCGGAGATCGGGGAATATAACTAGGAGGGGAGAGATGAGTAAATCCTTCGCTAGTGTGTCCTACCTAAGCTTATTTGTTGGTCAGTCATAATATCGGATATTATGTGATATGTTAATTTGTTAAATTAACCCTTGTTTTGAAGCTGTATTCTAGAATGATATCTGAAATACAGGAGATGAGCAATGGAGAAATCATGATGATAAGGAAGATGGAATCTGAAATGAAAGCAAGGTATTCTCAACTCTTTGAAATACCAGGTACGTAAATTTCGGGGACGAAATTTCATAAGGAGGGGAGATTGTAAGACCCCGAATTTTATGAAATAAAAGTATTCAATTTTTCTATTCAGTAAATGGTTAAATTGATAAAAGTTTAAAGTTATGGGTGAAATATGAATTTTTTTTCAAAATAAGCAAGTGGTTATAAAATAATCATTGTTGTCGGGGAATATTCGTTTGGTCGTGGAATATTCTTTCTGTCGGAGAATATTCGTACGACGGCGCAGCTATTTGTGGGCCCCATAACGAATAACTGTCGGGTGAAGAAAACGACAAATTTGAGTTTTTACAAATAACGGCGTAGTTGTTACCGTTAACACTGTTGGAATACCCGGTGGTTAAAATACAGTAATACGCGTTATTGCACAGTAGCACACGGTATTGCACAGTATTTTTGAAATTATTGATTCTTACGTAAGAAGGCACTACTCAATAATTGTTACAGTAATTACTGTTCAATATTTTATTTTATTGATTCAATAATTGCTGCGTTGATATTTTATATTATTGTTGTTTCAATAATTGTTGCTGCACAGTATTTTCCTTTATCAGATCAATAATTCATATTATTTGAATAGTATTATTAGATAGCATTATTGGCAATGTCTAGAAAGTTCTGTCTAAGGAGAGGTTTGGTCATCTAATTGCGCGCCAGTAAGGAGAAATCCTTATTGGAAAGCCCCCTCTTTCCTGGGAACGGCCTGGTTGTCATAAATGTGATTCTGTAATATTATTTGTGAATAATTAATTATTGATTCATATGATAAAGAAATATTTATTTTATGTGGATATAAATGAGGGATATATTTTTGTGGTTAAAAATGAAGGAGTTAATGTTGAGATTTTTATCCGTATTTTTGTCGGAATGGAGGTATTAAAAATCAGGGTTTTTGAGATATTTTGCGGGGGTTATAATTTTTAATCCGACCGTTGGATCGTGGTAATTTTTGGATATGTTATACATATATAAGTTGAGTATATGTCCACAAATTTTGAACCGTTAAAAATGAACGTATGATTTATTATGAATTTTACGAGATGACTGGTTCAGAAATTGTTGAATTTTCGGAGTTTATCATTTTGGTGGAAAATTCTAGAATTGGTGGGCCCCACTTGTGGTTGGTGAAGAAATGTGCTGAATTATATTTCAAATGTGGTGGGTGGGAATAGTAGCAGGTAAAGCCATCAGGTTGCAGGTCAAACCTACCAAAATTTTCCTATAAATAGAGGGCTAAGTTAGAATTGAAAATCACACCAGAAACATAAGTTTTCTCTCTTTCTCTCTCTAGATTATTGAGTGTATTTTGTGAGTATTTAGATACTTGTGAGTTTCTATTCATCAGTGCAAGTTTCCTTCAGCCTTATACCGATCAGAAGTACTGCTCTTTTGAGGTAAGGGATAGTAAGGGATAGTAAGGGATAGTAAGGGATTTTAAGGGTTGTTATGTTTTTCAGTTTCGTAATTTTTCTGAACTTCAAAAATTCTGGAAAAATTTGAAATGATATTTTGATGAGTTTTATTGATTGTGTCCAAAAATGGTGATTTTTGGATGTATAGATTGAGAGTTATGAATTTTATGAGAAAAGACTATTTTAAAAGTAACAGCTTATAATTCCTTGTGGTTAACTCCAAAATTGATGAAATTTTTATTGGGAGTACATGTATATGATAGAAGTATACTCTGTAAATTTCAGAATTTTTAGACAAAAGTACAATTTTTGATAAATGTCTAAATATTCGGCTATTTTGGCCATATGAAAAATAGTAAATGACTTTTAAAAATTCTGAGAAAAATATATGTTCACTATGGGACTATATTATGCTAAATCCCAGAAAAGAAATATTTTTGGAACTGATTTGGTATTTTTCATGAAAATAGTCTAGTTATGAGTAAATGAATTAAATATGTTATGTGAAGTAAGAAAATTGGAAAATAGGATTTTATGGCTTGAGAATCCTATATGAGGTATATGCAGATTTTTGATGAGGGTTTTGGTTATTGATGATGAAATCTTAAGAGTTGGCATTTTATGATGATTAAATGCATTAATTAGTAAAGTGTAAACAATTTAAATAAATTGTTTATAAGCTTAAGAAATGTTATTCTTTCAATATCATTATACCGAAATATTGGTATGAATTTTATTGTGGAATTTCTACCTTTTTGAGTCGGTGTTACTATTCACGAGTTACTATTCACGAGTTACTATTCATGAGTTACTATTCACGAGTTACTATTCACGACAAAATTGGTTTCTTTTACTAACCAAATTATAGTTGATTTATGAATATTACTCTTGAGATTAAATCTATATGTTGATTATATTGATTTTATTATCATATATAACATTTTTATAACCCTGATGTTGAATTTCTCTTTCACTGGAGTGTAAAGATGGGTAGATTATTGGTATGATCATGACTAGGGTTCTCTTTGGCCTGTAGTGCAAAGTTGAATTGTGACTGGTATGATCATGACCATTGAATTTATAATTGAATATCTTTAGCTTAAGTGCAAAGGTGAATTGATCAACATGGTTATAATTATTGGTTATATAAATTCTGAAATGATTATATATTTCTTTGAGATATGAATATATTTGGCCTGTAGTGCAAATATGAATTGTTGAGGAATATCTTTGGCCTGTAGTGCAAAGATGAATTGTTGATGAATATCTTTGGCCAGTAATGCAAAGATGAACTGTTGATGAATATCTTTGGCCTGTAGTGCAAAGATGACTTGTTGATGAATATCTTTGGCCCGTAGTGCAAAGATGAAGTTATTAGTATGATTATGAACAGGAACTGTGATTTGGTATAACCATGATCTTTGATGTTTCAGGTGATGAAAATTATCTTCGTCCTGGATGAGAAGAGGAATTTAGAACTACAGTTATGATTATGAGTTATTCATATGATTGTGGACCAGAATTGTTGATTGATGTTACAGGGATAAAACATTGTTGGTGGATTTTTAACATGGAGAAGATAATAGACTTTATAGTCTATTTGACTCTTCTAATGGATTGCTCGTTCCGCTGCAACTATGGTTGAAATTTTTATCATTTACCATATGTTCTAAATCTCTGATTTATTATTGATGAAGGCTATTGATAATTTAATTATCTTTAGTCATGATATTCTTTACTGAGCTAGTTGTGCTCACCCTTTTGCTTCACAATTCCTTTCAGGTAATAAGAGTGTAGCTGGGTCGAGCGGGGGTAACAAGGGAATAGAACGGTGGTCATCATTTAGTAGTTATATTTGGTGAAGAAAATAGGGTGAGGCGAACCCAACGTTGGAAGGGTGTTTTGTCACTATCATACAAGATGTCTAATGACATACAACCTCGTGTCATCATAAGACAGGGTTGTGCTCATCCACTTGCTGAGTATATCTATGGGCACTACCTATATAATCTTGGTGTTTGTTTGAAGTATAATTCTCAATTAGAGACAGTGGAGATGATAAGTCAAGAGAAGACTCACCATTGGGAAGAATATGATAGTAATCTTCTCGTTTTTCTTTGGGGTCTATTGGGTCAACCAAGGATAATTCTGTGGCCATATGATATCTATCATAACCTAGACGCGTGGCCTCCCATGTACGAAGGTTTCCTTGAGCACTTCCCAAAGATTCTAATTTCTAAAACAGTTTTTGACTATACCTTTATGTAAGGTGTTATTGTGAGGTGATGTCCACGGTTGGAACATGAGTCACATTTGGTATATATTTGTATCCAAACTCACAGCATATGTGTTGTTGTATTTTGCACGACAATTGTTGTAATAAAGTTGTAGTTGTTTTCTGTACCATGTATTTGACGACTCAGAATGGGTTGGATGGAATGGACCTATTTTGGGGTTGTCACAGGTGGTATCAGAGCTTGGGGATATGATCTCTGGCGGAGATCGGGGAATATAACTAGGAGGGAAGAGATGAGTAAATCCTTCGCTAGTGTGTCCTACCTAAGCTTATTTGTTGGTCAGTCATAATATCGAGATATTATGTGATATGTTAATTTGTTAAATTAACCCTTATTTTGAAGCTGTATTCTAGAAAGATATCTGAAATACAGGAGATGAGCAATGGAGAAATCATGATGATAAGGAAGATGGAATCTGAAATGAAAGCAAGGTATTCTCAACTCTTTGAAATACCAGGTACGTAAATTTCGGGGACGAAATTTCATAAGGAGGGGAGATTGTAAGACCCCGAATTTTATGAAATAAAAGTATTCAATTTTTCTATTCAGTAAATGGTTAAATTGATAAAATTTTAAAGTTATGGGTGAAATATGAATTTTTTTTTTCAAAATAAGCAAGTGGTTATAAAATAATCATTGTTGTCGGGGAATATTCGTTTGGTCGTGGAATATTCTTTCTGTCGGAGAATATTCGTACGACGGCGCAGCTATTTGTGGGCCCCATAACGAATAACTGTCGGGTGAAGGAAAACGACAAATTTGAGTTTTTACAAATAACGGCGTAGTTGTTACCGTTAACACTGTTGGAATACCCAGTGGTTAAAATACAGTAATACGCGTTATTGCACAGTAGCACACGGTATTGCACAGTATTTTTGAAATTATTGATTCTTACGTAAGAAAGCACTACTCAATAATTGTTACAGTAGTTACTGTTCAATATTTTATTTTATTGATTAATAATTGTTGCGTTGATATTTTATATTATTGTTGTTTCAATAATTGTTGCTGCACAGTATTTTCCTTTATCAGATCAATAATTCATATTATTTGAATAGTATTATTAGATAGCATTATTGACAATGTCTAGAAAGTTCTGTCTAAGGAGAGGTTTGGTCATCTAATTGCGCGCTAGTAAGGAGAAATCCTTATTGGAAAGCCCCCTCTTTCCTGGGAACGGCCTGGTTGTCATAAATGTGATTCTGTAATATTATTTGTGAATAATTAATTATTGATTCATATGATAAAGAAATATTTATATTATGTGGATATAAATGAGGGATATATTTTTGTGGTTAAAAATGAAGGAGTTAATGTTGAGATTTTTATCCGTATTTTTGTCGGAATGGAGGTATTAAAAATCAGGGTTTTTGAGATATTTTGCGGGGGTTATAATTTTTAATCCGACCGTTGGATCGTGGTAATTTTTGGATATGTTATACATATAAAAGTTGAGTATATGTCCATAAATTTTGAACCGTTAAAAATGAACGTATGATTTATTATGAATTTTACGAGATGACTGGTTCAGAAATTGTTGAATTTTCAGAGTTTATCATTTTGGTGGAAAATTCTAGAATTGGTGGGCCCCACTTGTGGTTGGTGAAGAAATGTGCTGAATTATATTTCAAATGTGGTGGGTGGGAATAGTAGCAGGTAAAGCCATCAGGTTGCAGGTCAAACCTACCAAAATTTTTCTATAAATAGAGGGCTAAGTTAGAATTGAAAATCACACCAGAAACATAAGTTTTCTCTCTTTCTCTCTCTAGATTATTGAGTGTATTTTGTGAGTATTTAGATACTCTGTGAGTTTCTATTCATCAGTGCAAGTTTCCTTCAGCCTTATACCGATCAGAAGTACTGCTCTTTTGAGGTAAGGGATAGTAAGGGATAGTAATGGATTTTAAGGGTTGTTATGTTTTTCAGTTTCGTAATTTTTCTGAACTTCAAAAATTTTGAAAAAATTTGAAATGATATTTTGATGAGTTTTATTGATTGTGTCCAAAAATGGTGATTTTTGGATGTATAGATTGAGAGTTATGAATTTTATGAGAAAAGACTATTTTAGAAGTAACAGCTTATAATTTCTTGTGGTTAACTCCAAAATTGATAAAATTTTTATTGGGGGTACATGTATATGATAGAAGTATACTCTGTAAATTTCAGAATTTTTAGACAAAATTACATTTTTTGATAAATGTCTAAATATTCTGCTATTTTGGCCATATGAAAAATAGTAAATGACTTTTAAAAATTCTGAGAAAAATATATGTTCACTATGGGACTATATTATGCTAAATTCCAGAAAAGAAATATTTTTGGAACGGATTTGGTATTTTTCATGAAAATAGTCTAGTTATGAGAAAATGAATTAAATATGTTATGTGAAGTAAGAAAATTGAAAAATAGGATTTTATCGCTTGAGAATCCTATATATGAGGTATATGAAGATTTTTGATGAGGGTTTTGGTTATTGATGATGAAATCTTAAGAGTTGGCATTTTATGATGATTAAATGCATTAATTAGTAAAGTGTAAACAATTTAAATAAATTGTTTATAAGCTTAAGAAATGTTATTCTTTCAATATCATTATACCGAAGTATTGGTATGAATTTTATTGTGGAATTTCTACCTTTTTGAGTCGGTGTTACTATTCACGAGTTACTATTCACGAGTTACTATTCATGAGTTACTATTCACGAGTTACTATTCACGACAAAATTGGTTTCTTTTACTAACCAAATTATAGTTGATTTATGAATATTACTCTTGAGATTAAATCTATATGTTGATTATATTGATTTTATTATCATATATAACATTTTTATAACCCTGATGTTGAATTTCTCTTTCACTGGAGTGTAAAGATGGGTAGATTATTGGTATGATCATGACTAGGGTTCTCTTTGGCCTGTAGTGCAAAGTTGAATTGTGACTGGTATGATCATGACCATTTAATTTACAATTGAATATCTTTAGCTTAAGTGTAAAGATGAATTGATTAACATGGTTATAATTATGGTGTATATAAATTCTGAAATGATTATATATTTCTTTGAGATATGAATATATTTGGCCTGTAGTGCAAATATTAATTGTTGAGGAATATCTTTGGCCTGTAGTGCAAAGATGAATTGTAGATGAATATCTTTGGCCAGTAATGCAAAGATGAACTGTTGATGAATATCTTTGGCCTGTAGTGCAAAGATGACTTGTTGATGAATATCTTTGGCCCGTAGTGCAAAGATGAAGTTATTAGTATGATTATGAACAGGAACTGTGATTTGGTATAACCATGATGTTTGATGTTTCAGGCGATGAAAATTATCTTCGTCCTAGATGAGAAGAGGAATTTAGAACTACAGTTATGATTATGAGTTATTCATATGATTGTGGACCAGAATTGTTGATTGATGTTACAGGGATAAAACATTGTTGGTGGATTTTTAACATGGAGAAAATAATAGACTTTATAGTCTATTTGACTCTTCTAATGGATTGCTCGTTCCGCTGCAACTATGGTTGAATTTTTTTTATCATCTACCATATGTTCTAAATCTCTGATTTATTATTGATGAAGACTATTGATAATTTATTTATCTTTAGTCATGATATTCTTTACTGGGCTAGTTGTGCTCACCCTTCTGTTCACAATTCCTTTCAGGTAATAAGAGTGTAGCTGGGTCGAGCGGGGGTAACAAGGGAATAGAACGGTGGTCATCATTTAGTAGTTATATTTGGTGAAGAAAATAGGGTGAGGCGAACCCAACGTTGGAAGGGTGTTTTGTCACTATCATACAAGATGTCTAATGACATACAACCTCGTGTCATCATAAGACAGCTGTGACAACCCCAAAATAGGTCCATTCCATCCAACCTATTCTGAGTCGCCAAATACATGGTACAGAAAACAACTACAACTTTATTACAATAATTATCGTGCAAAATACAACAACACATATGCTGTGAGTTTGGATACAAATATATACCAAATGTGACTCATGTTCTAACCGTGGACATCACCTCACAATGACACCTTACATAAAGGTATAGTCAAAAACTGTTTTAGAAATTAGAATCTTTGGAAAGTGCTCAAGAAAACCTTCGTACATGGGAGGCCACGCGTCTAGGTTATGATAGATATCATATGGCCACAGAATTATCCTTGGTTGACCCAATAGACCCCAAAGAAAAACGAGAAGATTACTATCATATTCTTCCCAATGGTGAGTCTCCTCTTGACTTATCATTATCTCCATTGTCTCTAATTGAGAATTATACTTTAAACAAACACCAAGATTATATAGGTAGTGCCCATAGATATACTCAGCAAGTGGATGAGCACAACCCTGTCCTATGATGACACGAAGTTGTATGTCATTAGACATCTTGTATGATAGTGACAAAACACCCTTCAAACGTTGGGTTCGCCTCACCCTATTTTCTTCACCAAATATAACTACTAAATGATGACCACCGTTCTATTCCCTTGTTACCCCCGCTCGACCCAGCTACACTCTTATTACCTGAAAGGAATTGTGAAGAATATCATGACTAAAGATAATTTAATTATCATGACTAAAGATAATTTAATTATCAATAGCCTTCATCAATAATAAATCAGAGATTTAGAACATATGGTAAATGATAAAAATTTTAACCATAGTTGCAGCGGAACGAGCAATCCATTAGAAGAGTCAAATAGACTATAAAGTCTATTATCTTCTCCATGTTAAAAATCCATCAACAATGTTTAATCCCTGTAACATCAATCAACAATTCTGGTCCACAATCATATGAATAACTCATAATCATAACTGTAGTTCTAAATTCCTCTTCTCATCCAGGACGAAGATAATTTTCATCACCTATCTTTACCTGAAACATCAAAGATCATGGTTACACCAAATCACATTTCCTGTTCATAATCATACTAATAACTTCATCTTTGCACTACGGCCGAAGATATTCATTTGTATCACCAGTTGGTCATATTTATCTCAACATCTGTTCATCTTTGCACTACTGGCCAAAGATATTCAACAACATGTCATCTTTGCACTACGGGCCAAAGATATTCATCAACAATTCATCTTTACACTACAGGCCAAAGATATTCATCAATATTTTATCTTTGCACTACAGGCCAAAGATATTAATATCTCAAAGAAATATATAATCATTTCAAAATTTATATAAACAATAATTATAACCATGTTGATCCATTCACCTTTGCACTTAAGCTAAAGATATTCACTTATAAATTCAATGGTCATGATCATACCAATCAACGATTCAACTTTGCACTACTGGCCAAAGATAACCCATAGTCATGATCATACCAAAAATCTACCCATCTTTACACTCAAGCGAAAGAGAATTTCAACATCAAGGTTATAAAAATGTTATACATGATAATAAAAACAATATGATCAAAATATGGATTTAATTTCAAGAGCAATATTCATAAATCAACTATAATTTGGTTAGAAAAAGAAACCAATTTTGTCGTGAATAGTAACTCGTGAATAGTAACTCATGAATAGTAACTCGTGAATAGTAACTCATGAATAGTAACTCACGAATAGTAACCCCGACATGAAAAAGGTAGAAATTCCACAATAATATACATACCAATATTTCGGTATAATGATATTGAAAGAATAATATTCTTAAGCTTATAAACAATTTATTTAAATTGTTTACACTTTACTAATTAATGCATTTAATCATCATAAAACGCCAACTCTTAAGATTTCATCATCAATAACCAAAACCCTCATCAAAAATCTGCATATACCTCATATATAGGATTCTCAAGCCATAAAATCCTATTTTCCAATTTTCATACTTCACATAACATATTTAATTCATTTTCTCATAACTAGACTATTTTCATGAAAAATACCAAATCCGTTCTAAAAATATTTCTTTTCTGGAATTTAGCATAATATAGTCCCATAGTGAACATATATTTTTCTCAGAATTTTTAAAAGTCATTTACTATTTTTCATATGGCCAAAACAGCCGAAAATTTAGACATTTATCAAAAATTGTACTTTTATCTAAAAATTCTGAAATTCACAGAGTATACTCCTATCATATACATGTACTCCCAATAAAAATTTTATCAATTTTGGAGTTAACCACAAGGAGTTATAAGCGGTTACTTTTAAAATAGTCTTTTCTCATAAAATTCATAACTCTCAATCTATACATCCAAAAATCACCATTTTTGGACACAATCAAGAAAACTCATCAAAATATCATTTCAAATTTTTCTAGAATTTTTAAAGGTCAGAAAAATTACGAAACTGAAAATCATAACAACTCTTAAAATCCCTTAATATCCCTTACTATCCCTTACAATCCCTTACCTCAAAAGAGCAGTACTTCTGATCAGTATAAGGCTGAAGGAAACTTGCACTGATGAATAGAAACTCACAGAGTATTTAAATACTCATAAAATATGCTTCATAATATAGAGAGAGAAAGAGAGAAAGCTTATGTTTCTGGTGTGATTTTCAATTCTAACTTAGCCCTCTATTTATAGGAAAATTTTGGTAGGTTTGACCTGCAACCTGATGGCTTTACCTGCTACTATTCTCACCCACCACATTTGAAATATAATTCAGCACATTTCTTCACCAACCACAAGTGGGGCCCACAAATTCTAGAATTTTCCACCAAAATGATAAACTCCGAAAATTCAACAATTTCTGAACCAGTCATCTCGTAAAATTCATAACAAATCATACGTTCATTTTTAATGGTTCAAAATTTGTGGACATATACTCAACTTATATATGTATAACATATCCAAAAATTACCACGATCCAACGGTCGGATTAAAAATTATAACCCCGGTAAAATATCTCAAAAACCCTAATTTTTAATACCTCCATTCTGACAAAAATACTGATAAAAACCTCAACATTAACTCCTTCATTTTTAACCACAAAAATATATCCCTCGTTTATATCCACATAAAATAAATATTTCCTTATCATATGAATCAATAATTAATTATTCACAAATAATATTACAGAATCACATTTATGACAACCAGGCCGTTCCCAGGAAAGAGGGGGCTTTCCAATAAGGATTTCTCCTTACTGGCGCGCAATTAGATGACCAAACCTCTCCTTAGACAGAACTTTCTAGACATTGCCAATAATGCTATCTAATAATACTATTCAAATAATATGAATTATTGATCTGATAATGGGAAATACTGTGCAGCAATAATTATTGAACAACAATAATACAAAATTTCAACGTAGCAATTATTGAATCAATAAAATAAAATATTGAACAGTAATTACTGTAACAATTATTGAGTAGTGCCTTCTTACGTAAGAATCAATAATTTCAAAAATACTGTGCAATACCGTGTGCTACTGTGCAATAACGCGTATTACTGTATTTTAACCACCGGGTATTCCAACAGTGTTAACAGTAACAACTACGTCGTTATTTGTAAAAACTCAAATTTGTCGTTTTCTTCACCCGACAGTTATTCGTTATGGGGCCCACAAATAGCTGCGCCGTCGTACGAATATTCCCCGACAGAAAGAATATTCCACGACCAAACGAATATTTCCCGACAACAATGATTATTTTATAACCACTTGTGTATTTTGAAAAAAAATCATATATCACCCTTAACTTTAACATTTATCAATTTAACCATTTACTGAATAGTAATTATAAGAAAAATTGAATACTTTTATTTCATAAAATTCGGGGTCTTACAATCTCCCCTCCTTATGAAATTTCGTCCCCGAAATTTACGTACCTGGTATTTCAAAGAGTTGAGAATACCTTCCTTTCATTTCAAATTCCATCTTCTCTGTCATCATAATTTCTCTATTGCTCATCTCCTGTATTTCAAATAACATTCTAGAATACAGCTTCAAAACAAGTGTTAATTTAACAAATTAACATATCACATAATATCCCGATATTATGACTGACCAACAAATAAGCTTAGGTAGGACACACTAGCGAAGGATTTACTCATCTCTCCCCTCCTAGTTTTATTCCCCGATCTCCGCCAGAGATCATATCCCTAAGCTCTGATACCAAATGTGACTCTGGACACCAGCCTATGTCAGCACCTTACATTGATACCTATCAGTTTGCCACCGCAGAACGGCGTCCCCTACGGAGAGTCTGGCTTCAGTGCATCCCCCATCAATAGGAAGTCACCAGCGAGAGGCTCGGGGCTCTTTACTTATAGCTCTGATACCACCTGTGACAACCCCAAAATAGGTCCATTCCATCCAACCTATTCTGAGTCGCCAAATACATGGTACAGAAAACAACTACAACTTTATTACAATAATTATCGTGCAAAATACAACAACACATATGCTGTGAGTTTGGATACAAATATATACCAAATGTGACTCATGTTCTAACCGTGGACATCACCTCACAATGACACCTTACATAAAGGTATAGTCAAAAACTGTTTTAGAAATTAGAATCTTTGGAAAGTGCTCAAGAAAACCTTCGTACATGGGAGGCCACGCGTCTAGGTTATGATAGATATCATATGGCCACAGAATTATCCTTGGTTGACCCAATAGACCCCAAAGAAAAACGAGAAGATTACTATCATATTCTTCCCAATGGTGAGTCTCCTCTTGACTTATCATTATCTCCATTGTCTCTAATTGAGAATTATACTTTAAACAAACACCAAGATTATATAGGTAGTGCCCATAGATATACTCAGCAAGTGGATGAGCACAACCCTGTCCTATGATGACACGAGGTTGTATGTCATTAGACATCTTGTATGATAGTGACAAAACACCCTTCCAACGTTGGGTTCGCCTCACCCTATTTTCTTCACCAAATATAACTACTAAATGATGACCACCGTTCTATTCCCTTGTTACCCCCGCTCGACCCAGCTACACTCTTATTACCTGAAAGGAATTGTGAAGCAAAAGGGTGAGCACAACTAGCTCAGTAAAGAATATCATGACTAAAGATAATTAAATTATCAATAGCCTTCATCAATAATAAATCAGAGATTTAGAACATATGGTAAATGATAAAAATTTTAACCATAGTTGCAGCGGAACGAGCAATCCATTAGAAGAGTCAAATAGACTATAAAGTCTATTATCTTCTCCATGTTAAAAATCCATCAACAATGTTTAATCCCTGTAACATCAATCAACAATTCTGGTCCACAATCATATGAATAACTCATAATCATAACTGTAGTTCTAAATTCCTCTTCTCATCCAGGACGAAGATAATTTTCATTACCTATCTTTACCTGAAACATCAAAGATCATGGTTACACCAAATCACATTTCCTGTTCATAATCATACTAATAACTTCATCTTTGCACTACTGTGACGCCCCCAAAATTAGGTATACATCACCCATCTTGGGTCGTCAGATACATAGTACAGAATACAAATACAACTGATTAATACATCTGTCGTGTACAATACGACAAAACATAAACTGTGAGTTTGAATACAAATATTATCTTCTAGAGAGTATTCATACTCAAAATGAGTCCTCATTACATTTATTAACACACCATTACATAGAATAGTGAGGACTACTAACTAATACTATCATTCGGACCATCACTCCGTACCCCGACTTGTCCCAGCTACGTTCTCATTTCCTGAAGAGAACAGTGAAAGAAAGGGTGAGCTCAACTAGCCCAGTAAGAAATATTATGACTAAGATAATGCAGAATAAATTATCATTAGCCTTCAACAATGTTAAACTGATAAAATATAATAGACATCAAGTTTAACTGTAGCGGAACAAGCAATCCATTAAAAGAGTCAAGTAGAAAATAAACTCTACTATCTTTTATGATTTAAAAGATTTTCCAACACTGTGATCGCTGAGACTCAGCTTAATAAAATAATCCACATCATCGAATCACCCCTGCACTACGGCCAAGGATATTCGTATATTCATTAATGGTCATGATCATGCCAACAACTGTCCATCAATGCACTACGGGCCAATGATGACTTTTACCACATCATTTGTAACATTACGGTCATGATTATACCGAATAATCCCTGGTCATAATCATACCAAGTCCATCTATGCACTACGTGCCACAGATGACTTTCAACATTTTATAAACATGAGGATGATGACAATGATATAAGAATTCAATAAAACAAGTTCAAGAATTAATTTATCCAAGAATTAACAACGTCCAAATTGTCAACATGATACTGCGTTGTGGAGTAAAATTCAAGAATGATCAGGAGAATATTTTCATGAATAGATACTATGAAACGCAAATATCAAGGATATTCCACAAATTTCATGGAGTATAGAAGTCAAAACTTAACCAACTGAGTACAATAAAGAATGGAATAACAAAAGAAATCACCATGCATGCGATAGACCGCACAGACAGGTTATTCCAACAGAATAATAAATAATGGAACCAGGTCCGGCGTAAACGCACAGACAGGATGTTCCAACAGAATAATAATAAAAACGGAACCAGGTCCGGTGTAAAACACACAGACAGGATGTTCCAACAGAATAATAATAAAAACGGAACCAGGTCCGGTGTAAAACACACAGACAGGATGTTCCAACAGAATAATAAACGGAACCAGGTCCGGTGTAAAACACACAGACAGGATGTTCCAACAGAATAATAGAAGAATGTCACCAAGTATAGGGTAGATCCGCGTATACAGGTTATTCCAACAGAATAATAAGAAATGGAATAACAACAGTTCTCTTCATGAATAAGAAAGAATAACACCCCTTACCGTTTTAAAGACGAGCTGAAATAAGGAAATAGTTAAATAGCAGAATACTCTTCTTCTCTTTCTCTATAGTTTCTCTCTATAGTTTCTCTCTCTAGAGTTCAGTGAATTCGTAAGAAATAATGAAGGAATGAGCTGCTATTTATAGAAAAATAGAATGCATAGTAACTAATCCATGAACGGTCCAGATTGATTACTTTAATCTGACGGTCCATATTTAAAGAAAAATCTTTTAAATAAAATATAATATATTCTATTTATAGAATAACTTTAATAAAGTATTTTGTTTTATATAAAAAGATGTTTCTGTTTTATTACGTTAATAATACGAATAAAACAAAACGTCATTATCGCTAAATAATTCATATTATTAACTGACAATAATGGAATCAAACTGAGTGACTTCTCACATAAGCATTAATAATCAATACCGTGTGCTACTATGCAACCACACGTATTACTGTACTTTTACTACCGAGTAGTTCAACAGTAACAATGGTAAAACTTCCGCCGTTATTTTTTAATAAAATATTTTTGTCGTTTTCTCAATCCGACAATAATTCCGTTGTGGGGTCCACCAATGATTGTGCCGTCGTACGAATATTCCCCGACAAAAAGAATATTTTCCGACCAAACGAATATTTTATAACAACTTGCTTACTTTGCAAAATTTATAAATATTACCCACAACTATAACATTATATCAAATTAACTCCATAATATTCAAAAATGATATTTATAGAAAATTCATCTTTATTTATAAAAGTTGGGGTCTTACAACCTCCCCTTCTTATGAAATTTCGCCCTCGAAATTAGGGTACGTACCTGGTATGTCGAAGAGGTAAGGATACCTTGATTTCATTTCAGATTCTAACTCCCAAGTCATTTCCTCAACATCGTGGTTTCTCCACAAAACTTTGACTTGAGGTATAACCTTGGAGCGTAGAATATGTTCCTTCTTATCCAAGATTTGAACAGGAACTTCTTCATACGTCAAATCTTCCGCTATTTCGTCCGGTTCTAACTCAATAATGTGGTTCGGGTCTTCCACATATTTGCGTAACATGGATATGTGAAAAACGTTATGAACACGAGACATACTTGGCGGTAAAGCGAGTCTATAAGCCACAGTTCCTACTCGATCGAGGATTAAAAATGGACCGATGAATCGAGGATTGAGCTTTCCTCTCTTTCCAAATCTCGTAACTCCTTTCCATGGAGCAACACGTAAGAACACATGATCTCCTACATCAAATTCCACGTCCTTTCGATGAAGATCAGCATAACTCTTTTGTCGATCTTGTGAGGTTTTTATACGTTGTCGGATCGTTTGAATCTTTTCTGTAGTCATACGTACCAACTCCGGTCCCAACAACGTTGCTTCGCCCACCTCATCCCAGCATACTGGAGAACGACATTTTCTTCCATACAATGCTTCGAATGGAGCCATGCCAATACTTGCTTGATAACTGTTGTTGTAGGAAAACTCCACCAATGGTAAGAACTTGTCCCAACTTCCTTTGAAGTCAAAGACACAGAGTCTTAATAGATCTTCAAGAGTTTGAATAGTCCTCTCTGATTGTCCGTCCGTCTGAGGATGATATGCTGAACTAAATCGTAAATCCGTGCCCATAGCTTTTTGTAAACTAACCCAAAATCGTGAAGTGAATCTTGGGTCTCGGTCAGAAACTATGGATACTGGCATACCATGCAGTCTTACAATCTCGTTTATGTACATACGAGCAAGACGTTCAAGTGTATAAGTTTCTCGTATCGGTAAGAAATGAGCAGACTTGGTCAATCTATCAACAATGACCCAAATCGCATCAATACCTTGAGAAACCCTAGGAAGACCGGTAACGAAATCCATGGTAATGTGCTCCCACTTCCATTCTGGAATTTCAAGTGGTTGCAATGGACCTTTTGGTACTTGATGCTCCGCTTTGACTCGTTGACAAGTTAGACACCTTGAGATAAACAACGCTATCTCTCTCTTCATATTGCTCCACCAAAATGTATGACGAAGATCATGATACATTTTGGTACTTCCAGGATGGATTGCAAATGGTGTGTTGTGCGCCTCCATCATGATTTCATACTTTAAATCAGGGTTGTTAGGAACACAAAGTCTGGAGTTGACTCGAAGTATTCCTTCTTCATCGATTCTTGCTTCCGGCATAGCACCTTCTTGCACTTTCTTCCTCATACGCATCAGCTCCAGGTCTGTAGCTTGAGCAGCTTTAACTTTATCGATTAAAGTCGGTTCTACTCGTATATTCGCCATCATCACATGGGTCCCTGGAGTCTTCAACTCTATCTCCATCCTTTGCAAGTCACACAAAATGGGCCTTTGCGTTGTTAATATTGCACTTGTAACCGCATATGATCTTCTACTCAATGCGTCAGCTACCACGTTCGCTTTTCCAGGATGGTATTGAATGGTATGATCATAATCTTTCAACAGTTCAAGCCAACGTCGTTGTCGCATGTTGAGTTCCTTTTGAGTGAAGAAATATTTGAGGCTTTTATGATCCGTAAAGATCTCCACCTTCTCCCCATACAAGTAATGCCTCCAAATTTTAAGTGCAAAGACAACAGCTGCCAACTCTAGATCATGAGTAGGATAATTCCTCTCATATTCCTTGAGTTGTCTTGATGCATAGGCTATGACTTTTCCATGTTGCATGAGAACGCATCCCAACCCTTTGCTCGAAGCATCACTGTAGATGACAAATCCCTCCGAGCCAGATGGTATTGTTAGAACAGGTGCTGAAATGAGTCTCCTCTTGAGTTCTTGAAAACTCTGCTCACATTCTTCGCTCCAACCAAACTTTGTATCTTTCCGAGTCAGCTGAGTTAATGGAGTAGCGATTCGAGAAAATCCTTCCACGAATCTCCGATAATAACCAGCTAAACCAAGAA
The DNA here is from genome assembly GCA_016801055.1 of Panax notoginseng. Lineage (NCBI taxonomy): Eukaryota > Viridiplantae > Streptophyta > Magnoliopsida > Apiales > Araliaceae > Panax > Panax notoginseng. Next base: position 165,631,726 of record CM029020.1, on the reverse strand, counting down.
AGCTACGTACCTCGGTCACTGATTTAGGTTGCTCCCAGCTTTGAATAGCTTCAATCTTTGCCGGGTCAACAGATATTCCACGACTTGATACTACGTGCCCAAGGAATGCTACCTCTTCCAGCCAGAACTCGCATTTCTTCAACTTGGCATAAAGTTTGTATTCACGAAGCTTTTGGAGTACCAGCCTCAAGTGTTGCTCATGATCTTCACGGCTTTTGGAATAAATAAGGATGTCATCAATAAAGACGACCACAAAGTGATCCAAATATTCCTTGAATACCCGGTTCATCATATCCATGAAGGCAGCAGGAGCATTAGTCAATCCAAAGGACATGACTAGGAATTCATAATGCCCGTACCGAGTTCTAAAAGCCGTCTTTGGAATATCCTCAGTTCTAACCTTCAGCTGATGATATCCAGAACGAAGATCGATCTTTGAAAAGAATTGTGCTCCTTGCAACTGGTCAAACAGGTCATCAATACGTGGCAATGGGTACCTATTTTTGATGGTGACATGATTCAACTCCCGATAATCAATACAAAGTCGCATACTCCCATCTTTCTTTTTCACGAACAGAACAGGAGCACCCCAAGGAGAAGTACTAGGACGAATAAAACCAATGTCTAACAATTCCTGCAGTTGGGTCTTTAACTCCTGAAGTTCAATAGGAGCCATTCGATATGGGGCTTTGGAAATGGGTTTTGTACCGGGTTCAAGATCGATACAAAATTCAATTTCACGCTCTGGGGGTAGGCCAGGAAGTTCTTCAGGGAATACGTCAGGGAATTTATTAACAATAGAAATATCATTCAAAACTGACGTATTTTTGTTTAGATCTGTGACATGAGCTAAGAAAGCTTGACATCCGTTTTTCAATAAACGAATAGCTTTATGGCTTGAGATGACAGCGATTGATTTTAATGGTTTGGTTGCTTGAATTCGCATAATAGGTCGATTAGGAATATGAAAGCTAACAACCTTACGAAAACAATCAATTTTTGCATGATGAGTAGTTAACCAATCAATCCCTAGAATCACGTCAAATGCAAGTATTTTTAATGAAATAAGATCAACAGGTAATGTGTGGGTACCAACTTGAACCAAACAAGACTTATAAACCATGGATGTAATGAAGGTTTCTCCCAATGGAGTTTCAACTGCTAAGTCAAAGTCTAATTTCTCCGGAATCAAATTTAATCGATGAGCGCAAGTAGGAGAAATAAAAGAATGGGTAGAACCGGTATCAAATAAAGTATAGACTTCGTTAGAGTTTATGATAAGCTTACCCGTGATGACCTCATTCGGGTTCCTTGCTCTCTGGGAGTTCACAACAAACGCTCTCCCTTGCACAACCGGTTTTGACTTTTCTGGGACGGCCTTTGGTGCCTCCATCCTAGCTGAATTTGTCTTCGGTAAACGACAAAATCGGGCTAAATGACCTTCTCTTCCACAATTATAACATGCTTTGGACGGCATCGCGCAGTTTGGACTGATGTGCCCCTCCCCTCCGCATTTGAAACATATGATAGGTGGTCGTTCTCCTTCCTTAACGACAGGTGCTGGTGCTGACGTCTTTCCATCATTGTTGAATCTCCTCTTCTTGAAATGCCCATTCTTATTGGTTTGGCCCTGATTACCACCGAAGTGGTTACCATTTCTGGCCTGTTGATTCCCTCCACGCTTGTTGTCACCGCTTCGATGACTACTTTCACTGGTATTATCATTTTGCCGGCTGCTCTCTTTTGGTTGCGTTGTCTCGTTATCGCGCTCCACCAACTGAGCCCTATTTACAACATCTGAATACAAACACAGTTTATGAGAAACAAGATGTTGACGTATCTCCGGCTTCAAACCTCTTAAAAACATCCGCGTCATTCTTTCTTCATTATCCACCAGGTGGGACGCAAACCGGGATAACTCCGCAAATTTTGCCTCGTACTGCGACACGGTCATATTATTCTGCTCCAATTTGATGAACTCCACCTCCTTCATGTGACGAATACTCTCGGGAAAGTATTTGTCGTTAAACAGCTCTTGGAACTTCTCCCAAGACATCTTCAGTGCGGCAGGTTGAGTACGCTTTATCGATTCCCACCAGTAATCTGCCTCTCCTCGCAACATAAAGGCGGCAAAGGGAACCTTTTGCTCCTCGGAGCAACCCAAGACATCAAATATCTTGGTGATCTGCTTTATCCATGTTTCAGCTACAAGTGGTTTGGGTTCTCCCTTAAACTCCGGTGGTCCCAGCTCCTTAAACTGTTTAGCGGTGACCGCCTGAGAGTTTCCAGTATTTCCACCTACGTTGTGGACAGGAGCCGCTTTCACCTGTTGTTGCATGAATTGCATAAAACTTCTGAACATTCCATCATTCATCATCTGGTCAGTGTTGTTGTTTGCATGAGGATTGTCACCTTCCTGATGCACATTATCCTGATTATTGATATGTGGTGAATCAATAATCGTCTGTGCTCCATTGCTATTCTCAACATTCTCAGATGCCATTTTCAGATACTGCCACAAAATAAAAGTTAATTGATATGTCATATATTATCCTTATATTATGACCGACCAATTAAATACCATGCAAATAAACTTAGGTAGGTCATACTAGCGAAGGAATTCCCCGTCTCTCCCCTCCTAGTTCTATTCTCACATCTTAGCCAGGGATCATATCCCTAAGCTCTGATACCAACTGTGACGCCCCCAAAATTAGGTATACATCACCCATCTTGGGTCGTCAGATACATAGTACAGAATACAAATACAACTGATTAATACATCTGTCGTGTACAATACGACAAAACATAAACTGTGAGTTTGAATACAAATATTATCTTCTAGAGAGTATTCATACTCAAAAGGAGTCCTCATTACATTTATTAACACACCATTACATAGAATAGTGAGGACTACTAACTAATACTATCATTCGGACCATCACTCCGTACCCCGACTTGTCCCAGCTACGTTCTCATTTCCTGAAGAGAACAGTGAAAGAAAGGGTGAGCTCAACTAGCCCAGTAAGAAATATTATGACTAAGATAATGCAGAATAAATTATCATTAGCCTTCAACAATGTTAAACTGATAAAATATAATAGACATCAAGTTTAACTGTAGCGGAACAAGCAATCCATTAAAAGAGTCAAGTAGAAAATAAACTCTACTATCTTTTATGATTTAAAAGATTTTTCAACACTGTGATCGCTGAGACTCAGCTTAATAAAATAATCCACATCATCGAATCACCCCTGCACTACGGCCAAGGATATTCGTATATTCATTAATGGTCATGATCATGCCAACAACTGTCCATCAATGCACTACGGGCCAATGAGGACTTTTACCACATCATTTGTAACATTACGGTCATGATTATACCGAATAATCCCTGGTCATAATCATACCAAGTCCATCTATGCACTACGTGCCACAGATGACTTTCAACATTTTATAAACATGAGGATGATGACAATGATATAAGAATTCAATAAAACAAGTTCAAGAATTAATTTATCCAAGAATTAACAACGTCCAAATTGTCAACATGATACTGCGTTGTGGAGTAAAATTCAAGAATGATTAGGAGAATATTTTCATGAATAGATACTGGATGAAGCGCAAATATCAAGGATATTCCACTAATTTCATGGAGTATAGAAGTCAAAACTTAACCAACTGAGTACAATAAAGAATGGAATAACAAAAGAAATCACCATGCATGCGATAGACCGCACAGACAGGTTATTCCAACAGAATAATAAATAATGGAACCAGGTCCGGCGTAAACGCACAGACAGGATGTTCCAACAGAATAATAATAAAAACGGAACCAGGTCCGGTGTAAAACACACAGACAGGATGTTCCAACAGAATAATAATAAAAACGGAACCAGGTCCGGTGTAAAACACACAGACAGGATGTTCCAACAGAATAATAAACGGAACCAGGTCCGGTGTAAAACACACAGACAGGATGTTCCAACAGAATAATAGAAGAATGTCACCAAGTATAGGGTAGACCGCGTATACAGGTTATTCCAACAGAATAATAAGAAATGGAATAACAACAGTTCTCTTCATGAATAAGAAAGAATAACACCCCTTACCGTTTTAAAGACGAGCTGAAATAAGGAAATAGTTAAATAGCAGAATACTCTTCTTCTCTCTCTCTATAGTTTCTCTCTATAGTTTATCTCTCTAGAGTTCAGTGAATTCGTAAGAAATAATGAAGGAATGAGCTGCTATTTATAGAAAAATAGAATGCATAGTAACTAATCCATGAACGGTCCAGATTGATTACTTTAATCTGACGGTCCATATTTAAAGAAAAATCTTTTAAATAAAATATAATATATTCTATTTATAGAATAACTTTAATAAAGTATTTTGTTTTATATAAAAAGATGTTTCTGTTTTATTACGTTAATAATACGAATAAAACAAAACGTCATTATCGCTAAATAATTCATATTATTAACTGACAATAATGGAATCAAACTGAGTGACTTCTCACATAAGCATTAATAATCAATACCGTGTGCTACTATGCAACCACACGTATTACTGTACTTTTACTACCGAGTAGTTCAACAGTAACAATGGTAAAACTTCCGCCGTTATTTTTTAATAAAATATTTTTGTCGTTTTCTCAATCCGACAATAATTCCGTTGTGGGGTCCACCAATGATTGTGCCGTCGTACGAATATTCCCCGACAAAAAGAATATTTTCCGACCAAACGAATATTTTATAACAACTTGCTTACTTTGCAAAATTTTATAAATATTACCCACAACTATAACATTATATCAAATTAACTTCATACTATTCAAAAATGATATTTATAGAAAATTCATCTTTATTTATAAAAGTTGGGGTCTTACAACTACGGCCGAAGATATTCATTTGTATCACCAGTTGGTCATATTTATCTCAACATCTGTTCATCTTTGCACTACTGGCCAAAGATATTCAACAACATGTCATCTTTGCACTACGGGCCAAAGATATTCATTAACAATTCATCTTTACACTACAGGCCAAAGATATTCATCAATATTTTATCTTTGCACTACAGGCCAAAGATATTAATATCTCAAAGAAATATATAATCATTTCAAAATTTATATAAACAATAATTATAACCATGTTGATCCATTCACCTTTGCACTTAAGCTAAAGATATTCACTTATAAATTCAATGGTCATGATCATACCAATCAACGATTCAACTTTGCACTACTGGCCAAAGATAACCCATAGTCATGATCATACCAAAAATCTACCCATCTTTACACTCAAGCGAAAGAGAATTTCAACATCAAGGTTATAAAAATGTTATACATGATAATAAAAACAATATGATCAAAATATGGATTTAATTTCAAGAGCAATATTCATAAATCAACTATAATTTGGTTAGAAAAAGAAACCAATTTTGTCGTGAATAGTAACTCGTGAATAGTAACTCATGAATAGTAACTCGTGAATAGTAACTCATGAATAGTAACTCACGAATAGTAACCCCGACATGAAAAAGGTAGAAATTCCACAATAATATACATACCAATATTTCGGTATAATGATATTGAAAGAATAATATTCTTAAGCTTATAAACAATTTATTTAAATTGTTTACACTTTACTAATTAATGCATTTAATCATCATAAAACGCCAACTCTTAAGATTTCATCATCAATAACCAAAACCCTCATCAAAAATCTGCATATACCTCATATATAGGATTCTCAAGCCATAAAATCCTATTTTCCAATTTTCATACTTCACATAACATATTTAATTCATTTTCTCATAACTAGACTATTTTCATGAAAAATACCAAATCCGTTCTAAAAATATTTCTTTTCTGGAATTTAGCATAATATAGTCCCATAGTGAACATATATTTTTCTCAGAATTTTTAAAAGTCATTTACTATTTTTCATATGGCCAAAACAGCCGAATATTTAGACATTTATCAAAAATTGTACTTTTATCTAAAAATTCTGAAATTCACAGAGTATACTCCTATCATATACATGTACTCCCAATAAAAATTTTATCAATTTTGGAGTTAACCACAAGGAGTTATAAGCGGTTACTTTTAAAATAGTCTTTTCTCATAAAATTCATAACTCTCAATCTATACATCCAAAAATCACCATTTTTGGACACAATCAAGAAAACTCATCAAAATATCATTTCAAATTTTTCTAGAATTTTTAAAGGTCAGAAAAATTACGAAACTGAAAATCATAACAACTCTTAAAATCCCTTAATATCCCTTACTATCCCTTACAATCCCTTACCTCAAAAGAGCAGTACTTCTGATCGGTATAAGGCTGAAGGAAACTTGCACTGATGAATAGAAACTCACAGAGTATCTAAATACTCATAAAATATGCTTCATAATATAGAGAGAGAAAGAGAGAAAGCTTATGTTTCTGGTGTGATTTTCAATTCTAACTTAGCCCTCTATTTATAGGAAAATTTTGGTAGGTTTGACCTGCAACCTGATGGCTTTACCTGCTACTATTCTCACCCACCACATTTGAAATATAATTCAGCACATTTCTTCACCAACCACAAGTGGGGCCCACCAATTCTAGAATTTTCCACCAAAATGATAAACTCCGAAAATTCAACAATTTCTGAACCAGTCATCTCGTAAAATTCATAACAAATTATACGTTCATTTTTAACGGTTCAAAATTTGTGGACATATACTCAACTTATATATGTATAACATATCCAAAAATTACCACGATCCAACGGTCGGATTAAAAATTATAACCCCGGTAAAATATCTCAAAAACCCTAATTTTTAATACCTCCATTCTGACAAAAATACTGATAAAAACCTCAACATTACTCCTTCATTTTTAACCACAAAAATATATCCCTCGTTTATATCCACATAAAATAAATATTTCCTTATCATATGAATCAATAATTAATTATTCACAAATAATATTACAGAATCACATTTATGACAACCAGGCCGTTCCCAGGAAAGAGGGGGCTTTCCAATAAGGATTTCTCCTTACTGGCGCGCAATTAGATGACCAAACCTCTCCTTAGACAGAACTTTCTAGACATTGCCAATAATGCTATCTAATAATACTATTCAAATAATATGAATTATTGATCTGATAATGGGAAATACTGTGCAGCAATAATTATTGAACAACAATAATACAAAGTTTCAACGTAGCAATTATTGAATCAATAAAATAAAATATTGAACAGTAATTACTGTAACAATTATTGAGTAGTGCCTTCTTACGTAAGAATCAATAATTTCAAAAATACTGTGCAATACCGTGTGCTACTGTGCAATAACGCGTATTACTGTATTTTAACCACCGGGTATTCCAACAGTGTTAACAGTAACAACTACGTCGTTATTTGTAAAAACTCAAATTTGTCGTTTTCTTCACCCGACAGTTATTCGTTATGGGGCCCACAAATAGCTGCGCCGTCGTACGAATATTCCCCGACAGAAAGAATATTCCACGACCAAACGAATATTTCCCGACAACAATGATTATTTTATAACCACTTGTGTATTTTGAAAAAAAATCATATATCACCCTTAACTTTAACATTTATCAATTTAACCATTTACTGAATAGTAATTATAAGAAAAATTGAATACTTTTATTTCATAAAATTCGGGGTCTTACAACAGCGTTGTGCTCATCCACTTGCTGAGTATATCTATGGGCACTACCTATATAATCTTGGTGTTTGTTTGAAGTATAATTCTCAATTAGAGACAGTGGAGATAATGATAAGTCAAGAGAATACTCACCATTGGGAAGAAAATGATAGTAATCTTCTCGTTTTTCTTTGGGGTCTATTGGGTCAACCAAGGATAATTCTGTGGCCATATGATATCTATCATAACCTAGATGCGTGGCCTCCCATGTACGAAGGTTTCCTTGAGCACTTTCCAAAGATTCTAATTTCTAAAACAATTTTTGACTATACCTTTATATAAGGTGTTATTGTGAGGTGATGTCCACGGTTGGAACATGAGTCACATTTGGTATATATTTGTATCCAAACTCACAGCATATGTGTTGTTGTATTTTGCACGACAATTGTTGTAATAAAGTTGTAGTTGTTTTCTGTACCATGTATTTGACGACTCAGAATGGGTTGGATGGAATGGACCTATTTTGGGGTTGTCACAGATCTTCCTGTGGAGCTTCTCTTAAACTTAAAACCACCTTGGCTTCATTATGGCCCATAGTACGGAGGAATTTTTCAATCTTCTCCATGGGAACTTTCCCCTTTAATTTGATGGTAGGCTTTATCACCCGTTGGGGAAGATATAGTGGATTTTCTTTCGACACTACAGCAGTTGTATGAGAGGTGGATCCTTCAGCTTCTCCACAATTCTATGGGACTTTTTGTAAGCTAATAACATGATACTGTGATCTGAACGGTAAGTTGATTGGCTCTGGAGCAGCCACTTTCAAAGGATTGCCAATTCCTTTAAGTTGAATTGCTTGTATTGTGAATGGTTTGACAGTCCCATCAGCCTCAGCAGATATAACTGCTACCAATCATTTCCATTTAGTAGGACAGGTATTCTCATTCTCAAACAGCAAAGTATCATCGTCTACGAGTTGCAGGACATCGCTGTCAATTAGATTCTGAATAAGGTGGCGGAGTGCCCAGCATTCTTCTGTGGTGTGACCGCGAGAATGGGAGTGATATTGACATACTCCATCAGAATTGAACCATCCTGAATGGGGATTAATCGGAGGTATAAGGGAGGTAATCATTCCTTCATTGATCGGCATTTGAAATATTTCCTCCATAGGTTGGCCCAGGTATGTAAATTCCCTTATATTGGCAAAATCCCGACGGGCTTTGGCATTTGCTCTCTTTGCAACTTTGTCCTCCATTGTTTCAATTTCTAAAGGCGACGATGGAGTATTCATAACAAGAGGGAAGAGACTAGCATGCTCCTGGTTGACTAATTGGCATGTGACTTGATGCTGATGGGTTACCAATTCTGCTAATTGCTCAATTTGCTTACACAGAGCTTTCATCTTTCGTTCCATCACAAACTAGAACTTGGCATAATCCCATTTGTCGACACCGTTTTTGATGATCTGGGATGATTCACCATTAAAATCGAAACTTTGTCCACTGCTCCAATTAATCATATTGACTTCTTCCTCTTTGTGTTGAGGAAGAGGATTATCTTGACGTGAGGTTGGTCTGGTTTGGTGACAACAATCTCACCGTTGTCTATCAAATCTTGGATCTTGTGTTCCAAGGCCCAACAAACTTGAGTATCATGTCCACGTGCCCCGGAATGATAAGCGCACTTTCGAGTAACATTGAAACCCCTCCCATTCGGGTTGGCTGGTGGAAGAAGATGTGTAATTATTTTTTGAGTCGTCAGAAGATTGAGAATGTTCTCGAGTGAGTCCCCTAAGGGTGTGAACACTTGATGGCGTTTGACTTATCCACCTTTGGGTAATGGAGGGTTTGAAGATTATGCTTGAAAAGGGGAGTAGTTTCTCCTCTAGATAGGCAGATTCTGATTACCTTTACGACCTTGTAGTATCAGGGAAACATCCTCCTCTTTCTTTTTATGGACCCTCCGGGGGTTGTTTCCATAAGTTTCGGACTGGATGTGCTCAGCAACAGTTTTAAGGATAGCTAGGTCTTGTATCTTTCCTGACTTCAATCCCATCTCAGCCATCTCCCCGTGTTTAATCATTTCAGAGAATGGTTTACCAATGCTAGCTAATACTCTCTCATAGAAAGGAGCTTCTTGTATGTCTATGAAGGTCATAACCATTTTTGACTCTGTCATAGAGGGAATAACTTGGGCAGCAAGGCGCCTCCACCTTTGAGCATAATCTCTGAAAGGCTCATTGGATTGTTTCTTGACCTTGGTAATCTGGTACCGGTCAGGATCCATCTGAGACTGGAAGCTGTATTGGATGAGGAAGGCGTGAGCTAGCTCCTCCTAGCTATGGATCTTTGAGTTATCTAATCTGGTATACCACGAACGGGCTTCTCCAGTTAGACTCTCCTTGAACAACTGCATTCTAAGCTTCTTGTCCTCTGCATAAGATCCAAGTTCTCTAATGAACACCTTCAAATGTGTGTAAGGATCTCCTAACCCGTCGTACTTTTCGAAATCAGGAGTTTTGAATTTTTCTAGATAATGAACTCCAGGGAATATACAAAGGTCGGTATATGAGACACTCCCGTATGCTCCAATTCCTTTGATAGAACGCATGGTTTCTTCCAATTGAAGGACATTTTTCCTGATGTCACCGGTGTTTGGATTCCTTTGAGATGGGTGTTTTCAGGGTTTTTGTCTGTAATCAACTGAAGTTTTAGATTTGTTTTCTCCAAACCTTGGGTTCCTCCATGTGCAGAGGATTCTGTATGTGTGGGCATTTTTGGGCCCTGAGTAGACTGATATAGTTCTTTAAGCAGAACAACCAAATCTGTAATTTATTTATTTAATCCGTCAAATTCTTCGTGGGAAACGAGATTAGACTGGTCAGATGAAGACATGATTGGTTGTAGGCTCGTGGCCTTTTTGGACTTTGAATGGGTAATAGGTTTGATTATTGCATAGTTTAGTCTTTAGGGCATGTGTAAATGTTTACATGCTATGTGATGTATCCGTTTTAGGAATATTGTCCTGCAAAACGGATGTTAGCTGTTTATAATACAAGATAGCATGCAAATATGCGTGTACACATATTTCTTCATATTTCTCATTACATGGAGATGAATATGGAATGAAATTACAAGTAATTGACTTTACGAGTAATTTGAAATGAGAAAGCATGAAGAGACTTTCCTCCGCGTTTGGTTTATCAGAGGTTGACCTATCTTAGGTTACTCTCGCGGCTTTTTGGCATGAAGGTTCCCAGATCATCACAATCTACTTGACGGGAAGTTAATCCGGTCTTTCAACTGGAGTGAATCTGGGTGGTGCCTTTCCAGAGCCTCGTTGGAATTAATCTTACTATGGGTCCAGTAATCAAACACCGACAAGATAGCCTCCTAGTGGAGGAACCACACAGCATACATTCACATACAACGTGTCTCACCGTTTATGAAAATGATGACATGTGCGAAGCACTAATATCACAAGCAGATATAGTGTAAAGCATTAAGTGTAGTAAATATATGCATTCGTACACATTCATCAAAAAAATGTAAATATAACATCCATACACAAGCATATAACAGTTTTGAAAAGATTGTAATAGCGGCTTAAGCCCTTTTACTGGCATCCCCAGTAGAGTCGCCACCTGTCAACCCCAGTAGAGTCACCTCCTATCGACGTCAGGATTCTTATTTGTCCCATTTCTGTTCTTGTTTTTTGGTGTTCTCATGTTCGGTGAGATTTGTTTGAAAAAACAAGTTGTGAAAAGGACCGATATGTACATGTCGACGAATGGACTGTAAGATTCGCCAGTTGGTTTTTTATGTGGTTGTACCAACACAACCTAGAAAAGGTTTGCACATTGACCCAGTGATGTGACACTGCTAAACGGGTTTGTGAAACCGAGATTCATTAGGGTTCGGGGGCTTGATTATGCGAAGAGAAGGTGTTAGGCACCCCCCAACATCCGTGTTACCACGGTGACCGCCACTTTTCAAGAAACTGTTACATGAATGTGTGTGTGTGTGTGGGTCAATGTGCTATTTATATGGAAGTAGTGCAAGGCCTCATTCGCACCTATATACACAAGGTTTGAATTTGTGTATAAATTCAGTTTAAACAAGATATGGCAATGATATTTTGGAAAAGAGGTTTTTCAAACCCTTATGCTCAATAGTAATTGAGACCTTTTACATTTTCATTTTTTATCAAGTGTTCGGCTTAATTGCTTTTAATTTTCGAGATGCGAAGCATCTTCGAGAAAATAATGTACAAAGCAGTGCAGCACTCCTCGTGGGCATGAAAACCATCTGAGGAAATCCAAATAATGTGAATAAATTTACAAGTTGCTTACAACAGAAAATGTCCATCACAGGAACCGAATCTAAATCCAGTAGATTGAATCAGTGATCACATGATTCCTAGGCTTACATGATGCCGCAATTGATATGAAAGCAGTAAGCAGTTATATATATATATGCTGTAAATATATTATATATATATATATATATATATATATATATATATATATATATATATATATATATACAGACATGATCAGCCACCACGAAGCATCTCCACGGGGGATCAGAAATGTAAATAAAGTTGTAAAAGCAATCAACCGCCATGAAATAAACTCCAGGCGGGGCGAAAAGTAAATAAATATATATATATATATATATATATATATATATATATATATATATAAGCAATAAACGCACCGGATATAAAATTCAGGCTCATCGAACAAAGTTCGACAACAGTTGATATATATATATATATATATATATATTAAAGCAGTAAACGCACCGGATGTAAAATACAGGCTCATCGAACAGAGTTCGACACACAGTTCATATATATATATATATATATATATATATATATTTATATATATATATATATACAAAACTCTAGGCTCCAGACATAACTCTAGGCTCAATCAAGGCATAACTCGATATATATATATATATATATATATATATATATATATATATATATATACAAACTGAAATGAAACCACGGACGAAGTTCGGGCAAACACACGCAAGACGACTCTCAACGTGAAGAATGGTGTGTGCAAAGATGAAGAGAAAGGCTTTAAAGTGTGTAAGAAGGCTTACAGTAGACTGGCAAAGAAGACTTCTATAACTTTAAGAGGATGAACACTCGGCTCCCGCCGGTACAAATAGTAGCTATATGTGAGCTCACAAGTGTTTAAAATGAGAAAGCACTCAGTTTAGGGTGTGTACACAGCAAATTTGATAGGGTTTCCTCGCCTTTTTTCTTATATAAATGGCCACCCCAAGCCCTCTATTTATAGAGGGGGAGCCGCAGGTGTACCTGCGGTTGGCCGGGGTGCCCCGGGCTCCGCGGGTTCTGCCGTCTCGATGTACGTGTACGCATGCACAGTGATGTCCGCTTGAACTTTCAGAATTGCAATCTGGGCATCCGACTGAGGTATGTAAGACCTATTTTGGACCGCCGTTGTCGAGAGTTACACAATGACATGTGATTAGAGGTTGTATGAAGTTAGGAAGATGGGACCATGCCCTCCGGTCTTCAGGTTTCAAATTCTATCCGTTGCCCTGCGTAATAGTCACTCGGGATTGGACCTCCTTGGTTCTTGTAGGACATTATTGTGTAGAAATGTATGTATGAGATGTTGAGATGGCACAATGTGGGGTCCAGGTGGCAAGATGACGACTTTGCCCCTCATAGGGGTTATCTCCGATTTGGGCTGATAAAACAGACGTTGCTCAGGGTTATCTTTGAGATTGGACTGTTGCAAGTGTTTGAAGGTCCTTAGTGTCATCTCTGAAGTGTGCCTGTCTTCCCGGTGTTATCACTGGGTTTTGTACTGAGTGCCTCGGTGTGAGTGTCGAGGTTGAAGCTGACTGCATGCATTTGAAACAAGCATTTCTGGGGTTATCTCTGGAACTGCAACTGCACTCCTTGGGGTTATCTCTGAGGTTAGAACTGCTATTCCCAGGGTTATTTCTGGGACTGAGACTAAATATCTCAAGGTTATCTCCGAGATGAATCGGCCTTCTCTAGTGAAATTTTCGGTATTTGAACTACATGCCTCGGGGTTATCTCCGAGGTTGGAACTGATACTCTAGGTGTGTGTTTCGGGGTTGAGATTGAACTTCTGGTGGATCTGAACTGGATATGAGCTGTCTTTCAGGGTTATCTCTAAAAGGCGAATCTGCCCTCCTACAATGTTAGTAACAGGTGTGCAGAAGATTTCAAGTGTCTACAAAACCCTTATGCTCACATAGTAATTGTGGCCTTTGATGTTTCCATTTTATTTCGCATTCAGATTATTTTGATTTTATTCTCGAGATGCGAAGCATCTTTGACAAAATAATATACATATAAGTGTTGAGCTCCTTATGGGAATGAAAGCCATCAAAGTATGTCCGAGTACCACACATATGATTTGCAAGCTAGTTGTACAATTGAAAAGGATCCATCATGGGAACCAAATCTATATCCGTCAGCTGGATCTTAGATCCTGTGGCTCCTAGGCTCACATAATATCATAAGAATAGCATGTTTAACAAATATACTAAAATAGAACAGATATTTAATCTAAACATCACAAAACAAAGGATTCATCAGTTAAATCCTTGCATGCGCGTAGCCAAAGCTTCCACCTTCTTCTAGATACAGATCTAGGTTCGCGCGGTTGCTTAATATTTACAAAACTAGAAAGAAAACTAGATTTAAATAAATCTTAGCCATTCAAACTTAACAGTTCCAATTTTACAACTTTTGAGCCTATTAAGAGTTAGATATGGCTAGATTTAGATAAATCTAGTCCATAAATTTAAATATTACAACTTTACATTAAATGAATAGTTAAAATTGATATTTAATCACAGTAAACCATTAATATATATATATATATATATATATATATATATATTATATTATATATATATATATATAAGCAGATAAATGCTTCGAATCATAAAAAATCTTACAGTGTGTAGCGAGGAAGGCTTTAAACTGCTTTTGAAGCTTGAAAACTCAGTTTCCACCGGTTAAAACTTGATATGTTGTAATATATATGTATACAAGTGTTTACAATGAAAAATATTGAAGTTTGGAACACTGTAGGAGGGGTAAAGAGCTGAAATGGGCGGAATTCCCTCTCTTTTTCTCTTTTTTTCTCTCTTTTTATGGCTGATGAGGGGTCTTATTTATAGACCAAAATAGTTACGGGACTACCCGTGGCTGACCCGGGTGGACCCGGCCCTGTGGGTCTCGTTATCTCGAAGTACGTGCACTCAGACCAACGCACAGTCTGCTCGAACATTCATAACTTTCAATCCGGGAGTCCGATGGAGGCATGCTATACCTTTCCAGAAAGCTCTTTCCGAGAGCTACACAATGACATGGGATTTGACCTTTTTCTAACTTCGGGAAGATAGGTCCATGACCAGATCTTCGAGTCTTCGCGATCTATCCGTTGAGCTGTCTTGTGCTGTTTTCACTCAGGATTGACATTATGATTCTACATGACCTTCGTAGTAGTGATTTAACTTGATTTTATGTTAAGTTAGCAAAATTACTATTTTCCCCTCCGAGTTGTCTCTGAATTTGTTGTAGTTATAGTTGCCTTTTCTCAAGGTTGTCTCTGAGATTGGACTACTATTGACTTTTGTCAGTCCTTAGGGTTGTCTCTGAGGTTGGTTTTTTGTTTCCCGGGGTTGTCACCGGGTTTTAGCTTGATCTCCAAGGGTTATCGCCGGGGTTTGATTTGATCTCCCGTGAACTGAGGTTTGATTTGATCTCCCAGGGTTATCGTCAGGGCTTGAATTAATCTCCCAGGGTTGTCACAGGGGTTTAGCTTGATCTCCCGGGGTTGTCATCGGGGTTTGAATTGATCTCTCGAGGTTTAATTTGATCTCTCAGAGTTGTCATTGGGGTTTGAATTGATCTCCCAGGGTTGTCTCCGGGGTTTGATTTGATTATTTTGACTTCCAGGGTTGTCTCCGGAAGACAAAAGACGATTCCGCCCTCTTGCATGGTTAGTAAAAGGAATTAAAAATTTTGAGTGTCTACATATAATTAAAAAGACAAATTAGGGATAATAAAATGAATGAATTATGTATCTATAAAATACCCCCATACCTAGCTTTTGCTCGTCCTCAAGTAAAATAAATAGAAAATAAAGATAAAAACAAAAATTATACTACCCATTTTCGTAGGACCTACAATTTCACTTAGCATGTGCAACAAGCCTTTAAACCCCAAGGTTATCCCAAGTGGACGAGTTGTGTCTCGTGAGGGTTTGCAGTGAATATACCCACAAAATTCAAAATTCAAAATTCAAAATAAAATATTTTTGGGTTCAACAAGTTATGAAATTAGAAGAAAACTTCTAAGTTTACATGGACATTATACATAAGTAAGATTAAATTCAAAATTACACTTTCACCTTATCAAACATACTCTATCTTCATTCTAGACACCATCTTTCATAAAATTATTTCCATGTGATGCATGCATGTGTGTATAATGTAACTCTTAGTATGGATTTTTACCATGAAAATCAAGCAATCTCGTTTTTTTTTTCTTTTTTCTTTTTTTTCTTGATTTGTGCAATGTCTCATTTTCTTAGGCTTTTCAGAGTTATTCATGTAGCGAGCATTGGATCAATGACTCCCAAACTAGTTGGCTTTAGGGCACTAGTTGTAGAGTCACCTATAAGGACTTACTTACTCAAGTAACAAAGGTTACAAAACTAGATTAGTCAAGCTACTTATATCCATCACACTTTTCAGCATGAATATCGATGTTTACTGAGGCTTGGATACCTAGTTATTTCGTTCAATGGACATTGAAGCAATTATTTATTTCATTTTTTTCAACTTCTCTTTTTTTATTTCTTGAAATTGTTTGACTCATAATTTATATCCACATGCAACTAAGAGTTAGTGCAAATGTGTAGTGCGAAAATCTATAAGAACTTTATTTTACTCAAGATGGTATTTCAAACTAAGATTTTGTATCTTATTAAAGGATTAAGAGTTCTAAATCTTTCAATCTTATTCATGAGTTTTAACTCCATGCAAACTTAAAAGAATAAATTCAATCCATAAAGAATCGAACAAAATTTTTCATTTTTTCAAAAAAAAATTATTTTATTACTATATTTTCCTAAAAAAAGAAAGGAAAAAAATCAAATACAATGATACAAACAAACTCCCCCAATACCTAAATCATGCATTATTCTCAATGTATGCAAATGAAGAAAGAGAACAAAGAAATAAAAAAGTTGTACCCCGTATGCAGGCATTTGTTCTGCCAAGACAATGTGGTGAGAAAGAAAACAAATGTACATATCTACAAATTTTATACATCCTGAAAACTATGTGATGGTAAATAAGTGATGCAAACTGACAAGTTTGTGTGAATTTCTTAGGATGTTCAGGAGGTCTGGGTAATTGGAAATAGTCAGAATTTGAATCAACAGAACAATACCCGACTGATTCTTTTAAAATTGGGTCAAGCAGTGACAAAGGAAAATGAAATTTTCTTTTGAAAAATTCTAACTTTATAAAATCTATCCAAACTTGTCATCCATATTCGTTTCTAAGAGGCATATGCATTTATTTGAAATGGGAGATTTGATCTCATTATCTAAACATGGAAGATTTTCATTGTCCACACATTTGGTTCATTTGTTAAATCACATTTAGTGATTCTGGAAAGTGCTTTTGATGGACCCAAAGTAGACTTAAAATGATCATAAGAGGGTTTAAATTCAAGATCAATGTGATTCTCTTTAAAATGCTCAAAATGTGGCGAACTTGATTCAACTATAGATTCCAGTCTAGAGTAAGACTTTTGTGCCGTGGAGTCCAACATCTCATTGACCTCAATTCAAGTATTCAGTTTCATCCCAGTGTTGACTAAAATAATTTAGACAAAAGTTAAGAATTTCATTTTCTCCCGCAAGTTCCTTTCCATACATTTTCTGAATCATGTTCACTTCAACGACCAGGTCAAAAAAATCACTAGGTTGCTTTCCGACATTAAACACATTTAAGTCAATTGTCATGTTCCTAAATGTTATTTTCATTAGTCCATTTCAACAATTGATTAACGCATTTGAGGTTGCTATAAATGGTCTACCTAAAATAACAGAAATTTGACCTTAGGGATTGGAAATTGGTTGGGTTTCAAGGACAACAAAGTCATCAAGGAATACAAGATTGCCAACCTTAATGAGTACATCTTCAACTATTCCTTTTGACACTTTAACTGAACGGTCAGCTAGTTGGAGTGTGACACTTGTCTTTTTCAACTTCCCTAAGCCAAAGGTTTAGGAGACATAAAATGGTAATTGTTAGTTTCCAGAGGCACAATAGTTATCTAGAAGGGGGGTTGAATAGATATCTTTTAAAAAAATTTCCTTTTCAAAATACTTGTCAGATTTGTTAATAAATTAACCACAGAGGAATATATGATCTGTTTGTTTCCCTTTAAGATTAACCAAGATAATAGGTGATAAGCAGTTATGACAAATATAGCATGTAAGACCCTAATTTTCATAAATAAAGATTAAAAATTCTCTCGAAATATTATGGTGTTGATTTGTTACAATATTATAGTTGTGGGTAATGTTTACAAATTTTGTAAAGTATGCAAGTTGTTATAAAATATTCGATTAGTCGAGAAATATTTGTTTTAACAGGGAATATTCGTACGACGAAACAATCATTGGTGGACCCCACAACGGAATTATTGTCAGAGTTAGAAAACGACAGAAATATCTTTTTATAAAAATAATGACGAAAGTTTTACCGTTAACTGTTGAAATACCTAGTGATGAAAAGTACAGTAATACGCGTGGTTGCATAGTAGCGCACACTATTGATTATTGATGCTTACGTGAGAAGTCACTCAGTTATACTCAATTATTGCTACAGTAATTACTGCATAATATCTCACGTTATTTGATTCAATTATTGTCAATATTTTATATTATTAAATCAATAATTGAGATGACAAATTATTCATATTATTATATGCATAATTAATAATGTCTAGAAAGTTCTGTCGAGGAAAGGGGTTTGGTCATCTAATTGCGCGCCAATAGGGAGAAATCCTTTTTAGAAAGCCCCCTCTTTCCTGGGAACGATCTGGTTGTTAATATTGCGAGTTATAATAATGATGAATAAATGTTGTTAAAAAATATTGAGGGAATTTTTATGATATTTTTTTTTATAAATTTTGGCATATTATTTGGATCCCCACTTACTCATTTTTCAAAATAATCGGCTTAGCTGGTTATTATCGAAGATTCGTGGAAGGATTTTCTCGAATCACTACTCTATTAACTCAGCTGACTTGAAAAGATACAAAATTTAGTTGGAGAGAGGAATGTGAGAAGAGTTTTCAAGAACTCAAGAGGAGACTCATTTCAACACCTGTTCTGACAATACCATCTTATTCGGAGGGATTTGTCATCTACAGTGATGCTTCAGGTAGAGGGTTAGGATCTGTTCTCATTCAACATGGAAAAGTCATAGCCTATGCCTCGCGACAACTCAAAGAATATGAGAGGAATTATCCTACTCATGTTCTAGAGTTGGCAGCAGTCGTTTTTGCTCTAAAGATCTGGAGGCATTACCTATATGGGGAGAAAGTGGAGATCTATACGGATCATAAATGTGACAATCCCAAAATAGGTCCATTCCATCCAAAGATATTCAACAACAGGTCATCTTTGCACTACGGGTCAAAGATATTCATCAACAATTCATATTTGCACTACAGGCCAAATATATTCATATCTCAAAGAAATATATAATCATTTCAGAATTTATATAAACAATAATTATAACCATGTTGATCAATTCACCTTTGCACTTAAGCTTAAGATATTCAATTATAAATTCAATGGTCATGATCATACCAGTCACAATTCAACTTTGCACTACAGGCCAAAGAGAACCCTAGTCATGATCATACCAATAATCTACCCATCTTTACACTCCAGTGAAAGAGAATTTCAACATCAGGGTTATAAAAATGTTATATATGATGATAAAAATAATATGATCAACATATAGTTTTAATCTCAAGAGTAATATTCGTAACTCATGAATAGTAAATCGTGAATAGTAACTCATGAATAGTAACCCCGAGACAAAAGATAGAAATTCCACAATAAAATCCATACCAATATTTCGGTATAATGATATTGAAAGAATAACATTACTTAAATTTATAAACAATTTATTTTCTCATAACTTGTCCATTTTCATGAAAAATACCAAATCAGTTCCAAAAATATTTCTTTTTTAGGATTTATCATAATATAGTCACATAGTGAACATATATTTTTCTCAGAATTTTTAAAAGTCATTTACTATTTTTCATATGGCCAAAACAGCCGAATATTTAGACATTTATCAAAAATTGTACTTTTGTCCAAAAATTCTGAAATTAACAGAGTATACTTCTATCATATACATGTACTCCCAATAAAAATTTCATCAATTTTGGAGTTAACCATAAGAAATTATAAGCAGTTACTTTTAAAATAGTCTTTTCTCATAAAATTCATAACTCTCAATCTGTACATCCAAAAATCACCATTTTTGGACACAATCAATAAAACTCATCAAAATATCATTTCAAATTTTTCCAGAATTTTTGAAGGTCAGAAAAATTACGAAACTGAAAAACATAACAACTCTTAAAATCCCTTACTATCCCTTACTATCCCTTACCTCAAAAGAGCAGTACTTCTGATCGGTATAAGGCTGAAGGAAACTTGCACTGATGAATAGAAACTCACAGAGTATCTAAATACTCACAAAATACACTCAATAATCTAGAGAGAGAAAGAGAGAAAACTTATGTTTCTGGTGTGATTTTCAATTCTAACTTAGCCCTCTATTTATAGGAAAATTTTGGTAGGTTTGACCTGCAACCTGATGGCTTTACCTGCTACTATTCCCACCCACCACATTTGAAATATAATTCAGCACATTTCTTCACCAACCACAAGTGGGGCCCACCAATTCTAGAATTTTCCACCAAAATGATAAACTCCGAAAATTCAACAATTTTTGAACCAGTCATCTCGTAAAATTCATAATAAATCATACATTCATTTTTAACGGTTCAAAATTTGTGGGCATATACTCAACTTATATATGTATAACATATCCAAAAATTACCACGATCCAACGGTCGGATTAAAAATTATAACCCCCGCAAAATATCTCAAAAACCCTGATTTTTAATACCTTCATTCCGACAAAAATACGGATAAAAACCTCAACATTAACTCCTTCATTTTTAACCACAAAAATATATCCCTCGTTTATATCCACATAAAATAAATATTTTCTTATCATATGAATCAATACTTAATTATTCACAAATAATATTACAGAATCACATTTATGACAACCAGGCCGTTCCCAGGAAAGAGGGGGCTTTCCAATAAGAATTTTTCCTTACTGGCGCGCAATTAAATGACCAAACCTCTCCTTAGACAGAACTTTCTAGACATTGCCAATAATGTTATCTAATAATATATATTCAAATAATATGAATTATTGATCTGATAATAGAAAATACTGTGCAGCAACAATTATTGAAACAACAATAATATAAAATATCAACGCAGCAATTATTGAATCAATAAAATAAAATATTGAACAGTAATTACTGTAACAATTATTGAGTAGTGCCTTCTTACGTAAGAATCAATAATTTCAAAAATACTGTGCAATACCGTGTGCTACTGTGCAATAACGCGTATTACTGTATTTTACCCACCGGGTATTCCAACAGTGTTAACGGTAACAACTACGCCGTTATTTGTAAAAACTCAAATTTGTCGTTTTCCTTCACCCGACAGTTATTCGTTATGGGGCCTACAAATAGCTGCGCCGTCGTACGAATATTCTCCGACAGAAAGAATATTCCACGACCAAACGAATATTCCCCGACAACAATGATTATTTTATAACCACTTGCTTATTTTGAAAAAAAAATTTCATATTTCACCCATAACTTTAAACTTGTTATCAATTTAACCATTTACTAAATAGAAAAATTGAATAATTTTATTTCATAAAATTTGGGGTCTTACAATCTCCCCTCCTTATGAAATTTCGTCCCCGAAATTTACGTACCTGGTAATTCAAAGAGTTGAGAGTATCTTGCTTTCATTTCAGATTCCATCTTCCCTGTCATCATGATTTCTCCATTGCTCATCTCCTGTATTTCAGATATCATTCTAGAATACAGCTTCAAAACAAGGGTTAATTGAACAAATTAACATATCACATAATATCCCGATATTATGACTGACCAACAAATAAGCTTAGGTAGGACACACTAGCGAAGGATTTACTCATCTCTCCCCTCCTAGTTATATTCCCCGATCTCCGCCAGAGATCATATCCCTAAGCTCTGATACCACCTGTGACAACCCCAAAATAGGTCCATTCCATCCAACCCATTTTGAGTCGCCAAATACATGGTACAGATAACAACTACAACTTTATTACAACAATTGTCGTGCAAAATACAACAACACATATTCTATGAGTTTGGGTACAAATATATACCAACTGTGACTCATGTCCCAACCTTGGATAGCACGTCACAATGACACATTACATAAAGGTATAGTCAAAAACTGTTTTAAAAATTAGAATATTTGGGAAGTGCTCAAAGAAACCCTCGTACATGGGAGGCCATGCGTCTAGGTTATGATAGATATCATATGGCCACGGAATTATCCTTGGTTTACCCAATAGACCCCAAAGAAAAACGAGAAGATTACTATCATATTCTTCCCAATGGTGAGTCTTCTCTTGACTTATCATTATCTCCACTGTCTTTAATTGAGAATTATACTTCAAACAAACACCAAGATTATATAGGTAGTGCTCGTATATATACTCAGCAAGTGGATGAGCACATCCCTGTCTTATGATGACACGAGGTTGTATGTCGTTAGACATCTTGTATGATAGTGGTAAACCACCCTTCCAACGTTGGGTACACCTTACCCTATTGGATTCACCAAATATAACTACTAAATGAACTTTTCTATACTGCTTCGGGAGAACATCCATAGCTAGAGACCACCGTTCTATTTCCCCGTTATCCTCGCTCGACCCAGCTACACTCTTATTACCTGAAAGGAATTGTGAAGCAAAAGGGTGAGCACAACTAGCTCAGTAAAGAATATCATGACTAAAGATAATTAAATTATCAATAGCCTTCATCAATAATAAATCAGAGATTTAGAACATATGGTAAATGATAAAAATTTCAACCACAGTTGCAGCGGAACGAGCAATCCATTAGAAGAGTCAAATAGACTATAAAGTCTATTATCTTCTCCATGTTAAAAATCCACCAACAATGTTTTATCCCTGTAACATCAATCAACAGTTCTGGTCCACAATCATATAAATAACTCATAATCATAATTATGATTCTAAATTCCTCTTCTCATCCAGGACAAAGAATATTTTCATCACCTGAAACATCAAAATCATGGTTATACCAAATCACAGTTCCTGTTTATAATCATACTAATAACTTCATCTTTGCACTACGGGCCAAAGATATTCATCAACAAGTCATCTTTGCACTACAGGCCAAAGATATTCGTCAACAGTTCATCTTTACATTACTGGCCAAAGATATTCAACAACAGGTCATCTTTGCACTACGGGTCAAAGATATTTATCAACAATTCATATTTGCACTACAGGCCAAATATATTCATATCTCAAAGAAATATATAATCATTTCAGAATTTATATAAACAATAATTATAACCATGTTGATCAATTCACCTTTGCACTTAAGCTTAAGATATTCAATTATAAATTCAATGGTCATGATCATACCAGTCACAATTCAACTTTGCACTACAGGCCAAAGAGAACCCTAGTCATGATCATACCAATAATCTACCCATCTTTACACTCCAGTGAAAGAGAATTTCAACATCAGGGTTATAAAAATGTTATATATGATGATAAAAATAATATGATCAACATATAGTTTTAATCTCAAGAGTAATATTCGTAACTCATGAATAGTAAATCGTGAATAGTAACTCATGAATAGTAACCCCGAGACAAAAGATAGAAATTCCACAATAAAATCCATACCAATATTTCGGTATAATGATATTGAAAGAATAACATTACTTAAATTTATAAACAATTTTATTTCTCATAACTTGTCCATTTTCATGAAAAATACCAAATCAGTTCCAAAAATATTTCTTTTTTAGGATTTATCATAATATAGTCACATAGTGAACATATATTTTTCTCAGAATTTTTAAAAGTCATTTACTATTTTTCATATGGCCAAAACAGCCGAATATTTAGACATTTATCAAAAATTGTACTTTTGTCCAAAAATTCTGAAATTAACAGAGTATACTTCTATCATATACATGTACTCCCAATAAAAATTTCATCAATTTTGGAGTTAACCACAAGAAATTATAAGCAGTTACTTTTAAAATAGTCTTTTCTCATAAAATTCATAACTCTCAATCTATACATCCAAAAATCACCATTTTTGGACACAATCAATAAAACTCATCAAAATATCATTTCAAATTTTTCCAGAATTTTTGAAGGTCAGAAAAATTACGAAACTGAAAAACATAACAACCCTTAAAATCCCTTACTATCCCTTACTATCCCTTACCTCAAAAGAGCAGTACTTCTGATCGGTATAAGGCTGAAGGAAACTTGCACTGATGAATAGAAACTCACAGAGTATCTAAATACTCACAAAATACACTCAATAATCTAGAGAGAGAAAGAGAGAAAACTTATGTTTCTGGTGTGATTTTCAATTCTAACTTAGCCCTCTATTTATAGGAAAATTTTGGTAGGTTTGACCTGCAACCTGATGGCTTTACCTGCTACTATTCCCACCCACCACATTTGAAATATAATTCAGCACATTTCTTCACCAACCACAAGTGGGGCCCACCAATTCTAGAATTTTCCACCAAAATGATAAACTCCGAAAATTCAACAATTTCTGAACCAGTCATCTCGTAAAATTCATAATAAATCATACGTTCATTTTTAACGGTTCAAAATTTGTGGGCATATACTCAACTTATATATGTATAACATATCCAAAAATTACCACGATCCAACGGTCGGATTAAAAATTATAACCCCCGCAAAATATCTCAAAAACCCTGATTTTTAATACCTCCATTCCGACAAAAATACGGATAAAAACCTCAACATTAACTCCTTCATTTTTAACCACAAAAATATATCCCTCGTTTATATCCACATAAAATAAATATTTTCTTATCATATGAATCAATAATTAATTATTCACAAATAATATTACAGAATCACATTTATGACAACCAGGCCGTTCCCAGGAAAGAGGGGGCTTTCCAATAAGAATTTTTCCTTACTGGCGCGCAATTAGATGACCAAACCTCTCCTTAGACAGAACTTTCTAGACATTGCCAATAATGTTATCTAATAATATTATTCAAATAATATGAATTATTGATCTGATAATAGAAAATACTGTGCAGCAACAATTATTGAAACAACAATAATATAAAATATCAACGCAGCAATTATTGAATCAATAAAATAAAATATTGAACAGTAATTACTGTAACAATTATTGAGTAGTGCCTTCTTACGTAAGAATCAATAATTTCAAAAATACTGTGCAATACCGTGTGCTACTGTGCAATAACGCGTATTACTGTATTTTAACCACCGGGTATTCCAACAGTGTTAACGGTAACAACTACGCCGTTATTTGTAAAAACTCAAATTTGTCGTTTTCCTTCACCCGACAGTTATTCGTTATGGGGCCCACAAATAGCTGCGCCGTCGTACGAATATTCCCGACAGAAAGAATATTCCACGACCAAACGAATATTCCCCGACAACAATGATTATTTTATAACTACTTGCTTATTTTGAAAAAAAAAATTCATATTTCACCCATAACTTTAAACTTTTATCAATTTAACCATTTACTAAATAGAAAAATTGAATAATTTTATTTCATAAAATTCGGGGTCTTACAATCTCCCCTCCTTATGAAATTTCGTCCCCGAAATTTACGTACCTGGTATTTCAAAGAGTTGAGAATACCTTGCTTTCATTTCAGATTCCATCTTCCCTGTCATCATGATTTCTCCATTGCTCATCTCCTGTATTTCAGATATCATTCTAGAATACAGCTTCAAAACAAGGGTTAATTGAACAAATTAACATATCACATAATATCCCGATATTATGACTGACCAACAAATAAGCTTAGGTAGGACACACTAGCGAAGGATTTACTCATCTCTCCCCTCCTAGTTATATTCCCCGATCTCCGCCAGAGATCATATCCCTAAGCTCTGATACCACCTGTGACAACCCCAAAATAGGTCCATTCCATCCAACCCATTTTGAGTCGCCAAATACATGGTACAGATAACAACTACAACTTTATTACAACAATTGTCGTGCAAAATACAACAACACATATGCTGTGAGTTTGGATACAAATATATACCAAATGTGACTCATGTCCAACCGTGGACATCACCTCACAATGACACCTTACATAAAGGTATAGTCAAAAACTGTTTTAGAAATTAGAATATTTGGGAAGTGCTCAAAGGAAACCTTCGTACATGGGAGGCCATGCGTCTAGGTTATGATAGATATCATATGGCCACAGAATTATCCTTGGTTTACCCAATAGACCCCAAAGAAAAACGAGAAGATTACTATCATATTCTTCCCAATGGTGAGTCTTCTCTTGACTTATCATTATCTCCACTGTCTCTAATTGAGAATTATACTTCAAACAAACACCAAGATTATATAGGTAGTGCTCGTATATATACTCAGCAAGTGGATGAGCACATCCTGTCTTATGATGACACGAGGTTGTATGTCGTTAGACATCTTGTATGATAGTGGAAACCACCCTTCCAACGTTGGGTACACCTTACCCTATTGGATTCACCAAATATAACTACTAAATGAACTTTTCTATACTGCTTCGGGAGAAATCCATAGCTAGAGACCACCGTTCTATTTCCCCGTTATCCTCGCTCGACCCAGCTACACTCTTATTACCTGAAAGGAATTGTGAAGCAAAAGGGTGAGCACAACTAGCTCAGTAAAGAATATCATGACTAAAGATAATTAAATTATCAATAGCCTTCATCAATAATAAATCAGAGATTTAGAACATATGGTAAATGATAAAAATTTCAACCACAGTTGCAGCGGAACGAGCAATCCATTAGAAGAGTCAAATAGACTATAAAGTCTATTATCTTCTCCATGTTAAAAATCCACCAACAATGTTTTATCCCTGTAACATCAATCAACAGTTCTGGTCCACAATCATATAAATAACTCATAATCATAATTATGATTCTAAATTCCTCTTCTCATCCAGGACAAAGATAATTTTCATCACCTGAAACATCAAACATCATGGTTATACCAAATCACAGTTCCTGTTTATAATCATACTAATAACTTCATCTTTGCACTACGGGCCAAAGATATTCATCAACAAGTCATCTTTGCACTACAGGCCAAAGATATTCGTCAACAGTTCATCTTTACATTACTGGCCAAAGATATTCAACAACAGGTCATCTTTGCACTACGGGTCAAAGATATTTATCAACAATTCATATTTGCACTACAGGCCAAATATATTCATATCTCAAAGAAATATATAATCATTTCAGAATTTATATAAACAATAATTATAACCATGTTGATCAATTCACCTTTGCACTTAAGCTTAAGATATTCAATTATAAATTCAATGGTCATGATCATACCAGTCACAATTCAACTTTGCACTACAGGCCAAAGAGAACCCTAGTCATGATCATACCAATAATCTACCCATCTTTACACTCCAGTGAAAGAGAATTTCAACATCAGGGTTATAAAAATGTTATATATGATGATAAAAATAATATGATCAACATATAGTTTTAATCTCAAGAGTAATATTCGTAACTCATGAATAGTAAATCGTGAATAGTAACTCATGAATAGTAACCCCGAGACAAAAGATAGAAATTCCACAATAAAATCCATACCAATATTTCGGTATAATGATATTGAAAGAATAACATTACTTAAATTTATAAACAATTTATTTTCCTCATAACTTGTCCATTTTCATGAAAAATACCAAATCAGTTCCAAAAATATTTCTTTTTTAGGATTTATCATAATATAGTCCCATAGTGAACATATATTTTTCTCAGAATTTTTAAAAGTCATTTACTATTTTTCATATGGCCAAAACAGCCGAATATTTAGACATTTATCAAAAATTGTACTTTTGTCTAAAAATTCTGAAATTTACAGAGTATACTTCTATCATATACATGTACTCCCAATAAAAATTTCATCAATTTTGGAGTTAACCACAAGGAAATTATAAGCAGTTACTTTTAAAATAGTCTTTTCTCATAAAATTCATAACTCTCAATCTATACATCCAAAAATCACCATTTTTGGACACAATCAATAAACTCATCAAAATATCATTTCAAATTTTTCCAGAATTTTTGAAGGTCAGAAAAATTACGAAACTGAAAAACATAACAACTCTTAAAATCCCTTACTATCCCTTACTATCCCTTACCTCAAAAGAGCAGTACTTCTGATCGGTATAAGGCTGAAGGAAACTTGCACTGATGAATAGAACTCACCAGAGTATCTAAATACTCACAAAATACACTCAATAATATAGAGAGAGAAAGAGAGAAAACTTATGTTTCTGGTGTGATTTTCAATTCTAACTTAGCCCTCTATTTATAGGAAAATTTTGGTAGGTTTGACCTGCAACCTGATGGCTTTACCTGCTACTATTCCCACCCACCACATTTGAAATATAATTCAGCACATTTCTTCACCAACCACAAGTGGGGCCCACCAATTCTAGAATTTTCCACCAAAATGATAAACTCCGAAAATTCAACAATTTCTGAACCAGTCATCTCGTAAAATTCATAATAAATCATACGTTCATTTTTAACGGTTCAAAATTTGTGGGCATATACTCAACTTATATATGTATAACATATCCAAAAATTACCACGATCCAACGGTCGGATTAAAAATTATAACCCCCGCAAAATATCTCAAAAACCCTGATTTTTAATACCTCCATTCCAACAAAAATACGGATAAAAACCTCAACATTAACTCCTTCATTTTTAACCACAAAAATATATCCCTCGTTTATATCCACATAAAATAAATATTTTCTTATCATATGAATCAATAATTAATTATTCACAAATAATATTACAGAATCACATTTATGACAACCAGGCCGTTCCCAGGAAAGAGGGGGCTTTTCAATAAGAATTTTTCCTTACTGGCGCGCAATTAGATGACCAAACCTCTCCTTAGACAGAACTTTCTAGACATTGCCAATAATGTTATCTAATAATATTATTCAAATAATATGAATTATTGATCTGATAATAGAAAATACTGTGCAGCAACAATTATTGAAACAACAATAATATAAAATATCAACGCAGCAATTATTGAATCAATAAAATAAAATATTGAACAGTAATTACTGTAACAATTATTGAGTAGTGCCTTCTTACGTAAGAATCAATAATTTCAAAAATACTGTGCAATACCGTGTGCTACTGTGCAATAACGCGTATTACTGTATTTTAACCACCGGGTATTCCAACAGTGTTAACGGTAACAACTACGCCGTTATTTGTAAAAACTCAAATTTGTCGTTTTCCTTCACCCGACAGTTATTCGTTATGGGGCCCACAAATAGCTGCGCCGTCGTACGAATATTCCCCGACAGAAAGAATATTCCACGACCAAACGAATATTCCCCGACAACAATGATTATTTTATAACCACTTGCTTATTTTGAAAAAAAAATTCATATTTCACCCATAACTTTAAACTTGTTATCAATTTAACCATTTAGTAAATAGAAAAATTGAATAATTTTATTTCATAAAATTCGGGGTCTTACAATAAAAGCCTCAAATTATTCTTCACCCAAAAGGAGCTCAACATGCGGCAACGACGTTGGCTTGAGTTGTTAAAAGATTACGATTATACCATTCAATACCATCTTGGAAAAGCGAACGTGGTAGCTGAAGCATTGAGTAGAAGATAATATGCGGGTACGAGTGCAATATTGTCAACGTAGAGGCCCATTTTGTATGGCTTACAAAGGATGGAGATAGTGTGACAACCCCAAAACAGGTCCATTCCACCCAACCCATTCTGAGTCGTCAAATACATGGTACAGAAAACAACTACAACTTTATTACAACAATTGTCGTGCAAAATACAACAACACATATGCTGTGAGTTTGGATACAAATATATACCAAATGTGACTCATGTTCCAACCGTGGACATCACCTCACAATAACACCTTACATAAAGGTATAGTCAAAAACTGTTTTAGAAATTAGAATCTTTGGGAAGTGCTCAAGGAAACCTTCGTACATGGGAGGCCACGCGTCTAGGTTATGATAGATATCATATGGCCATAGAATTATCTTTGGTTGACCCAATAGACCCCAAAGAAAAATGAGAAGATTACTATCATATTCTTCCCAATGTGAGTCTTCTCTTGACTTATCATTATCTCCACTGTCTCTAATTGAGAATTATACTTCAAACAAACACCAAGATTATATAGGTAGTGCTCGTATATATACTCAGCAAGTGGATGAGCACATCCCTGTCTTATGATGACACGAGGTTGTATGTCGTTAGACATCTTGTATGATAGTGGCAAACCACCCTTCCAACGTTGGGTACACCTTACCCTATTGGATTCACCAAATATAACTACTAAATGAACTTTTCTATACTGCTTTGGGAGAACATCCACAGCTAGAGACCACCGTTCTATTTCCCGTTACCCTCGCTCGACCCAGCTACACTCTTATTACCTGAAAGGAATTGTGAAGCAAAAGGGTGAGCACAACTAGCTCAGTAAAGAATATCATGACTAAAGATAATTAAATTATCAATAGCCTTCATCAATAATAAATCAGAGATTTAGAACATATGGTAAATGATAAAAATTTCAACCATAGTTGCAGCGGAACGAGCAATCCATTAGAAGAGTCAAATAGACTATAAAGTCTATTATCTTCTCCATGTTAAAAATCCATCAACAATGTTTTATCCATGTAACATCACTCAACAGTTCCTTTCCACAATCATATAATAACTCATAATCATAATTGTGATTCTAAATTTTTCTTCGCACCCAGGACGAAGAATATTTTCATCACATGTCTTTACCTGAAACATCAAAGATCATGGTTATACCAAATCACAGTTCTGTTCATAATCATACTAATAAATCCATCTTTACACTACGACCAAAGATATTCAACAACAGTTTATCTTTGCACTACGGGCCAAAGATATTCATCAACAGACCATCTTTGCACTACAGGCCAAAGATATTCAACAACAGTTCATCTTTGCACTACGGGCCAAAGATATTCATCAACAGACCATCTTTGCACTACAGGCCAAAGATATTCATCTACAATTCATCTTTGCACTACAGGCCAAAGATATTCCTCAACGTTCATCTTTGCATTACTGGCCAAAGATATTCAACAACAATTCATATTTGCACTACAGGCCAAATATATTCATATCTCAAAGAAATATATAATCATTTCAGAATTTATATAAACAATAATTATAACCATGTTGATCAATTCACCTTTGCACTTAAGCTTAAGATATTCAATTATAAATTCAATGATCATGATCATACCAGTCACAATTCAACTTTGCACTACAGGCCAAAGAGAACCCTAGTCATGATCATACCAATAATCTACCCATCTTTACACTCCAGTGAAAGAGAATTTCAACATCAGGGTTATAAAAATGTTATATATGATGATAAAAATAATATGATCAACATATAGTTTTAATCTCAAGAGTAATATTATTAACTCATGAATAGTAACCCCGACACAAAAGATAGAAATTCTACAATAAAATTCATACCAATATTTCGGTATAATGATATTGAAAGAATAACATTACTTAAATTTATAAACAATTTATTTTAATTGTTTACACTTTACTAATTAATGCATTTAATCATCATAAAATGCCAACTCTTACAATTTCATCATCAATAACCAAAACCCTCATCAAAAATCTGCATATACCTCATATAGGATTCTCAAGCCATAAAATCCTATTTTCCAATTTTCTTTCTTCACAAAACATATTTAATTCATTTACTCATAACTAGACCATTTTCATGAAAAATACCAAATCAGTTCCAAAAATATTTTTTTTCTGGGATTTAGCATAATATAGTCCCATAGTGAACATATATTTTTCTCAGAATTTTTAAAAGTCATTTACTATTTTTCATATGGCCAAAATAGCCGAATATTTAGACATTTATCAAAAATTGTACTTTTGTCCAAAAATTCTGAAATTAACAGAGTATACTTCCATCATATACATGTACTCCCAATAAAAATTTCATCAATTTTGGAGTTAACCACAAGAAATTATAAGCAGTTACTTTTAAAATAGTCTTTTCTCATAAAATTCATAACTCTCAATCTATACATCCAAAAATCACCATTTTTGGACACAATCAATAAAACTCATCAAAATATCATTTCAAATTTTTCCAGAATTTTTGAAGATCAGAAAAATTACGAAACTGAAAATCATAACAACCCTTAAAATCCCTTAATATCCCTTACTATCCCTTACTATCCCTTACCTCAAAAGAGCAGTACTTCTGACTGGATATCGGATATGATGCTGAAGAAAACTTGCACTAATGAATAGCAACTCACCAAGTATCTAAAAACTCACAAAATATGCTTCATAATATAGAGAGAGAAAGAGAGAAAGCTTATGTTTCTGGTGTGATTTTCAATTCTAACTTAGCCCTCTATTTATAGGAAAATTTTGGTAGGTTTGACCTGCAACCTGATGGCTTTACCTGCTACTATTCCCACCCACCATATTTGAAATATAATTCAGCACATTTCTTCACCAACCACAAGTGGGGCCCACCAATTCTAGAATTTTCCACCAAAATGATAAACTCCAAAAATTCAACAATTTCTGAACCAGTCATCTCGTAAAATTCATAATAAATCATACGTTCATTTTTAACGGTTCAAAATTTGTGGGCATATACTCAACTTATATATGTATAACATATCCAAAAATTACCACGATCCAACGGTCGGATTAAAAATTATAACCCCGCAAAATATCTCAAAAACCCTGATTTTTAATACCTCCATTCCGACAAAAATACGGATAAAAACCTCAACATTAACTCCTTCATTTTTAACCACAAAAATATATCCCTCGTTTATATCCACATAAAATAAATATTTCCTTATCATATGAATCAATAATTAATTATTCACAAATAATATTACAGAATCACATTTATGACAACCAGGCCGTTCCCAGGAAAGAGGGGGCTTTCCAATAAGAATTTCTCCTTACTGGCGCGCAATTAGATGACCAAACCTCTCCTTAGACAGAACTTTCTAGACATTGACAATAATGTTATCTAATAATATTATTCAAATAATATGAATTATTGATCTGATAAAGGAAAATACTGTGCAGCAACAATTATTGAAACAACAATAATATAAAATATCAACGCAACAATTATTGAATCAATAAAATAAAATATTAAACAGTAATTACTGTAACAATTATTGAGTAGTGCCTTCTTACGTAAGAATCAATAAATTTAAAAATACTGTGCAATACCGTGTGCTACTGTGCAATAACGCGTATTACTGTATTTTAACCAACGGGTATTCTAACAGTGTTAACGGTAACAACTACGCCGTTATTTGTAAAAACTCAAATTTGTCGTTTTCTTCACCCGACAGTTATTCATTATGGGGCCCACAAATGGCTGCGCCGTCGTACGAATATTCCCCGACAACAATGATTATTTTATAACCACTTGCTTATTTTGAAAAAAAATCATATTTCACTCATAACTTTAAACTTTTATCAATTTAACCATTTACTGAATAGTAATTATAAGAAAAATTGAATACTTTTATTTCATAAAATTCGGGGTCTTACAATCTCCCCTCCTTATGAAATTTCGTCCCCGAAATTTACGTACCTGGTAATTCAAAGAGTTGAGAATACCTTGCTTTCATTTCAGATTCCATCTTCCCTATCATCATGATTTCTCTATTGCTCATCTCCTGTATTTCAGATATCATTCTAGAATACAGCTTCAAAATAAGGGTTAATTGAACAAATTAACATATCACATAATATCCCAATATTATGACTGACTAACAAATAAGCTTAGGTAGGACACACTAGCGAAGGATTTGCTCATCTCTCCCCTCCTAGTTATATTTCCCGATCTCCGCCAGAGATCATATCCCTAAGCTCTGATACCACCTGTGACAAATATCCCATCAGTGGACAGCACCTCACAGTGGTACCTATCAGTTTGCCACCGCAGAACGGCGTCCCCTACGGAGAGTCTGGCTTCGGTGCATCCCCCATCAACAGGAAGTCACCAGCGAGAGGCTCGGGGCTCTTTACTTATAGCTCTGATACCACCTGTGACAACCCCAAAACAGGTCCATTCCACCCAACCCATTCTGAGTCGTCAAATACATGGTACAGAAAACAACTACAACTTTATTACAACAATTGTCGTGCAAAATACAACAACACATATGCTGTGAGTTTGGATACAAATATATACCAAATGTGACTCATGTTCCAACCGTGGACATCACCTCACAATAACACCTTACATAAAGGTATAGTCAAAAACTGTTTTAGAAATTAGAATCTTTGGGAAGTGCTCAAGGAAACCTTCGTTCATGGGAAGCCACGCATCTAGGTTATGATAGATATCATATGGCCATAGAATTATCTTTGGTTGACCCAATAGACCCCAAAGAAAAATGAGAAGGTTACTATCATATTCTTCCCAACAGTGAGTCTTCTCTTGACTTATCATTATCTCCACTGTCTCTAATTGAGAATTATACTTCAAACAAACACCAAGATTATATAGGTAGTGCTCGTATATATACTCAGCAAGTGGATGAGCACATCCCTGTCTTATGATGACACGAGGTTGTATGTCGTTAGACATCTTGTATGATAGTGGCAAACCACCCTTCCAACGTTGGGTACACCTTACCCTATTGGATTCACCAAATATAACTACTAAATGAACTTTTCTATACTGCTTTGGGAGAACATCCACAGCTAGAGACCACCGTTCTATTTCCCCGTTACCCTCGCTCGACCCAGCTACACTCTTATTACCTGAAAGGAATTGTGAAGCAAAAGGGTGAGCACAACTAGCTCAGTAAAGAATATCATGACTAAAGATAATTAAATTATCAATAGCCTTCATCAATAATAAATCAGAGATTTAGAACATATGGTAAATGATAAAAATTTCAACCATAGTTGCAGCGGAACGAGCAATCCATTAGAAGAGTCAAATAGACTATAAAGTCTATTATCTTCTCCATGTTAAAAATCCATCAACAATGTTTTATCCATGTAACATCACTCAACAGTTCCTTTCCACAATCATATAAATAACTCATAATCATAATTGTGATTCTAAATTTTTCTTCGCACCCAGGACGAAGAATATTTTCATCACATGTCTTTACCTGAAACATCAAAGATCATGGTTATACCAAATCACAGTTTCTGTTCATAATCATACTAATAAATCCATCTTTACACTACGACCAAAGATATTCAACAACAGTTTATCTTTGCACTACGGGCCAAAGATATTCATCAACAGACCATCTTTGCACTACAGGCCAAAGATATTCAACAACAGTTTATCTTTGCACTACGGGCCAAAGATATTCATCAACAGACCATCTTTGCACTACAGGCCAAAGATATTCATCTACAATTCATCTTTGCACTACAGGCCAAAGATATTCCTCAACCGTTCATCTTTGCATTACTGGCCAAAGATATTCAACAACAATTCATATTTGCACTACAGGCCAAATATATTCATATCTCAAAGAAATATATAATCATTTCAGAATTTATATAAACAATAATTATAACCATGTTGATCAATTCACCTTTGCACTTAAGCTTAAGATATTCAATTATAAATTCAATGGTCATGATCATACCAGTCACAATTCAACTTTGCACTACAGGCCAAAGAGAACCCTAGTCATGATCATACCAATAATCTACCCATCTTTACACTCCAGTGAAAGAGAATTTCAACATCAGGGTTATAAAAATGTTATATATGATGATAAAAATAATATGATCAACATATAGTTTTAATCTCAAGAGTAATATTATTAACTCATGAATAGTAACCCCGACACAAAAGATAGAAATTCTACAATAAAATTCATACCAATATTTCGGTATAATGATATTGAAAGAATAACATTACTTAAATTTATAAACAATTTATTTTAATTGTTTACACTTTACTAATTAATGCATTTAATCATCATAAAATGCCAACTCTTACAATTTCATCATCAATAACCAAAACCCTCATCAAAAATCTGCATATACCTCATATAGGATTCTCAAGCCATAAAATCCTATTTTCCAATTTTCTTTCTTCACAAAACATATTTAATTCATTTACTCATAACTAGACCATTTTCATGAAAAATACCAAATCAGTTCCAAAAATATTTTTTTTCTGGGATTTAGCATAATATAGTCCCATAGTGAACATATATTTTTCTCAGAATTTTTAAAAGTCATTTACTATTTTTCATATGGCCAAAATAGCCGAATATTTAGACATTTATCAAAAATTGTATTTTTTTCCAAAAATTCTGAAATTAACAGAGTATACTTCCATCATATACATGTACTCCCAATAAAAATTTCATCAATTTTGGAGTTAACCACAAGAAATTATAAGCAGTTACTTTTAAAATAGTCTTTTCTCATAAAATTCATAACTCTCAATCTATACATCCAAAAATCACCATTTTTGGACACAATCAATAAAACTCATCAAAATATCATTTCAAATTTTTCTAGAATTTTTGAAGATCAGAAAAATTACGAAACTGAAAATCATAACAACCCTTAAAATCCCTTAATATCCCTTACTATCCCTTACTATCCCTTACCTCAAAAGAGCAGTACTTCTGACTGGATATCGGATATGATGCTGAAGAAAACTTGCACTAATGAATAGCAACTCACCAAGTATCTAAAAACTCACAAAATATGCTTCATAATATAGAGAGAGAAAGAGAGAAAGCTTATGTTTCTGGTGTGATTTTCAATTCTAACTTAGCCCTCTATTTATAGGAAAATTTTGGTAGGTTTGACCTGCAACCTGATGGCTTTACCTGCTACTATTCCCACCCACCATATTTGAAATATAATTCAGCACATTTCTTCACCAACCACAAGTGGGGCCCACCAATTCTAGAATTTTCCACCAAAATGATAAACTCCAAAAATTCAACAATTTCTGAACCAGTCATCTCGTAAAATTCATAATAAATCATACGTTCATTTTTAACGGTTCAAAATTTGTGGGCATATACTCAACTTATATATGTATAACATATCCAAAAATTACCATGATCCAACGGTCGGATTAAAAATTATAACCCCCGCAAAATATCTCAAAAACCCTGATTTTTAATACCTTCATTCCGACAAAAATACGGATAAAAACCTCAACATTAACTCCTTCATTTTTAACCACAAAAATATATCCCTCGTTTATATCCACATAAAATAAATATTTCCTTATCATATGAATCAATAATTAATTATTCACAAATAATATTACAGAATCACATTTATGACAACCAGGCCGTTCCCAGGAAAGAGGGGGCTTTCCAATAAGAATTTCTCCTTACTGGCGCGCAATTAGATGACCAAACCTCTCCTTAGACAGAACTTTCTAGACATTGACAATAATGTTATCTAATAATATTATTCAAATAATATGAATTATTGATCTGATAAAGGAAAATACTGTGCAGCAACAATTATTGAAACAACAATAATATAAAATATCAACGCAACAATTATTGAATCAATAAAATAAAATATTGAACAGTAACTACTGTAATAATTATTGAGTAGTGCCTTCTTACGTAAGAATCAATAAATTTAAAAATACTGTGCAATACCGTGTGCTACTGTGCAATAACGCGTATTACTGTATTTTAACCAACGGGTATTCTAACAGTGTTAACGGTAACAACTACGCCGTTATTTGTAAAAACTCAAATTTGTCGTTTTCTTCACCCGACAGTTATTCATTATGGGGCCCACAAATGGCTGCGCCGTCGTACGAATATTCCCCGACAACAATGATTATTTTATAACCACTTGCTTATTTTGAAAAAAAATCATATTTCACTCATAACTTTAAACTTTTATCAATTTAACCATTTACTGAATAGTAATTATAAGAAAAATTGAATACTTTTATTTCATAAAATTCGGGGTCTTACAGATAGAGTTAAAGACTCTAAGGACCTATGTGATGATGGCAAATATACGAGTAGAACCGACTTTAATTGATAAAGTTAAAGCTGCTCAAGCTACAGACCTGGAGCTGATGCGTATGAAGAAGAAAGTGCAAGAAGGTGCTATTCCAGAAGCAAGAATTGATGAAGAAGGAATACTTCGAGTTAACTCCAAACTTTGTGTTCCTAACGACCCGGATTTAAAGTATAAAATCATGATGGAGGCGCACAACACACCATTTGCGATCCATCTTGGGAGTACTAAAATGTATCATGATCTTCGATATACATTTTGGTGGATTAATATGAAAAGAGATATCGCGGAGTTTATCTCAAGGTGTTTAACTTGCCAACGAGTTAAGGCGGAGCATCAAGTGCCAAAAGGTCCATTGTAACCACTTGAAATTCTAGAATGAAAGTGGGAGCACATTATCATGGATTTCGTTACTGGTCTTTCCAAGGTTTCTCAAGGTATAAATGCGATTTGGGTTATTATTGATAGATTAACCAAGTCTACTCATTTCTTACCTATACGAGAAACTTATTCACTTGAACGTCTTGCTCATATTTATATAAATGAGATTGTAAGACTGCATGGTATATCAGTATCTATAGTTTCTGATTGAGACCCAAAATTTACTTCACGATTTTGGGTTAGTTTGCAAAAAGTTATGGGCACGGATTTACGATTTAGTTCGGCATACCATCCTCAAATGGACGGGTAGTCGGAGAGGACTATTCAAACTCTTGAAGATCTATTAAGACTCTGTGTCCTTGATTTTAAAGGAAGTTGGGACAAGTTCTCGCTATTAGTGAAATTCTCCTATAACAACAATTATCAAGCAAGTATAGGCATGGCTCCATTTGAGGCATTGTATGGAAGAAAATTTCGTTCTCCAGTATGCTGGGACGAGGTAGGTGAAGCAAAGTTGTTGGGACCAGAGTTGGTACATATGACTACGAAAAGGATTCAAAAGATCCGATAACGTATAAAACCTCACAAGATCGACAAAAGAGTTATGTTGATTTTCATCGAAAGGACGTGGAATTCAATGTTGGGGATCATGTGTTGTTACGTGTTCCTCCATGGAAAGGAGTTACAAGATTTGGAAAGAAAGGAAAGTTAAATCCTCGATTCATTGGCCCATTTGAAATCCTCGATCGAGTAGGAACTGTGGCCTATAGACTCGCTTTACCGCCAAGTATGTCTCGTGTTCATAACGTTTTTTATATATCGATGTTACGTAAATATGTGGAAGACCCAAGCCACATTTTAAGTTAGAACCGACGATAAAAGAAGATTTAACGTATGAAAAGGTACATGTTAAAATCTTGGATAAGAAAGAACATATTCTACGCTCCAAGGTTATACCTCAAGTCAAAGTTTTGTGGAGAAACCACAATGTTGAGGAAATGACCTGGGAGTTGGAATCTGAAATGAAATCAAGGTATCCTCACCTCTTCGACATACCAGGTACGTACCCTAATTTCGAGGACGAAATTTTATAAGAATGGGAGGCTGTAAAACCTCAATTTTCATAAATAAAGATTAAAAAATTTTCTCAAAATATTATGGTGTGAATTTGTTATAATATTATAGTTGTGGGTAATATTTACAAATTTTACAAAGTATGCAAGTTGTTATAAAATATTCGATTGGTCGGGGAATATTCATTTTAGCAGGGAATATTCGTATGATAACACAATCATTGGTGGACCTCATAACAGAATTATTGTCGGAGTTAGAAAACGACAGAAATATATTTTTATAAAAATAACGGCGAAAGTTTTACTATTAACTGTTAAAATACCCGGTGATAAAAAGTACAGTAATACGCGTGGTTGCATAGTAGCACACGGTATTGATTATTGATGCTCACGTGAAAAGTCACTCAGTTACACTCAATTATTGCTACAGTAATTGCTGCATAATATCTCATGTTATTTGATTCAATTATTGTCAATATTTTATATTATTAAATCAATAATTGTGATGACAAGTTATTCATATTATTATCTGCATAATTAACCATGTCTAGAAAGTTCTGTCGAGGAAAGTGAATTGGTCACCTAATTGCGTGCCAATAGGGAGAAATCCTTATCAGAAAGCCCCTTATTTCCTGAGAACAATATAGTTGTTAATATTGCGAGTTATAATAATGATGAATAAATATTGTTAAGAAATATTGAGTTGTTTTTTATGATGTTTTTATTATAAATTTTGGCGTATTATTTGGATCCCCACTTACTCATTTTTCAAAATAATCGGTAGGAAGTTATAAAGTGTGTGTGTAAGTGTGTGTGTGTGTGTATATATATATATATATATATATATATATATATATACGTATTATATATAAACATGTGTGTATGTGTCGTGTGGGTGAGGGAATGAGGAAAATGAGAGAGAAAATGTGATGTTGGGAAGAAAAAAAGAAGTGAAAGTGATGTGTATGTGTATGTGTGATAGTGACGTATGCGTGTGTATAGTGAAAATGATGGGTGTGGGTGTTGAATTTATAAATCAGTCATCCGTGATTTTTAAGAAATTCGTGAATTCTCAAATTTCATCCGTGAAATCGTCAGTCTATGCGCCCGTGATCAAACAGTACCCTTTCCATTCTCTTATAAATAGGATGCTTAGTTAGAATTCAAAATCACACCAGAATTAGAAAATTCTACTTCTATAATATTGAGCGTATTTCTTTAGAGTTTAAAGAAGTTGTGAATGTAGAAAACAGTTCAACTTTTCTTCAAGAATATCCCCGCTATACCAGTTGGAATACTCTCCTTTTTAAGGTAAGGGATATTATTTTGTTCAGTATTCGTAAGAAATAATATTTTCTTCCATACTCTGTAGTATGTAAGTAATATTATTTCGTTTCAGATTCCGAGTTCTATACTCATTTTTGTTAAGTTTTGGCTTCTATACTCCATGAAATTAGTAGAATATCCTTGAAATTTGCGCTTCATCCAATATCTTTTCATGGATATATTATTCTGAGCATTCTTGATAAGTTTTAACTTTTTCATGCCATAGTACTATTCACGGGGAACTATTCTCGAAGTACTATTCATGGGATACTATTCACTCGGTTACTATTTGGCCGGGGTACTATTTATGACAAAATTTGATTTCGTTTCTGTCCAAATCATTTTTGATACAATATTACTCTTGAATTTTACTCCACAAAGTAGTATCATGTTGGCAATTTGGACGTTTTTGAATTCTGGATAAATTAAATTATAAATCATTAAAATTTGTCCATTTCTTTCATTTAATTGAATGTTTATATCATTGTCATCATCCTCATGCTTATATTATTATAAAAGTCATCTTTGGCCCGTAGTGCATAGATGGACTGTTGATCAGTATGATTATGACCAGAGATCATTCGGTATAATCATGACCTGTAATGTTACAATTGATGTGGTGAATGTCCTTATTGGCCCGTAGTGTATTGATGGACAGTTATTGGCATGATCATGATCATTGATGATTACACGAATATCCTTTGCCCGTAGTGCATGGATAATTCGTGGACGTGATACTAATGAATATCCTTGGTCAGTAGTGCAGGGATGATTTGATGATGTGAATTGTTTATTAAGCTGAGTCTAAGCGATAAAATTGATGATAAACTTTTTAAATCATAGAAGATAGTAGATATCATGCTCTACTTAACTCTTTTAATGAATTGATTGTTCCGCTGCAGTTAAACTTGATGTTTATTATATTTTATCAGTTTAACACAGTTGAAGGCTAACGATAATTTATTCTGCATTATCTTAGTCATATTATTTTTTACTGGACTAGTTGAGCTCACCCTTTTGCTTTCATTGTTCTCTTCAGGAAATGAGATCGTAGCTGGGACTAGTCGGGGAATGGAGTGACAGTCCGAGATGGTTGTTTTAGTAGTCCTCACTATTTAGTGTGATAATAAATGTAATAAGGATTGAATTTGAGTTTGGATACTGTCTAGAAAATAATATTCCTGTTAAAACCCTCAGCTATATTTTGTCGTATTTTACACGACATTTGTATAATTAAGTTTGTGTGTGAATTCTGTACCATATATTTGTCGACTCAGAATGGGTGATGTATACCTATTTTGGGGGCGTCACATAGCAGTTATGACGGGAATATAAAAGACTGTGATTTTAAGTGGTTAAGAGCACTCAAGACTCCTAATCCACTCTTCTACTTCTCGAGTAGGAAATCCGTTAAGGATGCCTTTACAATCATTAAATCACTTAGATTCCTTCAAGACTAGCAATCTTCGCACTTCTTAGTTCACTTAGAACTCTTCAAGTCCAGCAGACTTGGAATACACTTGATAAGAGTTGAGTTATTGGGTAGTGTTACTCAGTTGTTATTAAGCACGTGTTCGAAAGAACTAAGTAGCTGAGCAAGCTTTCTTTCTAGATCGTAGAATTAAGCGTTGAGTGTTCTTCAGCTTTTGTTATGTACTTGCTCTTTTGTTGCAACTGTGTCTAATTTGTATATAAAGGAGCCTTTGAAATATATCCGTTTGAAGGCATC
This sequence comes from Panax notoginseng, assembly GCA_016801055.1. Lineage (NCBI taxonomy): Eukaryota > Viridiplantae > Streptophyta > Magnoliopsida > Apiales > Araliaceae > Panax > Panax notoginseng. Next base: position 165,588,910 of record CM029020.1, on the reverse strand, counting down.
CGTTGAAGCATTAAATGCATCATACATTTCTGATCACCGATTGTGACTTCTTGGAAATATGTTGTTTAGCTGTCTGACCCACTGACACAGTAGACTGCTATCTCACCTAACACCTGAAATGATGTTTTCAGCAGGCATGCAGTCCTTTCCTTAATACGCTTCTTCGATATATACTAAGGATGAGTGTTGGATCATTGGAATTCCCGAAAGCCTCAACGTCTATAATTCATTCCTCATTTGTTGTATCTTATCCTTCAACAAATGGATAAGGCTCGATGCTCCTGATCCTGACAGGAGATACACTACGATCATGATCGTGGTGTCTAGTCATATTCGTGCTTGATTCAGCCTGATAGAAGAGAACACTACGATTTTTCTTAAGCACTGATAGACTATGATCTTTACTTGCTTGTTTTGCAGACTCTACACTTTCGAGAGCAGACTACGATTCTTAACTTGGCTTGGCAGGCGCTTGGACCAACTCTATGATTCTGAGTGATGACCTCCAAGGCAGACTACGATTCTGTAGCAACTTTCTCGATACTCTACGATTCTGCCTTGGCTTCTGCAATCCCTCAGCTAGCTCGACAAACTATGATTCTGTTGATGCCTATCTATTACATCTCAAAATAGATCAACCTAATAAATTTGATCTTTTCATCTATACATTCATTTATAGAGTGATAAACATTAAGTATATATCAAACCTAACAATTTCTGATTTATCACTAAGTCCTTGTACATGTGTTCTTTTGAAGGACTTTACATATAAGCATGTTTATTTACTTTCAACATCAAATTTTAGTATGCAATTCCCAACAGTAACAAGTTCACACTAGCTCCTAAATCAAGCAAAGCTTTTTGAATTAAAGTGTCACATACGATGCATGAAATAGTAGGATAACCAGGGTCCTTATATTTCATAGGGACTTGGCATGATAAGATAAAACTAACATAAGCTGTTAGAAAAGCTTTCTTAGGAACATGAGTGGTTCTTTTGTGTGTCCACAAATCTTTTAAAATTTTTGCATATGAGGGAACTTGTTGAATGGCATCTAGAAGAGGAATATTAATTTTCACTTGTTTGAACACTTCTACATTTTTTTCTAATTGAATTGATTGCATGTTTTAAATAAGTCTTTAAGGTAATACTGCTTTTGGTTTAAATATGTGACGTCCCCAAAATAGGTATACATCACCCATTCTGAGTCGCCAAATATATGGTACAAAATTTTAGAGTTTGTGCCCTAGAGGACAATTATTTGATATAATTGCTTAACATGTTGCTATTATATTTGATTGGATAAATGAATGATTTTATTATGGTTTTATTTACTGTGTTATATAAATGTTAACATAATAAAATTCCTTAGAATAGTGATACAAATTATATAGTTTCAGGTATGTGACTTGAACATGAGATTATATAATTACAATTAGTATCATTGTTCTTAAATGTCCCTAGTCGAGTATCATTGTTGATGGGACAAAAATGATACATTGAGACTAGTATGTGGATTGACTGATGACCAAATCTCATTGGTCATAAATATATGAGATATTAAGTCAATACATTGGTACGTGTTAGAGAACGATGTACTGGACAGACCCACCATGAGAATTCTATGTGGAGCATTATGCATGCGAAGTGTCATTAGCAATTCTCATAGTGACAATGATGTAATGATCCTCCGACCTGAAATCACTATATTACTACACGGGAATTTATGTGCTTTGATATCATCAAAGGTCACCTTTAATAGGGTGGATTATAAAGGTGATTATTGGGTACATCATGAATCGTGTGAGGAATATGAGTGATCTAGATGGAATTTAACCCTCCTATATATTAGGGGTGATATCCATAGGCCTCTTGATTGAGTAAGACTATGAAATGCATAGTCATGCTCAAATATAATAGTGATTTATTTCATATAGTCTACTCATTAATCAAGAAAACTCAGATTAAATTATGAAAAGTATGACACATTCCATGACTCGAGTTTAATCTAAGATATCAAGGTTAAAAGGATTAAATTACATTGAAACATTGGTCACGAAAAGGTTGCATCGAATCATCGATCTTATTATTACTTGGGTAGCAGTGATGCATTACTAGATACTGCTCACTGTTTATAATTTTATAATATGATTTTAAAATTATTGTCAACGTAAAAATAACCTATAGGGTCACACACAAAGAACGTAATTAAAAGGGAATTAATTTAAATTGTAAAGATTTAAATATGTCAATATGATTGATATAATTTAAATTACGAATTTAAATTAATAGGATAATTTATATATAGGTATATTTATTAAGTAAGACTTAATTAAGATATATACATATATATAAATTCGGATTTTGATTAATTCCTATTAACTACTATATATATGATATATAGCAGCCATTTTAGGTAACGAATCATAACCTAAGAAAACCCTAGCCGCTCTTAGAGAGAGACTAAAGAAAAACAATTTCGAAAATCCTCATCCTTGGTGGCTAGTACCGCGGATCCTTTTTCTGCAGATCGTACGACGATTCGCGGGGCGTTCGTGTGGATACCGTAGAGACGTAGTTCGTTTGGATTGTGTTGGAGATTCTACCACATCGATTCTAGCTTCAATAATCGGTATAAATTTCTAACCACTAAATTAATTTGGTTTTCGCATGGATCCTGTTTTAGGGTTTCGAAATTGCACTTTAAATTGTTTATATTCTGCTGCATTTTATGTTCCGAAACCCAACACAGAATTCAAATACAAACTTAATTAATACAACTATCGTGTAAAATACGACAAAATATTGCTGAGTTTTTACACGAATATTGTCCCACAGACAATAACCACACTCAAATTCAATCCTCATTACATTTATTATCACACTAAATAGTGAGGACCACTAAAACAACCATCTCGGACCGTCACTCCATTCCCCGACTAGTCTCGGCTACGTTCTCATTTCCTGAAGAGAACAATGAAAGCAAAAAGGTGAGCTAAACTAGTCCAGTAAGAAATATTATGAGTAAGATAATGCAGAATAAATTATCGTTAGCTTTCAACAGTGTTAAACTGATAAAATATAATAAACATTAAGTTTAACTGCAGCAGAACAAGCAATCTATTAGAAGAGTCAAGTAGAGCATGATATCTACTATCTTCTATCGTTTAAAAAGTTTATCATCAATTTTATTGGTGAGACTCAGCTTAATAAATAATCCACATCATCGAAACATCCCTGCACTACGGGCCAAGGATATTCATTAGTATCACGTCCACGAATTATACATGCACTACGGGCCAAGGATATTCGTGTTTTCATCAATGGTTATGATCATGCCAACAACTGTCCATCAATGCACTACGGGCCAATGAGGACTTTTACCACATCATTTGTAACATTACTGTCATGATTATACCGAATAATCTCTGGTCATAATCATACCAATCAACAGTCCACCAATGAACTACGGGTCAATGAGGACTTTCATCACAATATAAGCGTGAGGATGATGACAATGATATAAGAATTCAATTAAAAAAATAAAGGATAAATTTGTAAAGATTTATAATTTAATTTATCCATATTTCAATAATGTCTAAATTGTCAACATGATACTGCTTTGTGGAGTAAAATTCAAGAATAATATTGTATCAAAAATGATTTGGACCGAAAATAAATCAATTTTTGTCATGAATAGTATCCCGGGTGAATAGTAACTGAGTGAATAGTACCTCATGAATAGTACTTCGGGAATAGTACCCCGTGAATAGTAGTCCAACATAAAAAGGTTAAAACTTATCAAGAATGCTCAAAATAATATTTTCATAAAAAGTTACTAGATGAAACACAAATTTTAAGGATATTCTACTAATTTCATGGAGTATAGAAGCAATACTTTAACAAAATGAGTGTAGAATTTTAGAATCTGAAAAGAAATAATATCACTTACATACTACAAAGTATGCAAAAAAATATTATTTCATATGAATATTGAACAAAAATAATATCTCTTATCTTAAAATGAAGAGTATTCCAACTGGTATAGCGGGGATATTCTTGAAGAAAACTTTCACTGTTTTCTACGCTCAAAGCTTCTTAAAACTCTAAAGAAATACGCTCAATATTATAGAAGAAGAATTCTCTGATTCTAGTGTGATTTTCAATTCTAAACTAAGCATCCTATTTATAGGAGAATGGAATGATGCTATTTAGAAAATAAAATCACGTACTGCACAGGAGAATAATCACAGGCGACGTTCGGCTAAGAAAAACTGATTTTCTGATTTTTACTATTCATTACTATGCAATAAAATATTCTAATAAAATAAAAACTTTAAATAAAATGTAATATATTCTATTTATAATCTAATAAAACAAAACTTAATATATATATATATATATATATATATATATATATATATATATAATATATACCCACACTCACACGCCAACACCACATCACTCCTTTTATTTTTCTTCCCCGGCATTACCACACACATTTTATCACACACACTACACAATGCCCTTTCCTCTAAGGCATCTCCCCCTACCCCCCCTTTTCTCCCACCACACACATGCCAAATATATATATATATATATATATATATATATATATATATATATATATATATATATATATATATATATATATATATATACTACAACTTCTTTTCTGATTATTTAGAAAAATAAGTAAGTGGGGGTCCAAATAATAAGTCAAAATTTATAACAAATACCTAATAAAAATTCCCTCAATATTTTTAACAACATTTATTCATCACTATTATAATCCGCAATATAAAATTAGGGTACATACATGGCATGCCGAAGATGTAAGACCCCAACTTTTATAAATAAAGATGAATTTCCTATAAATATCATTTTTGAATATTATGGAGTTAATTTGATATAATGTTATAGTTGTGGGTAATATTTATAAATTTTGCAAAGTACGCAAGTTGTTATATAATATTCGATTGGTCGGGAAATATTCGTTTTAACAGAGAATATTCGTACAACGGCACAATCATTGGTGGACCCCACAACGGAATTATTGTCGGATTGAGAAAACGACAAAAATATTTTATTAAAAATAACGGCGGAAGTTTTACCATTGATACTGTTGAACTACTCGGTAGTAAAAGTACAGTAATACGTGTGGTTGCATAGTAGCACACGGTATTGATTATTAATGCTTATGTGAGAAGTCACTCAGTTTGATTCAATTATTGTCTGTTAATAATATGAATTATTTAGCGATAATGACGTTTTGTTTTATTCATATTATTAACGTAATAAAACAGAAACATCTTTTTATATAAAAAAAATACTTTATTAAAGTTATTCTATAAATAGAATATATTATATTTTATTTAAAAGATTTTTCTTTAAATATGGACCGTCAGATTAAAGTAATCAATCTGGACCGTTCATGGATTAGTTACTATGCATTCTATTTTTCTATAAATAGCAGCTCATTCCTTCATTATTTCTTACGAATTCACTGAACTCTAGAGAGGGAAACTATAGAGAGAAACTATAGAGAGAGAGAGAAGAAGAGTATTCTACTACTTAACTACTTCCTTATTTCAGCTCTTTTTTAAAACGGTAAAGGGTGTTATTCTTTCTTATTCATGAAGAGAACTGTTGTTATTCCATTTCTTATTATTCTGTTGGAATAACCTGTATACGCGGTCTACCCTATACTTGGTGACATTCTTCTATTATTCTGTTGGAACATCCTGTCTGTGTATTTTACACCGGACCTGGTTCCGTTTTTATTATTATTCTGTTGGAACATCCTGTCTGTGTGTTTTACACCGGACCTGGTTCCGTTTTTATTATTATTCTGTTGGAACATCCTGTCTGTGTGTTTTACACCGGACCTGGTTCCATCTTGTTATTATTCTGTTGGAACATCCTGTCTGTGTGTTTTACACCGGACCTGGTTCCATTATTTATTATTCTGTCGGAATATCCTGTCTGTGCGTTTACGCCGGACCTGGTTTCATTATTTATTATTCTGTTGGAATAACCTGTCTGTGCGGTCTATCGCATGCCGGGTGATTTCTTTTGTTATTCTATTCTTTATTATACTAAGTTGGTTAAGTTTTGACTTCTATACTCCATAAAATTAGTGGAATATCATTGATAATTGCGGTTCATCCAGTATCTTTTCATGAAAATATTCTTCTAAGTATTTTTGAATTTTACTCCACAAAGCAGTATCATGTTGACAATTTGGACGTTGTTAATTATTGGATAAATTAAATTTTGAACTTGTTTTATTGAATTCTTATATTATTGTCATCATCCTCATGTTTATAAAATGTTAAAAGTCATCTGTGGCCTGTAGTGCATAGATGGACTTGGTATGATTATGACCAGGGATTATTCGGTATAATCATGACCGTAATGTTACAAATGATGTGGTAAAAGTCCTCATTGGCCCGTAGTGCATTAATGGACAGTTGTTGGCATGATCATGACCATTAATGAATACACGAATATCCTTGGCCGTAGTGCAGGGGTGATTCGATGATGTGTATTATTTTATTAAGCTGAGTCCCAGCGATCACAATGTTGAAAAACCTTTTAAATCATAAAAGATAGTAGAGTTATTTTCTACTTGACTCTTTTAATGGATTGCTTGTTCCGCTGCAGTTAAACTTGATGTCTATTATATTTTATTAGTTTAACATTGTTGAAGGCTAATGGTAATTTATTCTGCATTATCTTAGTCATAATATTTCTTACTGGGCTAGTTGAGCTCACCCTTTCTTTCACTGTTCTCTTCAGGACATGAGAATATAGCTGGGACGAGTCGGGGAACGGAGTGATGAACCAGATGATAGTATTAGTAGTCCTCACTATTCTATGTAATAGTGTGATAATAATTGTAACGAGGACTCCTTTTGAGAATGGATACTCTCTAGAAGATAATATTTATATTCAAACTCACAGTTTATATTTTGTCGTATTGTGCATGACAGTTGTATTAGTAAGTTGTATTTGAATTCTGTACCATGTATCTGGCGACCCAAGATGGGTGATGTATACCTATTTTTGGGGGTGTCACCGTTGGTATCAGAGCCTAGGGATATGATCCCTGGCTAAGATATGAGAATAGAACTAGGAGGGGATAGACGGGGAATTCCTTCGCTAGTATGACCTACCTAAGTTTATTTGCATGGAATTTAATTGGTCGGTCAGAATATAAGGATAATATATGACAAATCAATTAATTTTTATTTTGTGGCAGTATCTGAAAATGGCATCTGAGAATGTTGAGAATAGCAATGGAGCACAGGCGACTGTTAATTCATCACATATCATTAATCAGGATAATGTGCATCAGGCAGGTGACAATCCTCATGCAAACAACAACATTGACCAGATGATGAATGATGGAATGTTCAGAAACTTTATGCAGTTCATGCAACAGCATGCGAGAGCGGCTCCTATCCAAAATATAGGTGGAAACATTGAAAACTCTCGGAAGGTCACCGCTAAACAGTTCAAGGAGCTGAGACCACCAGAGTTTAAGGGAGAGCCAAAACTGTGACGCCCCCAAAATAGGTATATAACACCCATTCTGAGTCGCCAAATACATGGTACAGAAAGCAAACTACAACTTCAATAATACAATTGTCGTGCAAAATACGACAACACATACTGTGAGTTTAAATACAAATATTGTCTTCTGGACAATATCCACACTCAAATAAATCCTCATTACAATTATTCAAACACTATTTTACAGAAATAGTGAGGACTGCTAATACATCTTTCTAGAACCATCACTCCATACCCCGACTAGATCCTGCTATGTTCTCACCTCCTGAGAAGAAAAATGGAACAAAAAGGAAAAGGGTGAGCTCAACTAGCCCAGTAAAGAATATTATGACTAAGATAATATACAACAAATTATCGTTAGTCTTCAACAGGGAAAAATCTGATAAAATATAATCGACAACAAGTTTTAGATCAACAACTGCAGCGGAAACAGCAAACCATTAGAAGAGTCAAGTAGAGAAAGAATTCTACTATCTTCTAAGATTTAAAAGTCCATCATCAATATTTTATCCCTGTAACATCAATTAATAATCATCTTTAACCAAATATTCATCTTTGCACTACAGGCCAAAGATATTCATTTGTATCATCAGTCGGTCATGTTCATCTCAACACCTGTTCATCTTTGCACTACAGGCCAAAGATATTCATCAAGTAATTATACATCTTTGCACTACAGGCCAAAGATATTCAGTAATATCATCATTTAGGACTGAGGATGATGAAAAATATCTTAAAGAGAACGAATCCAGTGAGACAGAAGGACAAATATTAGGGATTCGTATAACAGTTTATCCAAGATCAATAATACTTCATAATAATCAATTGTGAAGCAGAATTCAAAAATAAAGATCAAAACATGGATACAATCAAAGATAGTAACCATAATAGACATCTTGGACAAAAAGGGAAAATTTTATTTTTCGGTGAATAGTGCCGTATTCGTGAATAGTGCCGTATACGTGAATAGTGCCGTATACGTGAATAGTAACTCCCGACACAAAAAGTTCCAAATTTGATAAAAACTCATATCAATATTTCAGCATAATGATATTGAAGAAAATAATATCATTAAGAAGAAAATAATATCCCTTACTATCCCTTACAATCCCTTACAATCCCTTACATCAAAAGAGCAGTACTTCTGACTGGATATCGGATATGATGCTGAAGAAAACTTGTACTGATGAATAGCAACTCACCAAATATCTAAAAACTCACAAAATATGCTTCATAATATAGAGAGAGAAAGAGAGAAAGCTTATGTTTCTGGTGTGATTTTCAATTCTAACTTAGCCCTCTATTTATAGGAAAATTTTGGTAGGTTTGACCTGCAACCTGATGGCTTTACCTGCTACTATTCCCACCCACCACATTTGAAATATAATTCAGCACATTTCTTCACTAACCACAAGTGGGGCCCACCAATTCTAGAATTTTCCACCAAAATGATAAACTCCGAAAATTCAACAATTTCTGAACCAGTCATCTCGTAAAATTCATAATAAATCATACGTTCATTTTTAACGGTTCAAAATTTGTGGGCATATACTCAACTTATATATGTATAACATATCCAAAAATTACCACGATCCAACGGTCGGATTAAAAATTATAACCCCCGCAAAATATCTCAAAAACCCTGATTTTTAATACCTCCATTCCAACAAAAATACTGATAAAAACCTCAACATTAACTCCTTTATTTTTTAACCACAAAAATATATCCCTCATTTATATCCACATAAAATAAATATTTTCTTATCATATGAATCAATAATTAATTATTCACAAATAATATTACAGAATCGCCTTTATGACAACCAGGCCGTTCCCAGGAAAGAGGGGGCTTTCCAATAAGAATTTCTCCTTACTGGCGCGCAATTAAATGACCAAACCTCTCCTTAGACAGAACTTTTTAGACATTATCAATAATGCTAACTAATAATATTATTTAAATAATATGAATTATTGATCTGATAATAGAAAATACTATGCAGCAACAATTATTGAAACAACAATAATATAAAATATCAATGCAGCAATTATTGAATCAATAATAAAATATTGAACAGTAATTACTGTAACAATTATTGAGTAGTGCCTTCTTACGTAAGAATCAAAAATTTCAAAAATACTGTGCAATACCGTGTGCTACTGTGCAATAACGCGTATTACTGTATTTTAACCACCGTGAATTCCAATAGTGTTAACGGTAACAACTACGCCGTTAATTATAAAAACTCAATTTTTTGTCGTTATCTTCATCCGACAGTTATTCTGTTATGGGGCCCATAAATGGCTGCGTCGTCGTACGAATATTCTCCGACAGAAAGAATATTCCACGACCAAACGAATATTTCCCGACAATAATGATTATTTTATAACCACTTGCTTATTTTGAAAAAAAATCATATTTCACTCGTAACTTTAAATTTTTATCAATTTAACCATTTACTGAATAGTAATTATAAGAAAAATTGAATACTTTTATTTCATAAAATTCGGGGTCTTACAATCTCCCCTCCTTATGAAATTTCGTCCCCGAAATTTACGTACCTGGTATTTCAAAGAGTTGAGAATACCTTGCTTTCATTTCAGATTTTATCTTCCCTGTCCTCATGATTTCTCCATTGCTCATCTCCTGTATTTCAGATATCATTCTAGAATACAACTTCAAAACAAAGGTTAATTGAACAAATTAACATATCACATAATATCCCGATATTATGACTGACCAACAAATAAGCTTAGGTACGACACACTAGCGAAGGATTTACTCATCTCTCCCCTCCTAGTTTTATTCCCCGATCTCCGCCAGAGATCATATCCCTAAGCTCTGATACCAAATGTGACGACCCCAAAATAGGTCCATTCCACCCAACCCATTCTGAGTCGTCAAATACATGGTACAGAAAGCAAACTACAACTTCAATAATACAATTGTCGTGCAAAATACGACAACACATACTGTGAGTTTAAATACAAATATTGTCTTCTGGACAATATCCACACTCAAATAAATCCTCATTACAATTATTCAAACACTATTTTACAGAAATAGTGAGGACTGCTAATACATCTTTCTAGAACCATCACTCCATACCCCGACTAGATCCTGCTATGTTCTCACCTCCTGAGAAGAAAAATGGAACAAAAAGGAAAAGGGTGAGCTCAACTATCCCAGTAAAGAATATTATGACTAAGATAATATACAACAAATTATCGTTAGTCTTCAACAGGGAAAAATCTGATAAAATATAATCGACAACAAGTTTTAGATCAACAACTGCAGCGGAAACAGCAAACCATTAGAAGAGTCAAGTAGAGAAAGAATTCTACTATCTTCTAAGATTTAAAAGTCCATCATCAATATTTTATCCCTGTAACATCAATTAATAATCATCTTTAACCAAATATTCATCTTTGCACTACAGGCCAAAGATATTCATTTGTATCATCAGTCGGTCATGTTCATCTCAACACCTGTTCATCTTTGCACTACAGGCCAAAGATATTCATCAAGTAATTATACATCTTTGCACTACATGCCAAAGATATTCAGTAATATCATCATTTAGGACTGAGGATGATGAAAAATATCTTAAAGAGAACGAATCCAGTGAGACAGAAGGACAAATATTAGGGATTCGTATAACAGTTTATCCAAGATCAATAATACTTCATAATAATCAATTGTGAAGCAGAATTCAAAAATAAAGATCAAAACATGGATACAATCAAAGATAGTAACCATAATAGACATCTTGGACAAAAAGGGAAAATTTTATTTTTCGGTGAATAGTGCCGTATTCGTGAATAGTGTCGTATACGTGAATAGTGCCGTATACGTGAATAGTAACCCCCGACACAAAAAGTTCCAAATTTGATAAAAACTCATATCAATATTTCAGCATAATGATATTGAAGAAAATAATATCATTAAGAAGAAAATAATATCCCTTACTATCCCTTACAATCCCTTACAATCCCTTACCTCAAAAGAGCAGTACTTCTGACTGGATATCGGATATGATACTGAAGAAAACTTGCACTGATGAATAGCAACTCACCAAGTATCTAAAAACTCACAAAATATGCTTCATAATATAGAGAGAGAAAGAGAGAAAGCTTATGTTTCTGGTGTGATTTTCAATTCTAACTTAGCCCTCTATTTATAGGAAAATTTTGGTAGGTTTGACCTGCAACCTGATGGCTTTACCTGCTACTATTCCCACCCACCACATTTGAAATATAATTCAGCACATTTCTTCACCAACCACAAGTGGGGCCCACCAATTCTAGAATTTTCCACCAAAATGATAAACTCCGAAAATTCAACAATTTCTGAACCAGTCATCTCGTAAAATTCATAATAAATCATACGTTCATTTTTAACGGTTCAAAATTTGTGGGCATATACTCAACTTATATATGTATAACATATCCAAAAATTACCACGATCCAACGGTCGGATTAAAAATTATAACCCCCGCAAAATATCTCAAAAACCCTGATTTTTAATACCTCTATTCTAACAAAAATACTGATAAAAACCTCAACATTAACTCCTTCATTTTTTAACCACAAAAATATATCCCTCATTTATATCCACATAAAATAAATATTTTCTTATCATATGAATCAATAATTAATTATTCACAAATAATATTACAGAATCACCTTTATGACAACCAGGCCGTTCCCAGGAAAGAGGGGGCTTTCCAATAAGAATTTCTCCTTACTGGCGCGCAATTAAATGACCAAACCTCTCCTTAGACAGAACTTTTTAGACATTATCAATAATGCTAACTAATAATATTATTTAAATAATATGAATTATTGATCTGATAATAGAAAATACTATGCAGCAATAATTATTGAAACAACAATAATATAAAATATCAATGCAGCAATTATTGAATCAATAATAAAATATTGAACAGTAATTACTGTAACAATTATTGAGTAGTGCCTTCTTACGTAAGAATCAATAATTTCAAAAATACTGTGCAATACCGTGTGCTACTGTGCAATAACGCGTATTACTGTATTTTAACCACCGTGAATTCCAATAGTGTTAACGGTAACAACTACGCCGTTAATTATAAAAACTCAATTTTTTGTCGTTATCTTCATCCGACAGTTATTCTGTTATGGGGCCCATAAATGGCTGCGTCGTCGTACGAATATTCTCCGACAGAAAGAATATTCCACGACCAAACGAATATTTCCTGACAACAATGATTATTTTATAACCACTTGCTTATTTTGAAAAAAAATCATATTTCACTCATAACTTTAAATTTTTATCAATTTAACCATTTACTGAATAGTAATTATAAGAAAAATTGAATACTTTTATTTCATAAAATTCGGGGTCTTACAAAAACCACTTATAGCGAAAACATGGATAAAGCAGATTACCAAGATATTTGATGTCTTGGGATGCTCCGAGGAGCAAAAGGTTCCCTTTGCCGCCTTTATGTTGCGAGGAGAGGCAGATTACTAGTGGCAATCGATTAAGCGTACTCAACCTGCCGCACTGAAGATGTCTTGGGAGAAGTTCCAAGAGCTGTTCAATGACAAATACTTTCCCAAAAGTGTTCGTCACATGAAGGAGGTGGAGTTCATCAAATTGGACCAGAATAATATGACCGTGTCGCAGTATGAGGCTAAATTTGCTGAGTTGTCCCGGTTTGCGTCCCACTTGGTGGATAATGAAGAGCGAATGACGCGAATGTTTTTGCGAGGTTTGAAACCTGAGATACGTCAACATCTTTTTTCTCATAAACTGTGTTTGTATTCAGATGTTGTGAATAGGGCTCAGTTAGTGGAGCGCGATAACAAGTCAACGCAACCAAAAGAGAGCAGTCGGCAAAATGATAATACCAGTGAGAGCAGTCATCGAAGCGGTGACAACAAGCGTGGAGGGAATCAACAGGCCAGAAATGGTAACCACTTCGGTGGTAATCAGGCCCAAAATAATAAGAATGGTCATTTCAAGAAGAGGAGATTCAACAATGATGGAAAGACGTCAGCACCAGCACCCGTTGTTAAGGAAGGAGAACGACCACCTATCATATGTTTCAAATGCGGAGGGGAGGGGCACATCAGTCCAAACTGCGCGATGCTGTCTAAAGCATGTTATAATTGTGGAAGAGAAGGTCATTTAGCTCGATTTTGTCGTTTACCAAAAACAAGTTCAGCTAAGATGAAGACACCAAAGGCCGTCCCAGAAAAGTCAAAATCGGTAGTGCAAGGGAGAGCGTTTGTTGTGACCTCCTAGAAAGCAAGTGTGAAGCCCCCAAATCTAGGTATCTTCCAACCCGACAGATGGTGCTCCACTATACTAACATCAATACCATCATTCCATTGAAATACAGCAAAACGAGAGTAATTACTATATTCTTATTAAAATCAAAGTATAATCCTTCCCAGGTTCATAAACCGGTTACATCGTTCATTGTTCATAAGGTATAATACATACAACTTATTAAACTATTACACAATGCCTAAGCATCCATCTTAGCTTTGCCCTTATCCTTCTTGGCATTCTCAGTACGTTCACCTTTAACTGCAATTATATAATTCACGCAAGAAGTGAGCATGACAGCTCAGCAAGTTTAATCAAGGATACATAAATACCACATTCGTGAATTATATAACAATTCCAACATAACTGAACAATAGTTATGAAGTATTATGAATCAATACTACCATAACAGTATATAACATCAATTACCAATGTATAGAATAGATTAGGAATTCTGAACTGGTCGATAGACCATGAACAGTAAATTTCAATTTTCAGACTTGAAAAGGAGTCCACATCACTAAGGCCGTTCATCCGTATAACTTACGAGCACTTCTAGGTGATCAGCCTATAGTACTCTATGTTGATCAACACTACATTCATTAAACGTATTTACGTTTAATATTTTTGGCAAACTCGCGTGTCCATCGAAATATCGATGAAAAATACTTTTGTTTGTTCATAGACAAACCTTACCTTCACATCCGTACCAATTACTTGGCATAGGATAGCGTTAACATTTCTAAATAGAATGATATGGAAAATCATCAATTTATATCTTACGAATAGTCTAGCCGAGTTAAAATCTGGCATCGACCCTTTCTTTTACAACAAAACTGAAATTCAGTTCAATAAATCACATAAAACTTGGCTAACTTAGAAGTTAGACAAGCGTTAAGAAAACTTGCCTTTCAGCGTCTTCAAATAACTTACTCAACTGACCACAGCCTTTACAGAATCTACATGATATATTCACATAGCACACCGTAATTAGTTATCAAATAACTATTCACATTGTTCCTACCAACTTCTTTCCCTTCTATGTCTTTGTTAACATAATATTTTTATTAAAGTCAACATGACTTATTACCCTTCGTCCCGGTTTATCTCTCTATAGACGTTTTATTAACCGGACTCAACTTCCTTAATAAAGTATTACTTCGTTCATTTTACATATTTTGTTTACTTACATTAGACTCCTAAGTTTCATATCATATACCTTAGTATAGATAGTATAGGATTAGTCTTTATATATTCATTCAGTATATAAACTCAACTCCGATTGATCCTTAACCAACTGAAGTCTAAAGCATAACTGGGTCAATTTTTTCCTTATTGTCGGCGCGGCACCTTGGCGCTGGGGCGCGGCACTTGCACAATATGGGCGCTGGGGCGCGGCACGTTGGCGCTGGGGCACGAGTTTACAGAGTGCTCGGCCGAGTCTGGCGCTGTGGCGCCACCATTTTGTACTGGTTTTGGCGCTGCGGCGCCGAGCCTGTGCATCAGTTGACAAACCAGTTTTGGTTTTCTAACGAAACTCCCGGCTTCCTAATTTGTTCGTTTTACATCCGAATTGACCCATTCGAATTCCTACAAGTCAGGAATTACATCCTTTACACGTTCATATAAGAATTCAACACTTCTAAATCTGTTAACTTATAATTCACTATTGAGTTCATTTTATATACGTTTGTAAACGTTAATGAGCGTTCAATGCTCGTTTTCTTCATTTTAAGTCGGAAACCGACGATTCTCGAACCCACGACTCTTAATTACCCTATCTCACGTGTTGACATTGAAAACCAACATTTTCAAGTCTCACAACAACTTTCGACAACCAATCCGAAATTTCTACGTTTTCGACGTTTAACGTCTATTTTCGTAAAATTCGCCATAACTTCATTACTAATGTTCTCTAAGCCAAATCACATGGAATACTCCATGGATTTCATATCTACATCCTAACCAAGAAATATGCAATTACTAACGGATTGATTGAGTCCAATCATTTATAAACAATCAATCTCAACTATCCATATTTCCATGGTTCAAAACTATTTCAAACCTTATTTTTTTTATAATATAGAGATTGAATCTACGGTAAGTCATCGTTAATCCCTCATATAAGGCGTATACCATCCCTCTATGATTCTTCAATATAAAAGACAATCAAAAAGAAATGGAGAATGAAGAACAAAGAGTATTACCTCAAGTTCCTTAAGAATCTCTTGGAAGAATAGAAGTATAAGCTTCCAAAGTGTATGTTTGCAAGTGTAGCTCTCTTTTCTCTCTCAAATAATCTAAGTTGAGTCTTGGTAAAAATCTCAAATGAATCAACCTAGCTTCCTATTTATAGAATTTAGAATGGAGGGCAATTTAGACATTAAATCTCACCTCCTTACTATTCATGTGTGGTCACCAAGTAAGATACTTGGTGACCAAGCCTTATGCTTGGCTTGCACACCAAGGTGGCCGGCCCACCTCCCCTCTTGTGACATCCCATGGGTTGCCCCATGGGTTATACCCATTGGGTGACCCACCGGTTCGACCCACGGTTCGGTTTTGTGAATTGGGCTTAAGTAAATAAACATTGGGCCTTGACTTTGACTTAACCCACCTAACTCATTGGGCTTAGTCCTTCAATTGATTGGGCTACGTGTAGTATAACTTAATTACTCATTAAGTCAGAACTTAATTCTATAATACGTATCGTATTCTACACGTATGATTCACGTATTCCTTTCGTATACCATAAGTACAATAAGCGTATTGTACCTCGTATTTACTTAACGTATTATACATAGGTACTAACTAGCACCACCAATTGTATAACACTTGAATAAAACCTCACGCCATTCCTTCTACGCATATTATTTCCTTCTCGGAAATCAATATACTCAACCCTTAGGTTTTAAGTCCGCAGGCGAAAACTTCGTTTTTGCCATAAATGAAATATTATCAGATATTCCATCTCATCACGATATTCTATCATTACGCGTTTCTCGGAATTTCAAAATAATTCCTCGGACAGAAACGGATGAATAGTGTTTTTACGGAAACTTCTCAAAAAACAATTATTATCGTCTTGGAAATTCTAAACAACTATTTCTACCACGTAGCCAGAATACTAACCACGTTAGCACATTCTAGGTCATAGAACGACCTTCACATAGTTTACTTCACAAAGAATTCAATTTAATTCATTTAATTCACATAATCAAATAAAAATTTAATTGTAATAAAAATCCGATTTTTCTCGGGCGTTACATTCTCTCCCCCTTATAAGGATTCTGTCCCCAGAATCTTAGCTTATAATTATATAAACAAATGAGGAAAATCTTCCTTCATTTTACTTTCGAGCTCCCACGTTGCTTCTTCAACATTGTGGTTTCTCCATAACACCTTCACTGAAGGTATGACCTTATTTCTTAAAACTTGTTCCTTCCTACCAATAATTTGAATTGGAAGTTTCTCATAGGACAAGTCCTTCTCTAACTGAATAGATTCATACTCTATCATGTGTTTATAGTCCGGTTTATAAGGACGCAACACTGACACATGAAACACATTATGAACGTGTTCCATTTCTAGAGGTAAAGCTACTTCGTAAGCTACCTCCCCTATCCTTTTTAAAATCTCAAAAGGTCCTACAAACCTTGGACTTAACTTTCCTTTCTTTCCAAAACGTATTTTCCCCTTCCACGGTGATACTTTCAGAAAAACAAAAGATCCTACATCGAATTCTCTATTTTCTCTGTGAGGATCTGCATACTTCCTCTGCCGGTCTTGAGCCGCAACTAATCGAGCACGTATTAATTCTACCATGCCCGCCGTCTGCTGAACCATCTCTGGTCCCAACATCTGACGTTCACCCACCTCATCCCAACACAATGGAGTTCGGCACTTCCTACCATACAACGCTTCGTAAGGCGGCATGCCTATACTAGCGTGAAAACTATTGTTGTACGAAAATTCTACTAATGGTAGAAATTCGTCCTAACTCCCTTTGAAATCCATAACGCAAGATCTTAACATATCTTCAAGCATTTGAATTGTCCGCTCACTCTGACCATCCGTCTGAGGATGATACGCCGTACTTAATCTTAACTGCGTTCCCATTTGTTCTTGCAAACTTCTCCAAAAGTTCGATGTGAATCGTGAATCACGATCTGACACAATCGACACAGGCACTCCATGTCTGGAAATAATTTCCTTGACATACAGCTTAGCTAACTGATCTAAGTTATACCTAATTCCTATTGGTAGAAAACGAGCCGATTTCGTTAATCGATCCACTATCACCCAAATAGCATTGTATCCTTTTCTTATGGTTGGAAGTCCCACCACAAAATCCATCGTGATGTGCTCCCACTTCTACTCTAAAATTTCTAACGGTTGTAACAACCCGCTCGGTCTTTGATGCTCAGCCTTAACTTTTTGACAAGTTAAGCACTTACTAACATATTCTGTTATCTCCCTCTTCATATTCGGCCACCAAAAGTTCCGACGAAGGTCTTGATACATCTTCGTACTACCGGAATGTATCGAGTACCTCGAACTATGGGCCTCCATCATAATTTCTTCTTTTAATTCAGGATCATTAGGAACCCAAATTCTTCCCTCAAAACGAAGTAATCCCTCCTTATCGAGGTTATACTCAGTTTTTTCTTCGTTTTCTATCTTATTTAATATCTTCTTACACCCCTCATTACTCAGTTGTACTTTCCTAACCCGCTCTACTATGGTAGGTTGGGTTTCCATGGAAAATAACAATTCTACCGATTCCCCCGGTAACTTAACTTTTAGTTCCATTTTTGCCATTGCTGTTACCAACTCATTCTGAGTTGTTAACATTGATAATTTTTCACTATCCTTTCTACTTAGCGCATCCGCTACTACATTTGCTTTTCCCGGATGATATAAAATATCACAATCATAATCTTTTATTAACTCTAGCCACCTTCTCTGTCTCATGTTTAACTCCTTCTGTGTGAAGATATATTTCAAACTTTTGTGGTCCGTGTATATCTCACATTTCTCACCATAAAGATAATGTCTCCATATCTTTAAGGCAAAAACTACAGCTGCCAATTCCAGGTCATGAGTAGGATAAATCATCTCATAATCCTTCAATTGACGTGACGCATACGCAATGACTTTGCCATGCTGCATGAGCACGCAACCCAATCCTTTATGCGAAGCATCGCTATACACTACAAAATTCCCGGTATCGTCTGGTAAGGACAATACTGGTGCCTCACTTAATCTCTTCTTCAATTCCTGAAAACTGTTCTCACATTTTTTAGTCCACACATACTTCACTGACTTTCTTGTCAGACTGGTTAACGGAGTAGCTAATTTAGAAAAGTCTGGAATGAACCTTCTATAGTATCCTGCTAACCCCAGAAAACTCCGAATCTCAGTCGGCGTCTTCGGTTGCTCCCATTCGTTTATTGCTTCTACCTTGGCCGAATCTACAGAAATGCCATCCTTATCAATAACATGCCCTAGAAACTGCACTCTCTCAAGCCAAAATTCACACTTTGTGAATTTCGCATACAACTTCTCCTTCCTTAGCGTTTCCAAAACTATTCTTAAATGTTTCGTATTATCTTCTAGCGTCTTTGAATAGACTAGAATATCATCAATGAACACTACGACAAACTTGTCTAAATATTGTTTGAACACTCTGTTCATCATATCCATAAATGCGGCTGGCGCATTAGTCAACCCAAACGACATCACCAGAAACTCGTAGTAACCATAACGAGTTCTGAATGCGGTCTTAGGTATATCTTCCTTCCTCACCTTCAACTGATGATACCCCGTGCGTAAATCTATTTTAGAAAAATACTTTGCCCCTTTCAACTGATCAAATAGATCATCGATCCTGGGCAAAGGGTACCTATTCTTAATCGTTAACTTGTTCAACTCTCGATAGTCGATACATAGTCTTAACGACCCATCCTTCTTCTTTACAAACAACACCGGTGCTCCCCAAGGAGACACACTTGGTTGAATGTACTTCCTATCTAACAGTTCTTGTAATTGAACCATTAACTCCTTCATTTCAACTGGCACCATTCGATATGGTGCCCTTGAAACTGGTTCCGTTCCCGGTAACAAATCAATTACAAATTCTACCTCCCTATCCGGTGGAATACTCGATAATTCCTCTGAAAATACATCCACGAACTCTTGCACAACTGGTATCTGATCCAAGGATGTCCCCACTCTTTGGGTATCCACCACATGGCATAGATAACCTACACACCCTTTTCTTAACATCTTCCTAGCTTGTGTCATAGATAGACAACAAGAGTGTCTCGGTGAATTACTACCGAAAAACACTACCTTAGTTTTCTTAGAAAGCCGAAGGTTTACACTTTTCCTATGGCAATCTATAATTGCCTCATGGTTCACCAACCAATCCATACCAAGAATTACATCAAATTCTTTTAGCCTTATCGGTACCAAATCTACCGATAACTTATTTCCCCTAATTTCTACGCAACAGTTCTTATGAATATGTTCAATGGGGATTATCTCCTCGTTTGCTACCTTAACGTCTAAAGGTATAGGTAACTTCTCAGGAATTAACCCTAATCGTTTAGCAAATTCACATGCTATAAAAGAACAAGTGGCACCCGAGTCAAATAGCACATAAGCATTTATCTCATTGACCAGAATGATACCTGCTACCACATCTGTTGATGCAACAGCATCTTGAACAGTCATATTAAATGTACGAGCCGAGGGTCTACCCACTAATGGTGTTGGTCCAGTAATAGCTAATTTACCACTACCAGAACTCTTATTCCCCTCTAAACCCTTCTTTGGGAAATTTCTTGCCATGTGGTCCTTTGGCCCACAGACAAAACACCCCTGATTCTTCTTAGGGTTAGGACAATTGGGTGACAAATGTCCCTCCTGCCCACAGTTGTAGCATACTGCTTTCCCCTTTAAATAGACTCCCATGTGAGATTTTTCTCATGTCTTACATGCTTCCGTTCTTCTTTTGGGATCTCCCTGTTTTACCCCGGTATTCCCGGGATTAAAACCCTTCCTCTTTGGCAAGTTGCCGCTTCCGCTGGCAACTTCCGCCTTACTACTTCCTTCTATCTTACTCTTAATCTTCCGCTCTTTGTGGTACTGAGACAAGGCCTCACCACCACCTTCAGCTATTATCGCCTTCTCCAGAATGGTTCCATAGGAAGCACTCTGGAAAACCGATATTCTACTATAGAGCCAAGGTTTTAAGCCCTGCTCAAATCTGCGCGCCTTCCTTTCCTCCGTATCCACCTGATGTGGAGCAAATCTTGCCAACTCATTAAATTTGGCGGCATATTGGGGAACAGTCATATCCCCCTGCTTAAGTTCTAGAAACTTAATTTCCATCCTACCCTGCATGCTAGTAGGGAAATAGTTCTCGAAGAAAACCTTCTTAAACTGTTCCCACGTAACAGCCTCTGTCCTAGCCCCACCCTGGTGAGCTTCCCACCAGTAGTTGGCTTCTCCCTTCATCATGTAAGTCGCAAAAGAAGTCTTTTGCGCCTCACCTACGTTTGTTATCACAAACGCCTTTTCAATTTCCTTAATCCATGTTTGGGCTTCTAGTGGATCCGTCGTTCCTCGGAACTCGGGAGGACCCACACTTTTAAAGTCCTTAAAGGTAGTTGTTCTTACTACCCCAGGAGCTACAAGAATCCCACCCCCCACTTGGTTAAATGCAGCCATTAATAAATTAACGAACTCTTGCATAGGGTTGTTAGGACCCCCTTGATTTTCATTATGAGACTCGGCCTCTTGGTTCCGTTGTCTCATTCTTGGCGGCATAATTCTGATTAAACAAATAAAGTTTCGTTATTATCTATTTAATTACTCGGTTATCATTTGAAATTAACAAAAACCATTCATACCACACAAGCGTGTTAAATAAAAACGTCATTATATTAATATGCTTTCATAGTCAAAACTATTTACATCCTGTTCCCTTAGCCAAAAGCTATCATATACTTTCCCGCAATTACCTTCTACAAAAGTTGGGATTTGCTAAAAGACTACCCTTAATTATACAAAAGAGGGTTTTACGTCACTACTTATATACAAAACAAAACAAAAATTCTAGCAACCTTCTAACACTGTCGAACGGCATTTTCATATTTCTGATTTGCCAGAATCGACACTATATCTCAACTTATGGTATGTCGAGTCTGCCCGGACTCAATAGAATAACAAGCAATTTTCAGCTTGAAATCCTCATGAGCGCATTCATGAATGTATGACATCCTAGCTATTTTCTGATCTTTCTACCAGTTTCTGCTTTAGCTCGAGGACCTCATCCTTATAGCTATGAGCCTTATCAGTCATAAGCACTTTTTCATCGTGCTCCGACTCAAAGTCTGCCTCTGCAGATTCTTTCGCCTCATATAGGGCAGTTATCTCCTCCATCTGTGCCTCTACCTGAGTACGTAGGTGCACATTCCTATCCAACACTGCTAAATACAGTGCTCTAGCTGCATCCAAAGATGCTGGCTCCAGAGTAGGTAACACCGTGTTAATCGATGTCACCTCCATTTCCTCCTCCACATCTAGCATCTCCTTAAGGTATGATGCTAAACCCATAGTCTCCTCAGAGTATTCCTCCTCAGAGATGTACTCCTCAATGTCTGAGTCTTCTATTACAACTATCGGTACCTCCATCACTGGCATTGGTACTACCTCAACTTGGTTAACTAAGTCCTCACTTATCATTTCCACGTTTCTAAACATCAAGCTATCGGTTGACATCTACAAACACATAACACGTTGATTAGTACATAATACACAATAGTATAAGCACAAATCACATTTAATATCTTTAAGATTAATTTTCATCTTTTAATTCTTTCGATACTGAGTTATCTCAATATCTTCTTAATTCAATAGACTTGAATTCCATTTCTCAGACTTTACTTTCCTTACAAGGTTATTAGCCTAAGGTTTTCCCCCTTAAGTTTTATAACCTAAGGCTCTGATACCAACCTGTGACGCCCCCAAATCCGGGTATCTTCCAACCCAACAGATGGTGCTCCACTATACTAACATCAATACCATCATTCCATTGAAATACAACAAAACGAGAGTAATTACTATCTTCTTATTAAAATCAAAGTATAATCCTTCCCAGGTTCATAAACCGGTTACATCGTTCATTGTTCATAAGGTATAATACATACAACTTATTAAACTATTACACAATGCCTAAGCATCCATCTTAGCTTTGCCCTTATCCTTCTTGGCATTCTCAGTACGTTCACCTTTAACTGCAGTTATATAATTCACGGAAGAAGTTAGCATGACAGCTCAGCAAGTTTAATCAAGGATAAAAGAAATACCACATTCGTGAATTATATAACAATTCCAACCTAACTGAACAATAGTTATGAAGTATTATGAATCAATACTACCATAACAGTATATAACATCAATTCCCAATGTATAGAATAGATTAGGAATTCTGAACTGGTCGATAGACCATGAACAGTAAATTTCAATTTTCAGACTTGAAAAGGAGTCCACAGCACTAAGGTCGTTCATCCGTATAACTTACGAGCACTTCTAGGTGATCAGCCTATAGTACTCTATGTTGATCAACACTACATTCATTAAACGTATTTACGTTTAATATTTTTGGCAAACTCGCGTGCCCATCGAAATATCGATGAAAAATACTTTTGTTTGTTCATAGACAAACCTTACCTTCACATCCGTACCAATTACTTGGCATAGGATAGCGTTAAAATTTCTAAATAGAATGATATGGAAAATCATCAATTTATATCTTACGAATAGTCTAGCCGAGTTAAAATCTGGCATCGACCCTTTCTTTTACAACAAAACTTGAAATTCAGTTCAATGAGTCACATAAAACTTGGCTAACTTAGAAGTTAGACAAGCATTAAGAAAACTTGCCTTTCAGCGTCTTCAAATAACTTACTCAACTGACCACAGCCTTTACAGAATCTACATGATATATTCACATAGCACACCGTAATTAGTTATCAAACAACTATTCACATTGTTCCTACCAACTTCTTTCTCTTCTATGTCTTTGTTAACATAATATTTTTATTAAAGTCAACATGACTTATTACCCTTCGTCCCGTTTTATCTCTCTATGGACGTTTTATTAACCGGACTCAACTTCCTTAATAAAGTATTACTTCGTTCATTTTACATATTTTGTTTACTTACATTAGACTCCTAAGTTTCATATCATATACCTTAGTATAGATAGTATAGGATTAGTCTTTATATATTCATTCAGTATATAAACTCAACTCCGATTAATCTTTAACCAACTGAAGTCTAAAGCATAACTGGGTCAATTTTTTCCTTACTGCCGGCGCTGCGGCGCGGCACCTTGGTGCTGGGGCGCGGCACTTGCACAACATGGGCGCTGGGGCGCGGCACGTTGGCGTTGGGGCACGAGTTTACAGAGTGCTCGACCGAGTCTGGCGCTGCGGCGCCACCATTTTGTACTGGTTTTGGCGCTGTGGCGCCGAGCCTGTGCATCAGTTGACAAACCAGTTTTGGTTTTCTAACGAAACTCCCGGCTTCCTAATTTGTTCGTTTTACATCCGAATTGACCCATTCGAATTCCTACAAGTCAGGAATTACATCCTTTACACGTTCATATAAGAATTCAACACTTCTGAATCCGTAACTTATAATTCACTATTGAGTTCATTTTATATACGTTCGTAAACGTTAATGAGCGTTTAATGCTCGTTTTCTTCGTTTTAAGTCGGAAACCGACGATTCTCGAACCCACGACTCTTAATTACCCTATCTCACGTGTTGACATTGAAAACCAATATTTTCAAGTCTCACAGCAACTTTCGACTACCAATCCGGAATTTCTACGTTTTCGACGTTTAACATCTATTTTCGTAAAATTCGCCATAACTTCATTACTAATGTTCTCTAAGCCAAATCACATGGAATACTCCATGGATTTCATATCTACATCCTAACCAAGAAATATGCAATTACTAACGGATTGATTGAGTCCAATCGTTTATAAACGATCAATCTCAACTATCCATATTTCCATGGTTCAAAACTATTTCAAACCTTATTTTTTTTTATAACCTCATGACTTATAGAGATTGAATCTATGGTAAGTCATCGTTAATCCCTCATACAAGGCGTATACCATCTCTCTATGATTCTCCAATAGAAAAGACAATCAAAAAGAAATGGAGAATGAAGAACAAAGAGTATTACCTCAAGTTCCTTAAGAATCTCTTGGAAGAATAGAAGTATAAGCTTCCAAAGTGTATGTTTGCAAGTGTAGCTCTCTTTTCTCTCTCAAATAATCTAAGTTGAGTCTTGGTAAAAATCTCAAATGAATCAACCTAGCTTCCTATTTATAGAATTTAGAATGGAGGGCAATTTAGACATTAAATCCCACCTCCTTACTATTCATGTGTGGTCACCAAGTAAGATACTTGGTGACCAAGCCTTATGCTTGGCTTGCACACCAAGGTGGCCGGCCCACCTCCCCTCTTGTGACATCCCATGGGTTATACCCATTGGGTGACCCACCGGTTCGACCCACGGTTCGGTTTTGTGAATTGGGCTTAAGTAAATAAACATTGGGCCTTGACTTTGACTTAACCCACCTAACTCATTGGGCTTAGTCCTTCAATTGATTGGGCTACGTATCGTATAACTTAATTACTCATTAAGTCATAACTTAATTCTATAATACGTATCATATTCTATACGTATGATTCACGTATTCCTTTCGTATACCATAAGTACAATAAGCGTATTGTACCTCGTATTTACTTAACGTATTATACATAGGTACTAACTAGCACCACCAATTGTATAACACTTGAATAAAACCTAACGCCATTCCTTCTACGCATATTATTTTCTTCTCAGAAATCAATATACTCAACCCTTAGGTTTTAAGTCCGCAGGAGAAAACTTCGTTTTTGCCATAAATGAAATATTATCAGATATTCCATCTCATCACGATATTCTATCATTACGCGTTTCTCAAAATTTCAAAATAATTCCTCGGACAGAAACGGATGAATAGTGTTTTTACGAAAACTTCTCAGAAAATAATTATTATCGTCTTGGAAATTCCAAACAACTATTTCTACCACGTAGCCAGAATACTAACCACGTTCGCACATTCTAGGTTATAGAACGACCTTCACATAGTTTACTTCACAAAGAATTCAATTAAATTCATTTAATTCACATAATCAAATAAAAATTTAATTGTAATAAAAATCCGATTTTTCTCGGGCGTTACAACAAGGAACCCGAATGAGGTCATCACGGGTAAGCTTATCATAAACTCTAACGAAGTCTATACTTTATTTGATACCGGTTCTACCCATTCTTTTATTTCTCCTACTTGCGCTCATCGATTAAATTTGACTCCGAAGAAATTAGACTTTGATTTATCTGTTGAAACTCCATTGGGAGAAACCTTCATTACATCCACGGTTTATAAGTCTTTTTTGGTTCAAGTTGGTACCCACACATTACCTGTCGATCTTATTTCATTAAAAATACTTGCATTTGACGTGATTCTAGGGATTGATTGGTTAACTACTCATCATGCAAAAATTGATTATTTTCATAAGGTTGTTAGCTTTCATATTCCTAATCAACCTATTATACGAATTCAAGAAACCAAATCATTAAAATCAATCGCTGTCATCTCATGCCATAAAGCTATTCGTTTATTGAAAAACGGATGTCAAGCTTTCTTAGCTCATGTCACGGATCTAAACAAAAATACGTCAGTTTTGAATGATATTTCTATTATTAATAAATTCCCTGACGTATTCCCTGAAGAACTTCCTGGCCTACCCCCAGAGCGTGAAATTGAATTTTGTATCGACCTTGAACCCAGTACAAAATCCATTTCCAAAGCCCCATATCGAATGGCTCCTATTGAACTTCAGGAGTTAAAGATCCAACTACAGGAATTGTTAGACATTGGCTTTATTCGTCCTAGTAATTCTCCTTGGGGTGCTCTTGTGATATTCGTGAAGAAGAAAGATGGAAGTATGCGACTTTGTATTGATTATCGGGAGTTGAATCATGTCACCATAAAAAATAGGTACCCATTGCCACGTATTGATGATCTGTTTGACCAGTTGCAAGGAGCACAATTCTTTTCAAAGATCGATCTTCGTTCTGGATATCATCAGCTGAAGGTTAGAACTGAGGATATTCCAAAGATGGCTTTCAGAACTCGGTACGGGAATTATGAATTCCTAGTCATGTCCTTTGGATTGACTAATGCTCCTGCTGCCTTTATGAATATGATGAACCGGGTATTCAAGGAATATTTGGATCACTTTGTGGTCGTCTTTATTGATGACATCCTTATTTATTCCAAAAGCCGTGAAGATCATGAGTAACACTTGAGGCTGGTACTCCAAAAGCTTCGTGAATACAAGCTTTATGCAAAGTTGAAGAAATGCAAGTTCTGGTTGGAGGAGGTAGCATTCCTTGGGCACGTAGTATCAAGTCGTGGAATATCGGTTGACCCGACAAAGATTGAAGCTATTCAAAGCTGGGAGCAACCTAAATCAGTGACCGAAGTACGTAGCTTTCTTGGTTTAGCTGGTTATTATCGGAGATTCGTGGAAGAATTTTCTCAAATCGCTACTCCATTAACTCAGCTGACTCGGAAAGATACAAAGTTCAGTTGGAGCGAAGAATGTGAGCAGAGTTTTCAAGAACTCAAGAGGAGACTCATTTCAGCACCTGTTCTGACAATACCATCTGGCTCGGAGGGATTTTTCATCTACAGTGATGCTTCGAGCAAAGGGTTGGGATGCGTTCTCATGCAACATGGAAAAGTTATAGCCTATGCATCAAGAAAACTCAAGGAATATGAGAGGAATTATCCTACTCATGATCTAGAGTTGGCAGTTGTTGTCTTTACACTTAAAATTTGGAGGCATTACTTGTATGGGGAGAAGGTGGAGATCTTTACGGATCATAAAAGCCTCAAATATTTCTTCACTCAAAAGGAACTCAACATGCGACAACGACGTTGGCTTGAACTGTTGAAAGATTATGATCATACCATTCAATACCATCCTAGAAAAGCGAACGTGGTAGCTGACGCATTGAGTAGAAGATCATATGCAAGTACGAGTGCAATATTGTCAACACAAAGGCCCATTTTGTGTGACTTGCAAAGGATGGAGATAGAGTTAAAGACTCCAGGGACCCATGTGATGATGGCGAATATACGAGTAGAACCAACTTTAATCGATAAAGTTAAAGCTGCTCAAGCTACAGACCTGGAACTGATGCGTATGAGGAAGAAAGTACAAGAAGGTGCTATGCCGGAAGCAAGAATCGATGAAGAAGGAATACTTCTAGTCAACTCCAGACTTTGTGTTCCTAACAACCCTAATTTAAAGTATGAAATCATGATGGAGGCGCACAACACACCGTTTACAATTCATCCTGGAAGTACCAAAATGTATCATGATCTTCGTCATACATTTTGGTGAAGTAATATGAAGAGAGAGATAGCGTTGTTTATCTCAAGGTGTTTAACTTATCAACGAGTCAAAGCGGAGCATCAAGTACCAAAAGGTCCATTGCAACCACTTGAAATTTCAGAATGGAAGTGGGAGCACATTACCATGGATTTCGTTACCAGTCTTCCTAAGGTTTCTCAAGGTATAGATACAATTTGGGTCATTGTTGATAGATTGACCAAGTCTGCTCGTTTCTTACCGATACGAGAAACTTATACACTTGAACGTCTTGCTCGTATGTATATAAACGAGATTGTAAAACTGCATGGTATGCCAGTATCCATAGTTTCTGATCGAGACCCAAGATTCACTTCACGATTTTGGGTTAGTTTACAAAAAGCTATGGGCACAGATTTACGATTTAGTTCGACATATCATCCTCAGACAGACGGACAATCAGAGAGGACTATTCAAACTTTAGAAGATTTATTAAGACTCTGTGTCCTTGACTTCAAGGGAAGTTGGGACAAGTTCTTACCACTGGTAGAGTTTTCCTACAACAACAGTTATCAAGCAAGTATTGGCATGGCTCCATTCGAAGCATTGTATGGAAGAAAATGTCGTTCTCCAGTATGCTAGGATGAGGTGGGTGAAGCAACGTTGTTGGGACCGGAGTTGGTACGTATGACTACAGAAAAGATTCAAACGATCCGACAACGTATAAAAACCTCACAAGATCGACAAAAGAGTTATGCTGATCTTCATCGAAAGGACGTGGAATTTGATATAGGAGATCAAGTGTTCTTACGTGTTGCTCCATGGAAAGGAGTTAAGAGATTTGGAAAGAGAGGAAAGCTCAATCCTCGATTCATCGGTCCATTTTTAATCCTTGATCGAGTAGGAACTGTGGCTTATAGACTCGCTTTACTACCAAGTATGTCTCGTGTTCATAACGTTTTTCACATATCCATGTTACGCAAATATGTGGAAGACCCGAACCACATTATTAAGTTAGAACCGGACGAAATAGCGGAGGATTTGACGTATGAAGAAGTTCCTGTTCAAATCTTGGATAAGAAGGAACATATTCTACGCTCCAAGGTTATACCTCAAGTCAAAGTTTTGTGGAGAAACCACGATGTTGAGGAAATGACTTGGGAATTAGAATCTGAAATGAAATCAAGGTATCCTTACCTCTTCGACATACCAGGTACGTACCCTAATTTCGAGGGCGAAATTTCATAAGAAGGGGAGGTTGTAAGACCCCAACTTTTATAAATAAAGATGAATTTCCTATAAATATCATTTTTGAATATTATGGAGTTAATTTGATATAATGTTATAGTTGTGGGTAATATTTATAAATTTTTTAAAGTACGCAAGTTGTTATATAATATTCGATTGGTCGGGGAATATTCATTTTAACAGAGAATATTCGTACAACGGCACAATCATTGGTGGACCCCACAACGAAATTATTGTCGGATTGAGAAAACGACAAAAATATTTTATTAAAAATAACGGCGGAAGTTTTACCATTGATACTGTTGAACTACTCGGTAGTAAAAGTACAGTAATACGTGTGGTTGCATAGTAGCACACGGTATTGATTATTAATGCTTATGTGAGAAGTCACTCAGTTTATTTCAATTATTGTCAGTTAATAATATGAATTCTTTAGCGATAATGACGTTTTGTTTTATTCGTATTATTAACGTAATAAAACAGAAACATCTTTTTATATAAAATAAAATAATTTATTAAAGTTATTCTATAAATAGAATATATTATATTTTATTTACAAGATTTTTCTTTAAATATGGACCGTCAGATTAAAGTAATCAATCTGGACCGTTCATGGATTAGTTACTATGCATTCTATTTTTCTATAAATAGCAGCTCATTCCTTCATTATTTCTTACGAATTCATTGAACTCTAGAGAGGGAAACTATAGAGAGAAACTATAGAGAGAGAGAGAAGAAGAAGAATATTCTACTACTTAACTACTTCCTTATTTCAGCTCTTCTTTAAAACGGTAAGGGGTGTTATTCTTTCTTATTCATGAAGAGAACTGTTGTTATCCCATTTCTTATTATTCTGTTGGAATAACCTGTATACGCGGTCTACCCTATACTTGGTGACATTCTTCTATTATTCTGTTGGAACATCCTGTCTGTGTGTTTTACACCGGACCTGATTCCGTTTTTATTATTATTCTGTTGGAACATCCTGTCTGTGTGTTTTACACCGGACCTGGTTCCGTTTTTATTATTATTCTGTTGGAACATCCTGTCTGTGTGTTTTACACCGGACCTGGTTCCATCTTGTTATTATTCTGTTGGAACATCTTGTCTGTGTGTTTTACACCGGACCTAGTTCCATTATTTATTATTCTGTCAGAATATCCTGTCTGTGCGTTTACGCCGGACCTGGTTCCATTATTTATTATTCTGTTGGAATAACCTGTCTGTGCGGTCTATCGCATGCCGGGTGATTTCTTTTGTTATTCCATTCTTTATTATACTAAGTTGGCTAAGTTTTGACTTCTATACTCCATGAAATTAGTGGAATATCCTTGATAATTGCGGTTCATCCAGTATCTTTTCATGAAAATATTCTTCTAAGTATTCTTGAATTTTACTCCACAAAGCAGTATCATGTTAACAATTTGGACGTTGTTAATTCTTGGATAAATTAATTCTTGAACTTGTTTTATTGAATTCTTATATCATTGTCATCATCCTCATGTTTATAAAATGTTGAAAGTCATCTGTAGCCTGTAGTGCATAGATGGACTTGGTATGATTATGACCAGGGATTATTCGGTATAATCATGACTGTAATGTTACAAATGATGTGGTAAAAATCCTCATTGGCCCGTAGTGCATTGATGGACAGTTGTTGGCATGATCATGACCATTAATGAATACACGAATATCCTTGGCCGTAGTGCAGGGGTGATTCGATGATGTGAATTATTTTATTAAGCTGAGTCCCAGCGATCACAATGTTGAAAAACCTTTTAAATCATAAAAGATAGTAGAGTTATTTTCTACTTGACTCTTTTAATGGATTGCTTGTTCCGCTGCAGTTAAACTTGATGTCTATTATATTTTATCAGTTTAACATTGTTGAAGACTAATGATAATTTATTCTGCATTATCTTAGTCATAATATTTCTTACTTGGCTAGTTGAGCTCACCCTTTCTTTCACTGTTCTCTTCAGGACATGAGAATATAGCTGGGACGAGTCGGGGAACGGAGTGATGAACCAGATGATAGTATTAGTAGTCCTCACTATTCTATGTAACAGTGTGATAATAATTGTAATAAGGACTCCTTTTGAGTATGGATACTCTCTAGAAGATAATATTTGTATTCAAACTCACAGTTTATATTTTGTCGTATTGTGCATGACAGTTGTATTAGTAAGTTGTATTTGAATTCTGTACCATGTATCTGGCGACCCAAGATGGGTGATGTATACCTATTTTTGGGGGCGTCACAGAAGAGGTGAGGATACCTTGATTTCATTTTAGATTCTAACTCCCAGGTCATTTCCTCAACATCATGGTTTCTCCACAAAACTTTGACTTCAGGTATAACCTTAGAGCTTAGAATATGCTCCTTCTTATCCAAGATTTTAACAGGCACATTTTCATACGTTAAATCTTTCGCTATTTCATCCGGTTCTAACTCAATAATGTGGTTCGAGTCTTCCACATATTTACGTAACATTGATATGTGAAAAATATTATGAACACGAGACATACTTGGCGCTAAAACGAGTCTATAGGCCGCAGTTCCTACTCGGTCAAGGATTTCAAATGGGCCAATGAATCGAGGATTGAGCTTTCCTCTCTTTCCAAATCTTGTAACTCCTTTCCATGGAGCAACACGTAGCAACACATGCTCTCCAACATTGAATTCCACGTCTTTTCGATGAAGATCAGCATAACTCTTTTGTCGATCTTGTGAGATTTTTATACGTTTCCGGATCATTTGAATCTTTTTCGTGGTCATGCATACCAATTTCAGTCCCAACAATATTGCTTCACCCACCTCATCCCAGCATATTGGAGAATGACACTTGCATCTATACAACTCCTCGAATGGAGCCATGCCAATACTTTCTTGATAACTATTTTTGTAGGAGAATTCCGCCAATGGAAAGAACTTGTCCCAACTTCTTTTGAAGTCAAGGACACAGAGTCTTAATAGATCCTCAAGAGTTTGAATAGTCCTTTCCAACTATCCGTCCGTCTGAGGATGATATGCCAAACTGAATCGTAAATCCGTGCCCATAGTGTTTTGCAAATTAACCCAAAATCGTGAAATGAATCTTGGGTCACGATCAGAAACTATGGATACTGGCATACCATGCAGTCTTATAAACTCATTTATGTATATACGAGCAAGACGTTCAAGTGTATAAGTTTCTCGAATAGGTAAGAAATGAGCAGACTTGGTCAATCTATCAACAATGACCCAAACTGCATCTATGCCTTGAGAAACCTTGGGAAGACCAGTAACAAAATCCATGGTAATGTGCTCCCACTTCCATTCTAGAATTTCAAGTGTTGCAATGGACCTTTTGGCACTTGATGCTTCGCCTTGACTCGTTGTCAAGTTAAACACATTGAGATAAACTTCGCGATCTCTCTTTTCATATTGCTCCACCAAAATGTATGTCGAAGATCACGATACATTTTGGTACTCCCAGGATGGATTGCAAACGGTGTGTTGTGCACCTCCATCATAATCTTATACTTTAAATTAAGGTCGTTAGGAACACAAAGTTTGGAGTTGACTCGAAGTATTCCTTCTTCATCGATTCTTGCTTCCGGAATAACACCTTCTTCCACTTTCTTCTTCATACGCATCAGCTCCAGGTCTGTAGCTGGAGCAGCTTTAACTTTATCGATTAAAGTAAGTTCTACTCGTATATTTGACATCATCACGTGGGTCCCTGAAGTCTTTATCTCTATCTCTATTCTTTACAAGTCATACAAAATGGGCCTTTGCGTTGATAATATCGCACTCGTACCCGCAAATCTTTCAACAGCTCGAGCCAACGTCATTGCCGCATGTTAAGTTCCTTTTGGGTGAAGAAATATTTGAGGCTTTTATGATCCGTATAGATCTCCACTTTCTCCCCATGCAGGTAATGCCTCCAGATCTTTAGTGAGAAAATGATTGCTGCCAACTCTAGATCATGAGTAGGATAATTCCTCTCATATTCTTTGAGTTATCGTGAGGCATAGGCTATGACTTTCCCATGTTACATAAGAACACATCCTAACCCTCTACCTGAAGCATCACTATAGATGACAAATCCCTCCGAACCAGATGGTATTGTCAGAACAGGTGCTGAAATGAGTCTCCTCTTGAGTTCTTGAAAACTCTTCTCACATTCCTCGCTTCAACCAAATTTTGTATCTTTTTGAGTCAGCTGAGTTAATGGAGTAGTGATTCGAGAAAATCCTTCTACGAATCTCGGATAATAATTAGCTAAGCCTAGAAAGCTACGTACTTCGATCACTGACTTAGGTTGCTCCCAGCTTTGAATTGGTTCAATCTTTGTCAGGTCAATAGATATTTCATGATTTGATATCACGTGCCCAAGGAATGATACTTCCTCAAATCAGAACTCGTATTTCTTCAACTTGGCATAAAGCTTATTTTCATGAAGCTTTTGGAGTATCAGCCTCAAGTGTTGCTCATGATCTTCACGGGTTTTGGAGTATATGAGGATGTTGTGACGCCCCCAAAATAGGTATACATCACCCATTCTGAGTCACCAATTACAAGGTACAGAATACAAATACAAATTTAAATATACAACATGAGCTGTGAGTTTTAATACAAATATTGTCTTCTAGACAGTATTAAAACTCAAAATAAGTCCTCAATACATTTATTATCACACTATTTCACAGAATAGTGAGGACTACTAACGCAAACATCAGGACAGTCACTCCGTTCTCCGACTAGTCCCAGCTATATTCTCATTTTCTGAAGAGAACAATGAAAGCAAAGGGTGAGCTCAACTAGCCCAGTAAGAAATATTATGACTAAGATAATGCAGAATAAATTATCGTTAGCCTTCAAAAGTGTTAAACTGATAAAATATAATAGACATCAAGTTTAACTACAGCGGAACAAGCAATCCATTAGAAGAGTCAAGTAGAGCATGATATCTACTATCTTCTATGATTTAAAAGAATTTATCATCAATTTTATCGCTAAGACTCAGCTTAATAAATAATCCACATCATCCCTGCACTACGGCCAAGGATATTCATTAGTATCACGACCACAAATTATCCATGCACTACGGGCCAAGAATATTTGTGTTTTCATCAATGGTCATGATCATGCCAACAACTGTCCATCAATGCACTACGGGCCAATGAGGACTTTAACCACATCATTTATAATATTACGGTCATGATTATACCGAATAATCCCTAGTCATAATCATACCAAGTCCATCTATGCACTACGGCCACAGATGACTTTCAACATAATATAAGCATGAGGATGATGATAATGATATAAGAATTCAATTAAAAGAAAGCAAATGATAAATTTTTAAAGATTTATAATTTAATTTATCCAAAAATCAATAACGTCCAAATTGTCAACATGATACTGCTTTGTGGAGTAAAATTCAAGAATAATATTGTACCAAAAATGATTTGGACCAAAAACGAATCAATTTTTATCATGAATAGTACCCCGAATGAATAGTACTCGAGTGAATAGTACCCCATGGTTAGTAACCCCGTGAATACTACTCTGGTATGAAAAAGTTAAAATTTATCAAGAATGCTCATAATAATATTTACATGAAAAGATACTAGATGAAGCGCAAATATCAATGATATTCTACTAATTTCATGAAGTATAGAAGCCAAAACTTTAACAAAATGAGTGTAGAATTCGAAATCTGAAACGAAATAATATTACTTACATACTACAAAGTATGGAAGAAAATATTATTTCATATGAATATTGAACAAAAATAACATCTCTTACCTTGAAAAGAAGAGTATTCCAACTAGTATAGCAGGGATATTCTTGAAAAAAACTTTCACTGTTTTCTACGCTCTAAGCTTCTTAAAACTCTAAAGAAATACGCTCAATATTATAGAAGAAGAATTCTCTGATTCTGGTGTGATTTTCAATTCTAACTAAGCATCCTATTTATAGGAGAAAGGAAAGATACTATTTAGAAAAGTTTTTCACAATAGGAAATCGGACGAAACTTTACGGGCGTACTGGCTGATTTCATATGATTTTACTGTGCACTGCATTGTAAAATACTATGCAAATAAAATATAATTTATTCTATTTTTTTCATAAAAAACAAAACTAATAAAATATATTATATATATAACATGCCGCCCTTTTTCTTTCTTTCTTCATCCCGTGACCATTTCCCCCCACCCCATTATCATTCTTCTGACTTAGTATACCATTTTCCACCAAAACCTATATTTTATATATATATATATATATATATATATATATATATATATATATATATATATATATATTCACATGCAATACATTACACACACACCCTTATATATAAATATATAGCAGTACTTCATCCACCACCCGTGAATCATGCAAACTCCATCTCATTTCATATTTTCTTCCACATGAGGCCCCCACCCTTATTATATGGAATAACTTTTTACCGATTATTTTGAAAAATGGATAAATGGGGGTCCATAAAATAAGTCAATTTGCAACAAATATTTCATAAAAAATCCCTTCAATATTTTTAACAACATTTATCATCATTATTATAACTCGCAATATTTAACAACCAGATCGTTCCCAGGAAAGAGGGGGCTTTCCGATAAGGATTTCTACATATTGGCGCGCAATTAGGTGACCAAACCTCTCCTCGACAGAACTTTCTAGAGATCGTCAATATTGCATATAATAATATGAATAACTTTGTGGTCTCAATTATTGATTTAATAATATATAAAATATTGACAATAATTGAATCAAATAACGTGAGATACTATGCAGCAATTACTGTAGCAATAATTAAATATAACTGAGTGACTTCTCACGTAAGCATCAATAATCAATAACGCGTACTACTGTGGCGCCCCCAAAATAGGTCCAATCCATCCAACCCATTCTGAGTCGCCAAATACATGGTACAGAAAATAACTACAACTTTATTATTACAATTGTCGTGCAAAATACGACAACACATATACTGTGAGTTTAAATATAAATATTGTCATCTAGACAGTATTCATACTCAAATAAATCCTCATTACAATTATTCAAACACTATTTTACAGAAATAGTGAGGACTGCTAAAACATCTTTCTAGAACCATCACTCCATACCCCGACTAGATCCTGCTATGTTCTCACCTCCTGAGAAGAAAAATGGAACAAAAAGGAAAAGGGTGAGCTCAACTAGCCCAGTAAAGAATATTATGACTAAGATAATATACAACAAATTATCGTTAGTCTTCAACAGGGAAAAATCTGATAAAATATAATAGACAACAAGTTTTAGATCAACAACTGCAGCGGAAACAGCAAACCATTAAAAGAGTCAAGTAGAGAAAAAATTTTACTATCTTCTAAGATTTAAAAGTCCATCATCAATATTTTATCCCTGTAACATCAATTAATAATCATCTTTAACCAAATATTCATCTTTGCACTACAGGCCAAAGATATTCATTTGTATCATCAGTCGGTCATGTTCATCTCAACACCTGTTCATCTTTGCACTACAGGCCAAAGATATTCATCAAGTAATTATACATCTTTGCACTACAGGCCAAAGATATTCAGTAATATCATCATTTAGGACTGAGGATGATGAAAAATATCTTAAAGAGAACGAATCCAGTGAGACAGAAGAACAAATATTAGGGATTCGTATAACAGTTTATCCAAGATCAATAATACTTCGTAATAATCAATTGTGAAGCAGAATTCAAAAATAAAGATCAAAACATGGATACAATCAAAGATAGTAACCATAATAGACATCTTGGACAAAAAGGAAAAATTTTATTTTTCGGTGAATAGTGCCGTATTCGTGAATAGTGCCGTATACGTGAATAGTGCCGTATACGTGAATAGTAACTCCCGACACAAAAAGTTCCAAATTTGATAAAAACTCATATCAATATTTCAGCATAATGATATTGAATAATATCATTTAAGAAAAAAATAATATCCCTTACCAATATCAAACGAAAATAATATTCATTACGAATATTAAACGAATATAATATCTCTCACGAATATTGAAAGAAATAAAATTTCTTATGAATATTGAACAGAAATAATATTCATACGAATACGAAAAATAATATCTCTTCAGAATGTAAAAGAAATAATACCCCTTACCTCAAAATATCAGTATTTCTGGTCGGAATACCGGTATAAGGCTGAAAGAAACTTGCACTGATGAATAGAAACTCTCAAAGTATCTAAAAACTCACAAAATACACTAAATAATCTAGAGAGAGAAAGAGAGAAAACTTGTTTCTGGTGTGATTTTCAATTCTAACTTAGCCCTCTATTTATAGAAAAATTTTAGTAGGTTTGACCTGCAACCTGATGGCTTTACCTGCTACTATTCCCACCCACCACATTTGAAATATAATTCAGCACATTTCTTCACCAACCACAAGTGGGGCCCACCAATTCTAGAATTTTCCATCAAAATGATAAACTCCGAAAATTCAACAATTTCTGAACCAGTCATCTTGTAAAATTCGTAATAAATCATACGTTCATTTTTAACGGTTCAAAATTTGTGGACATATACTCAACTTATATATGTATAACATATCCAAAAATTACCACGATCCAACGGTCAGATTAAAAATTATAACCCCCGCAAAATATCTCAAAAACCCTGATTTTTAATACCTCCATTCCTACAAAAATACTGATAAAAATCTCAACATTAACTCTTTCATTTTTAACCACAAAAATATATCCCTCATTTATTTCCACATAAAATAAATATTTCCTTATCATATGAATCAATAATTAATTATTCACAAATAATATTACAGAATCACATTTATGACAACCAGGCCGTTCTCAGGAAAGAGGGGGCTTTCCAATAAGGATTTCTCCTCACTGGCGCGCAATTAGATGACCAAACCTCTCCTTAGACAGAACTTTCTAGACATTGCCGATAATGTTATCTAATAATATTATTCAAATAATATGAATTATTGATCTGATAAATGAAAATACTGTGCAGCAATAATTATTGAAACAACAATAATATATAAAATATCAACGCAGCAATTATTGAATCAATAAAATAAAATATTGAATAATAACTACTGTAACAATTATTGAGTAGTGCCTTCTTACGTAAGAATCAATAATTGGTGCAATACCGTGTGCTACTGTATTTTAACCGCCGGGTATTCCAACAGTATTAACGGTAACAACTACGCCGTTATTTATAAACAACTTATACTTGTCGTTTTTTTCATCCAATTGCTTTCCGTTATGGGGCCCACACAAGGCTGCGTCGTCGTACGAATATTCCCCGACAGCAAGAATATTCCACGACCAACCGAATATTCACCGACCAAAAATAAATATTTTATAACCACTTGCTTATTTTGCAAAATTTGCACATTTCACCCATAACCAAAGTATTATATCAAATTAACCACTTATTATTCACAATAATATTTAGAGAAAATTTGATTTTATTCATTAATAAGTTGGGGTCTTACAACTACAATGCAACCACGTGTATTATTGTACTTTTAACACCGGGTATTTCAACAGTTAACGGTAAAACTTTCGCCGTTATTTTTATAAAAAGATATTTTTGTCGTTTTCTTATTCCGACAATTATTACGTTGTGGGATCCACCAATGATTGTGCCGTCGTACGAATATTCCCTATAAAAACGAATATTTCCCGACCAATCAAATATTATATAACAACTTGCTTACTTTGCAAAATTTATAAATATTACCCACAACTATAACATTATATCAAATTCACTCCTTAGTATTCAAAAATAATATTCATAAAAAATTCATCTTTATTCATAAAAGTTGGGGTCTTACAACCTCCCCTTCTTATGAAATTTTGCCCTCGAAATTAGGGTACATACTTGGTATGACGAAGAGGTGAGGATACCTTGATCTCATTTCAGATTCTAACTCCCAGGTCATTTCCTCAACATCGTGGTTTCTTCATAAAACTTTAACTTGAGGTATAACCTTGGAGCGTAGAATATGTTCCTTCTTATCCAAGATTTTAATAGGAACCTCTTCATACGTTAAATCTTCCGCTATTTCGTCCGGTTCTAACTCAATAATTTGGTTCGGGTCTTCCACATATTTACGTAACATGGATATGTGAAAAACGTTATGAACACGAGACATACTTGGCGGTAAAGCGAGTCTATAGGCCACAGTTCCTACTCGGTTAAGGATTTCAAATGAGCCAATGAATCGAGGATTGAGCTTTCCTCTCATTCCAAATCTTATAACTCCCTTTCATGGTGCCATACGTAACGACACATGCTCTCCAACATTGAATTCCACGTTTTTTCGATGAAGATCAGCATAACTCTTTTGTCGATCTTGTGAGGTCTTAATACGTTGCTGGATCATTTAAATCTTTTTCGTAGTCATACGTACTAATTTCGGTCTCAACAACGTTGCTTCACCCACCTCATCCCAGCATACTTGAGAACGACACTTGCATCCATACAACACCTCAAATGGAGCCATGTCGATGCTTGCTTGATAACTGTTGTTGTAGGAGAATTCCACTAATGGCAAGAACTTATCCCAACTTCCCTTGAAGTCAAGGACACAAAGTCTTAATAGATCCTCAAGAGTTTGAATAGTCCTCTCTAACTGTCCATCCGTTTGAGGATGATACGCCGAACTAAATCATAAATCCGTGCCCATAGCTTCTTGCAAACTAATCCAAAATCGTGAAGTGAATCTTGGGTCTCGATCAGAAACTATGGATACTGGCATACCATGCAATCTTACAATCTCGTTTATGTACATACGAGCAAGACGTTCAAGTATATAAGTTTCTCGTATCGGTATGAAATGAGCAGACTTGGTCAATCTATCAACAATGACCCAAATTGCATCTATGTCTTGAGAAACCTTGGGAAGACCAGTAATGAAATCCATGGTAATGCGCTACCACTTCTATTCTTGTATTTTAGGTGGTTGCAATGGACCTTTTGGCACTTGATACTCTGCCTTGACTCGTTGACACATTAGACACCTTAAGATAAACTCCGCAATCTCTCTTTCCATATTGCTCTATCAAAATGTATGTCGAAGATCACGATACATCTAGGTACTTCTAGGATGGATTACAAACGGTGTGTTGTGCGCCTCCATCATGATTTTATATTTTAAATCAGGGTCGTTAACAACACAAAGTCTAGAGTTGACTCGTAGTATTCCTTCTTCATCGATTCTTGCTTCCGGAATAGTACCTACTTGCACTTTCTTCCTCATACGCATCAGCTCCAGGTCTTTAACTTGAGCAGCTTTAACTTTATCGATTAAAGTTGATTCTACTTGTATGTTTGCCATCATCATGTAGGTCCCTGCACTCTTTAACTCTATCTCCATCCTTTGCAAGTCATACAAAATGGGCCTTTGCATTGACAATAACGCACCCGTACCTGCATATGATCTTCTACTCAATGCGTCAGCTACCACGTTCGCTTTTTTAGGGTGGTATTGAATGGTATGATCATAATTTTTCAACAATATTGAATGGTATGATCATAATCTTTCAACAATTTAAGCCAACGTCGTTGCTGCATGTTGAGTTTCTTTTGAGTGAAAAAATATTTGAGGCTTTTATGATCCGTATAGATCTCCACTTTCTCCCCATACAGGTAATGCCTCCAAATTTAAAGTGCGAAAACAACAGCTGCCAACTCTAGATCATGAGTAGGATAATTCCTCTCATATTCTTTGAGTTGTCGAGAGGCATAGGCTATGATTTTTCCATGTTACATGAGAACACATCCTAACCCCTTGCCCGAAGCATCACTGTAGATGACAAATCTCTCCGAGCTAGATGGTATTGTCAGAACAGGTGTTGAAATGAGTCTCTTCTTGAGTTCTTGAAAACTCATCTCACATTTCTCGCTCCAACCAAATTTTGTATCTTTTTAAGTCAGCTGAGTTAATGGAGTAGCGATTCGAGAAAACCCTTCTATGAATCTCTGATAATAACTAGCTAAGCCGAGAAAGCTACGTACTTTGGTCACTGATTTAGGTTGCTCCCAGCTTTGTATTGCTTCAATCTTTGCCGAGTCAACAGATATTCCATAACTTGATACTACGTGCCCAAGGAATGTTACTTTCTCAAGCCAGAACTCGTATTTCTTCAACTTGGCATAAAACTTATTTTCACGAAGCTTTTGGAGTATCAGCCTTAAGTGTTGCTCATGATCTTCACGGGTTTTGGAATATATGAAAATGTCATCAATAAAGACAACCACAAAATGATCCAAATATTCTTTGAATACTCGGTTCATCATATCCATGAAGGCAGCAGGAGCATTAGTCAATCCAAAAGACATAACTAGGAATTCATAATGCCCGTACCGAGTTCTAAAAGTAGTCTTTAGAATGTCATCAGTTTTAATCT
This sequence comes from Panax notoginseng, assembly GCA_016801055.1. NCBI lineage: Eukaryota > Viridiplantae > Streptophyta > Magnoliopsida > Apiales > Araliaceae > Panax > Panax notoginseng. The sequence continues at coordinate 165,546,804 of CM029020.1, read as the reverse complement.
TTAACTGGTGATATCCAGAACGAAGATCGATCTTTGAAAAGAATTTGGCGCCTTACAACTGGTCAAACAGGTCATCAATGCGAGGCAACGGGTACCTATTTTTGATGGTGGCATGATTCAACTTCCGATAATCAATACAAAGTTGCATCCCATCTTTCTTCTTTACGAATAGAACAGGAGCACCCCAAGGATACGTACTAGGATGAATGAAACTGATGTATAACAACTCCTACAGTTGGGTCTTTAACTCCTGAAGTTCAATAGGAGCCATTCGATATGGGGCTTTGGAAATGGATTTTGTACCGGGTTCAAGGTCGATACAAAATTTAATTTCACGCTCTGGGGGTAGGAAAGGAAGTTCTTCAGGGAATACGTCAGGAAATTTATTAACAATTGAAATATCATTCAAAACTGACGTATGTTTATTTAAATCCATGATATGAGCTAAGAAAGCTTGACATCTATTTTTTAATAAACGATTAGCTTTATGGCTTGAGATGACAGTGATTGATTTTAATGGTTTGGTTGTTTGAATTCGCATAATAGGTTGGTTAGGAATATGAAAGCTAACAACCTTACAAAAATAATCAATTTTTGCATGATGAGTAGTTAACCAATTAATCCCTAGAATTACGTCAAATGCAAGTATTTTCAATGAAATAAGATCGACAGGTAATGTGAGGGTACCGATTTGAACCAAACAAGACTTTTAAACAGTGGATGTAATGAAGGTTTCTCCCAACGGAGTTTCAGCAGATAAGTCAAAGTCTAATTTCTCCGGAGTCAAATTTAAACGTTGAGCGCAAGTAGTAAAAATAAAAAAAATGGGTAGAACCGGTATCAAATAAGGTATAGACTTCACTAAAGTTTATGATTAGTTTATCCGTGATGACCTCGTTCTGGTTCCTTGCTTTCTGGGAGGTCACAACAAACGCTCTCCCTTGAACTACTGGTTTTGACTTGTCTGGAAAGGTATTTGGTGTCACCGTTCCAATTGGATTTGGCTTCCCTGTACGATAAAATCTAGCTAGGTAACCTTCTCTTCCATAATTGTAACATGTTTTGGACTGCTGCGCACAGTTTGGACTGATGTGTCCCTCCTCTTCGCATTTGAAGCATATGATAGGTGGTCGTTCTCCTTCCTTAACAACGGGTGTTGGTGTTGACGTCTTTCCATCATTGTTGAATCTCCTCTTCTTGAAATGTCCACTTTTATTATCTTGGCCATGATTACCACCGAAGTGGTTACCATTTCTGACATATTAATTCCCTCCATGTTTGTTGTCGCCGCTTCGATAACTGCTACCACTGGTATTATCATTTTGCCGGCTACTCTCCCTTGGTTGGGATGTCTCATTATCGCGCTCCAATAACTGAGCCCTATTTACAACATCTGAATACAAATACAGTTTGTGAGAGATAAGATATTGACGTATCTCGAGTTTCAAACCTCTTAGAAATATCCGTGTTATTCTCTCCTCATTATCAACTAAGTGGGACGTAAATCGGGACAACTCGGCAAACTTAGCTTCATACTGTAACACGGTCATATTATTTTGCTCCAACTTGATGAACTCTACCTCCTTCATGTGACGAATACTTTCGGGAAAGTACTTGTCGTTGAACAGTTCTTGAAACTTCTCCCTAGACATCTTCAGTGCGGCAGGTTGAGTACGTTTTACAGATTTTCACCAGTAATCTGCCTCTCCTCGCAACATAAATATGGCAAAGGGAACCTTTTGCTCCTCAGAGCATCCCAAGACATCAAATATCTTGGTGATATGCTTTATCCATGTCTCCGCCTTAAGTGGTTTTCGCTCTCGAATAAACTTCGGTGGTCCCAGCTCCTTGAACTGTTTAGCGGTGACCATCCGAGAGTTGCCAATGTTTCTACCTACATTTTGAACAGGAGTCTCTCTCGCCTAATGTTGCATGAATTGTAGAAAGCCCCTAAACATTCTGTCGTTCATCATTTGGTCGGTGTTGTTGTTTGCATGAGGATTGTTGCCTTCCTGATGCACGTTTTCCTGGTTATTGATCGTTGGTGATTCAACGGTCTCATGTGCTCCATTGCTATTCTCAACATTCTCGGATGTCATTTTTAAATACTACCACAAAATAAGGGTTAATTGACACACCACATATTATCCCTATATTCTGACCGACCAATTAAATAACAAATAAACTTAAGTAGGTCATACTAACGAAAGAATTCTCCGTCTCTCCCCTCTTAGTTCTTGTCTCACGTCTCAGCCAGGGATCATATTTCTAAGCTTTGATACCAACTGTGACGCCTCCAAAATAGGTATACATCACCCATTCTGAGTCGCCAAATACATGGTACAGAATACAAATACAAATTTAAATATACAACATGAGCTGTGAGTTTTAATACAAATATTGTCTTCTAGACAGTATTAAAACTCAAAATAAGTCCTAAATATATTTATTATCACACTATTTCATAGAATAGTGAGGACTACTAATGCAAACATCTGGACCGTCGCTCCATTCTCCGACTAGTCCCAGCTATATTCTCATTTCCTGAAGAGAACAATGAAAGCAAAGGGTGAGCTCAACAAGCCCAATAAAATATATTATGACTAAGATAATGCAGAATAAATTATCGTTAGCCTTCAAAAGTATTAAACTTATAAAATATAATAGACATCAAGTTTAACTGTAGCGGAACAAGCAATCCATTAGAAGAGTCAAGTAGAGCATGATATCTACTATCTTCTATGATTTAAAAGAATTTATCATCAATTTTATCGCTGAGACTCAGCTTAATAAATAATCCACATCATCCCTGCACTACGGCCAAGGATATTCATTAGTATCACGACCATAAATTATCCATGCACTACGGGCCAAGGATATTCGTGTTTTCATCAATGGTCATGATCATGCCAACAGCTGTCTATCAATGCACTAGGGGCCAATGAGGACTTTAACCACATCATTTGTAACATTACGGTCATGATTATACCGAATAATCCCTGGTCATAATCATACCAAATTCATCTATGCACTACGGCCACAGATGACTTTCTACATAATATAAGCATGAGGATGATGGCAATGATATAAGAATTCAATTAAAAGAAAGTAAAGAATAAATTTTTGAAGATTTATAATTTAATTTATCCAGAAAACAATAACATCCAAATTATCAACATGATACTGCTTTGTGGGGTAAAATTCAAGAATAATATTGTACCAAAAATGATTTGGACCAAAAACGAATTAATTTTTATCATGAATAGTATCCTGAGTGAATAGTACCCGAGTGAATAGTATCCCGTAAATAGTACTTCAGGAATAGTAACCCCGTAAATAGTACTCCGGCATAAAAAAGTTAAAACTTATCAAGAATGCTCAAAATAATATTTTCATGAAAAGATACTGGATGAAGCGCAAATATCAAGGATATTCTACTAGTTTCATAGAGTATAGAAGCCAAAACTTTAATAAAATGAGTGTAGAATTTAAAATCTGAAACGAAATAATATTACTTACATACTACAGAGTATGGAAGAAAATATTATTTTATATGAATATTGAACAAAAATAACATCCCTTACCATGAAAAGAATAGTATTCCAACTGGTATAGCGGGGATATTCTTGAAGAAAACTTTTATTGTTTTCTACACTCAAAACTTCTTAAAACTCTAAAGAAATACGCTCAATATTATAGAAGAAGAATTCTCTGATTCTGGTATGATTTTCAATTCTAACTAAGCATCCTATTTATAAGAGAAAGGAAAGATACTATTTAGAAAAAATAAATCACGGACTACACAGTAGGAAATCGGACGAAACATTACGGGCGTACTGGCTGATTTCATATGATTTTACTGTGCACTGCATAGTAAAATACTATGCAAATAAAATATAATATATTCTATTTTTTTCATAAAAAACAAAACTAATAAAATATATTATATATATAACATGCCGCCCTTTTTCTTTCTTTCTTCATCCCGTGAACATTTCCCCCCCCCCCCCACCCCACCCCACCCCACCCCATTATCATTCTTCTGACTTATTATATATTTATATATATATATATATATATATATATATATATATATATATATATATATATATATATATATATATTCACATGCAATACATTACACACACACCCTTATATATAAATATATAATAGTACTTCATCCATCACCCGTGAATCCTGCAAACTCCATCTCATTTCATTTTTTCTTCCACACGTGGGCCCCACATGTGGCCCCCACCCTTAATATATTGAATAATTTTTTACCGATTATTTTGAAAAATGGATAAATGGGGGTCCATAAAATAAGCCAATTTACAACAAATATTGCATAAAAAATCCCTTCAATATTTTTAACAACATTTATCATCATTATTATAATTCGTAATATTTAACAACCAGATCGTTCTCAGGAAAGAGGGGGCTTTTCGATAAGGATTTCTCCCTATTGGCACGCAATTAGGTGACCAAACCTCTCCTCGATAGAATTTTCTAGACATCATCAATATTGCAAATAATAATATGAATAACTTTATCGTCTCAATTATTGATTTAATAATATATAAAATATTGACAATAATTGAATCAAATAATGTGAGATACTATGCAGCAATTATTGTAGTAATAATTGAATATAACTGAGTGACTTTTCACGTAAGCATCAATAATCAATACCGTGTGCTACTATGCAACCACGCGTGTTACTGTACTTTTAACACCGGGTATTTCAACAGTTAAAGGTAAAACTTTCGCCGTTATTTTTATAAAAAGATATTTTTTTTGTTTTCTTATTCTGACAATAATTACGTTGTGGGGTCTACCAATGATTGTGTCGTCGTACGAATATTTCTTGTAAAAACGAATATTTCCCGACCAATCGAATATTATATAACAACTTGCTTACTTTGCAAAATTTATAAATATTACCCACAACTATAACATTATATCAAATTCACTCCTTAATATTCAAAAATGATATTTATAAAAAATTCATCTTTATTCATAAAAGTTGGGGTCTTACAAATGTCATCAATAAAGACGACCACAAAGTGATCCAAATATTCCTTAAATACTCGGTTCATCATATCCATGAAGACAGCAGGAGCATTAGTCAATCCAAAAGACATAACTAGGAATTCGTAATGTCCGTACCTAGTTCTGAAAGCAGTCTTTGGAATGTCATCAGTTTTAATCTTCAACTGGTGATATCCGGAATGAAAATCGATCTTTGAAAAAAATTTAGCGCCTTGCAACTGGTACCTATTTTTGATGGTGACATGATTTAACTCCCGATAATCAATACCAAGGCACATACTTCCATCTTTCTTCTTTACGAATAGAACAGGAGCACCCCAAGGAGACGTACTAGGATGAATGAAACCGATGTCTAACAATTCCTACAGCTGGGTTTTTAACTCCTAAAGTTCAATATGAGTCATTCGATATGAGGCTTTGGAAATGGGTTTTATACCGGGTTCATGGTTGATACAAAATTCGATTTCAAGCTCTGGAGGTAGGCTAGGAAGCTCTTCAGGGAATACGTCAGAAAATTTATTAACAATAGAAATATCATTCAAATCTGATACATTTTTGTTTAAATCCGTGACATGGGCTAAGAAAGCTTGATGTCCATTTTTCAATAAACGAATCAATCCTTAAAATCACATCAAATGCAAGTATTTTCAAAGAGATAAGATCGACGGGTAATGTGCGGTTGTCGATTTAAATCAAACAAGACTTATAAACAGTGGATGTAATAAAGGTTTCTCCCAACGGAGTTTCAACAGATAAGTCAAAGTTTAATTTCTCCGGAGTTAAATTTAAACATTGAGCGCAAGTAAGAGAAATAAAAGAATGGGTAGAACCGGTATCAAATAAGGTATAGACTTTGCAAGAGTTTATGATTAGCTTACCCGTGATGACCTCGTTCGGGTTCCTCGCTTTTTGGGAGGTTACGACAAACGTTCTCCCTTGAACTACCAGCTTTGACTTGTCTGGGATGTCATTTGGTATCACCATCCCAACTGGACTTGGCTTCACTGCACGACAAAATCGAGCAAGGTGACCTTCTCTTCCATAATTGTAGCATGTTTTGGACTGTTGCGTATAGTTTGGACTGATGTGTCCCTCTCCTCCGCATTTGTAGCATACGATCAGTGGTCGTTCTCCTTCCTTAACAGTGGGTGCTGTTGCTGACGTCTTTCCATCATTGTTGAATCTCCTCTTCTTGAAATTTCCACTTCTATTGTCTTGGCCATGATTACCACCGAAGTGGTCACCATTTCTGACATGTTGACTTCCTCTACGTTTGTTGTCACCAATTCGATGACTGCTACCACTGGTATTATCATTTTGCCAGCTGCTCTCTCTTGGTTGGGTTGACTCATTATCGCGCTCCAATAACTGAGCCCTATTTACAACATCTAAAAATAAACACAGTTTGTGAGAAATGAGGTATTAACGTATTTCGGGTTTCAAACCTTACAAAAACATTTGCGTCATTCTCTCCTCATTATCCACCAAGTGGGATACAAACCGGGACAACTCACCAAACTTACCTTCGTACTGCGACACGGTCATATTAATTTGCTCCAGCTTGATGAACTTCACCTCTTTTATGTGACGAATACTTTCGAGAAATTACTTATCGTTGAACAATTCTTGGAACCTCTCCCAAGATATCTTCAGTGCGGCAGGTTGGGTACGCTTTACGGATTCCCACCAGTAATCTGTCTCTCCTCTCAATATGAAGGTGCAAAGGGAACCTTTTGCTCCTCGGAGCATCCCAAGACATCAAATATCTTGGAGATCTTCTTTATCCACGTCTCTACCTTAAGTGGTTCTGGCTTTCCCATAAACTCTGGTGGTCCCAGCTCCTTGAACTGCTTAGCGGTGACCATCCGTGAGTTGCCAGTGTTTCTACCTACATTTTGAACAAGAGTCGCTCTCGCCTGACGTTGCATGAATTGCATAAAGCCTCTGTGAAAGTAGTATGCACACAAGCCAATAAAGTTTGATGATAAAGTATATACTTTGTAACAATCTTATTCATTTATTAATAAAAAGTATTTATTTATTAAAGGCTTTTAATTATCTACATGATGCTGTTTTATAATATGTGATAAACACATAGTTTTAAGCAATGCTTTTAGAATAATGATGATGATCATTCTAATGAGATCTAAATTCTTAGAAAGCTTAAAACTAAAATAGTTCTCGATCGTTGGATTACTAAATTGGGGATTAGTGAATCCGAATAGATTGGTACATACGTTGCTTACTCATTGGATGAGGATGATTGATCTCATGATTATTTGTGTAGAGGCACTAAAGCAAGTATGTAGGTGCTTATTAGAGAATAAGTTCACTGAACGTGGATAGCTAAGGAATACCTAATAGAGTTTTACTTGCCTATCAATAGGAATTCTTGTAGTGATAGTAGTACACGTGATCCTTGGACTTGAGATCATCATAGTATCTTGTGTATGATGAGTTATACTTTGACTTATTCCTTAAGATCCTTAGGGTATATCAAAGGGTATGCTTGGGTATAATAAGTTGTACATGGAGATAATGTATGATCAATAAAGAATCTACCACTTCTAGTAAAAGAAGACAAATGTCCTACGTGATTCGATAAATGACAACCCAGTAGTCCTTGGCCAAGGCATAATAAAATTAGAAAGGAGTTTCTAATTTGCATTATTTGGAGTTGTGCATTTAAGAGTCGAAATACATATAATTAAATAAAATAAGACTTGACAGTAATTCCATGTCTTATATTTAATTGGGACATTGTATGGTGGAAGGATTGAATTATACGGTAACTATTAACTCAAAGGTTCTTTTATGATTAATGTTGAAATCTATATTATCTGGAAAGTCGTTGATCGCTTGGGAGGCTTATCCCTATTGTAGAATAAATTTTATTTATTTAAACAAATTATTAGTTTAATTTATTTATTTAAATAAGGTTAGAATTGTTCTAATTGATTTATTCACAACCGGTTTAATATGGAGAACCTAAAGGGTCACACCATAAAAGGAAGAATAATTATTTAAGAAGTTAATGACATAATCGTAATAATAAGTTAAGTATATTTAATTTAATCTATGGTGATAGAATAAATTAAATAGCTTAATATTTATTATTTAATATTTTGGAAATATTAAATATAAATTAATAAGAGGAGTCTTATTATTATTATTATTATTATTATTATTATTATTATTATTATTATTATTATTATTATTATTATTATTATTTAATTCCTAAAGAAGTTTGGGAATTAATTAATAAAAGTACTCTCAAATATCCTAATAGGATTAGGAAGCAAATTAATTAAAAGAGTTTAATTAATTATCCCTAATAAGATTAGGGAGCTTAATTAATTAAAAAAATTTAATTAATTAAATAAAACCCAATTCCTTAATTGTTAAGAAGGGTTACCTACATCTATAAATAAGAGGAGTCTTATTATGGGTGAGGTGGTTGACACTTTCACAACACGTGAATACGTAATTCCAATAGTTGGGAGAGTACGTTTTTTCTATAGAGATAGAAAACTAGGGTTTAGCCAAACATCCATCTTCTTGAATTTTTGTTCTTCCTTGGTGGATCACCTCTAGAGGCCAAACACTTGGGTGGCTAACGTTGATCAAAAGAAGGAACCAAACCCGGTGGATTCAAGTTGAACGCGAAAAGGATTGGAGGTGAACTTGTACTTGAGGAAGCTCGAATCTTCAAGGGTATGATTCTTGTTCTTTTTTTCGTTTAATTAATAATTGCGTATAAAGGATGATTCGGGTATATGGTTTGTAAAATTTTTAAAACTCTGATTTTTCATGTTTCCGCTTATTTTATGCAATTTGATTACGTTCCTGAATATTACAAACCTAACACTCTGAACATCCCATTGTTCATCATTTGGTCAGTGTTGTTGTTTTATTGAGGATTATTACCTTCTTGATGCACATTATCCCGGGTATTGATCGTTGGTGACTCAACGGTCTCATGTACTCCATTGTTTATCTCAACATTCTCGGATGTCATTTTCAAACACTGCCACAAAATAAGGGTTAATTGACATGCCACATATTATCCCTATATTCTGACCGACCAATTAAATAACAAATAAACATAGGTAGGTCATACTAGCGAAGGATTTCCCCGTCTCTCCCCTCATAGTTCTAGTCTCACATCTCAGCCACGGATCATATCCCTAAGCTTTGATACCAACTGTGATGCCCCCAAAATAGGTATACATCATCCATTCTGAGTCTCCAAATACATGGTACAGAATTCAAATGTAAACTTAATTAATACAACTGTCGTGTAAAATACGACAAAGCATTGCTGATTTTTACACGAATATTGTCTCATAGACAATATCCAAACTCAAATTCAATCTTCATTACATTTATTATCACACTAAATAGTGAGGACCACTAAAACAACCATCTCGGACCGTCACTCCATTCCCCAACTATTTCCGGCTACGTTCTCGTTTCCTGAAAAGAACAATGAAAGCAAAAAGGTGAGCTAAACTAGTCTAGTAAGAAATATTATGAGTAAGATAATGCAGAATAAATTATTGTTAGCCTTCAACAGTGTTAAACTAAAAAAATATAATAAACATTAAGTTTAACTGCAACAGAACAAGCAATCTATTAGAAGAGTCAAGTAGAGCATGATATCTACTATCTTCTATCATTTAAAAAATTTATCATCAATTTTATCGCTGAGACTCAGCTTAATAAATAATCCACATCATCGAATCATCCCTGCACTACGGGCCAATGATATTCATTAGTATCACATCCACGAATTATCCATGCACTACGGGCCAAGGATATTCGTGTAATCATCAATGGTCATGATCATGCCAACAACTGTCCATCAATGCACTACGGGCCAATGAGGACTTTTACCACATCATTTGTAATATTACGGTCATGATTATACCGAATAATCTATGATCATAATCATACCAATCAACAGTCCATCAATGCAATACGGGTCAATGAGGACTTTTATCACAATATAAACATAAGGATGATGACAATGATATAAGAATTCGATTAAAAGAAAACAAATGATAAATTTTTAAAGATTTATAATTTAATTTATCCAGAATTCAATAATGTCCAAATTGTCAACATGATACTGCTTTGTAGAGTAAAATTCAAGAATAATATTGTATCAAAAATGATTTGGATCGAAAAAAAATTAATTTTTGTCATGAATAGTACTCCGGACAAATAGTAACTGAGTTAATAGTACCCCGTGAATAGTACTTCGAGAATAGTATCCCGTGAATAGTACTCCAACATGAAAAGGTTAAAACTTATCAAGAATGCTCAGAATAATATTTCCATAAAAAGTTACTTGATGAAGCACAAATTTCAAGGATATTCTACTAATTTCATGGAGTATAGAAGCCATACTTTAACAAAATGAGTGTAAAATTTTGTAATTTGAAACGAAATAATATCACTTACATACTACAGAGTATGGAAGAAAATATTATTTCATATGAATATTGAACAAAAAAAATATCCCTTACCTTAAAATGAAGAGTATTCCAACTGGTATAGCGGGGATATTCTTAAATAAAACTTTTACTATTTTCTACGCTCAAAGTTTTTTAAAACTCTAAAGAAATACGCTCAATATTATAGAATAAGAATTATCTGATTCTGATGTGATTTTCAATTTTAAACTAAGCATCCTATTTATAGGAGACTGGAAGGATACTATTTAGAAAATAAAATCATGGACTGCACAAGAAAATAATCACGGGCGACGTTCGTGTGACGCCCCCAAAATAGGTATACAACACCCATTCTGAGTCGCCAAATACATGGTACAGAAAGCAAACTACAACTTCAATAATACAATTGTCGTGCAAAATACGACAACACATACTGTGAGTTTAAATACAAATATTGTCTTCTGGATAATATCTACACTCAAATAAATTCTCATTACAATTATTCAAACACTATTTTACAGAAATAGTGAGGACTGCTAAAACATCTTTCTAGAACCATCACTCCATACTCCGACTAGATCCTGCTATGTTCTCACCTCCTGAGAAGAAAAATAGAACAAAAAGGAAAAGGGTGAGCTCAACTAGCCCAGTAAAGAATATTATGACTAAGATAATATACAACAAATTATCGTTAGTCTTCAACAGGGAAAAATCTGATAGAATATAATCGACAACAAGTTTTAGATCAACAACTGCAGCGGAAACAACAAACCATTAGAAGAGTCAAGTAGAGAAAAAATTCTACTATCTTCTAAGATTTAAAAGTCCATCATCAATATTTTATCCCTGTAACATCAATTAATAATCATCTTTATCCAAATATTCATCTTTGCACTACAGGCCAAAGATATTCATTTGTATTACCTGTCAGTCATGTTCATCTCAACACCTGTTCATCTTTGCACTACAGGCCAAAGATATTCATCAAGTAATCATACATCTTTGCACTACATGCCAAAGATATTCAGTAATATCATCATTTAGGACTGAGGATGATGAAAAATATCTTAAAGAGAACGAATCCAGTGAGACAGAAGGACAAATATTAGGGATTCGTATAACAGTTTATCCAAGATCAATAATACTTTATAATAATCAATTGTGAAGCATAATTCAAAAATAAAGATCAAAACATGGATACAATCAAAGATAGTAACCATAATAGACATCTTGGACAAAAAGGGAAAATTTTATTTTTCGGTGAATAGTGCCGTATTCGTGAATATACCGTATACGTGAATAGTGCCGTATACGTGAATAGTAACCCCGACACAAAAAGTTCCAAATTTGATAAAAACTCATATCAATATTTCAGCATAATGATATTGAAGAAAATAATATCATTAAGAAGAAAATAATATCCCTTACTTCAAAATATCAGTACTTCTGGTCGGAATACCGGTATAAGGCTGAAAGAAACTTGCTCTGATGAATAAAAACTCTCAAAGTATCTAAATACTCACAAAATACACTCAATAATCTAGAGAGAGAGAAAAAACTTGTTTTTGGTGTGATTTTCTATTCTAACTTAGCCCTCTATTTATAGGAAAATGTTAGCACGCCGAAGCAGACTTAACCTGCAACCTGATGGCTTTACCTGCTACTATTCCCACCCACCACATTTGAATAAAAATCTCAGCACATTTCTTCACCAACCAAGAGTGGGACCCACCAATTCTAGAATTTTCCATCAAAATGATAAACTCTAAAAATTCAACAATTTCTGAACCAGTCATCTCGTAAAATTCATAATAAATCATACGTTCATTTTTAACGGTTCAAAATTTGTGGACATATACTCAACTTATATATGTATAACATATCCAAAAATTACCACGATCCAACGGTCGGATTAAAAATTATTACCCCCGCAAAATATCTCAAAAACCCTATTTTTTAATACCTCCATTCCGACAAAAATACTGATAAAAACCTCAACATTAACTCTTTTATTTTTAACCACAAAAATATATCCCTCATTTATATCCACATAAAATAAATATTTCCTTATCATATGAATCAATAATTAATTATTCACAAATAATATTACAGAATCACATTTATGACAACCAGGCCGTTCCCAGGAAAGAGGGGGCTTTCCAATAAGGATTTCTCCTTACTGGCGCGCAATTAGATGACCAAACCTCTCCTTAGACAGAACTTTCTAGACATTGCCAATAATGTTATCTAATAATATTATTCAAATAATATGAATTATTGATCTGATAATGGAAAATACTGTGCAGCAACAATTATTGAAACAACAATAATATAAAATATCAACGCAACAATTATTGAATCAATAAAATAAAATATTGAACAATAACTACTGTAACAATTATTGAGTAGTGCCTTCTTATGTAAGAATCAATAATTGGTGCAATACCGTGTGCTACTGTATTTTAACCACCGAGTATTCTAACAGTATTAACGGTAACAACTACGCCGTTATTTATAAATAACTTATACTTGTCGTTTTTTCTTCATCCAATTGCTTTCCGTTATGGGGCCCACACAAGGCTGTGCCGTCATACGAATATTCCCCGACAGCAAGAATATTCCACGACCAAACGAATATTCCCCGACAAAATAAATATTTTATAACCACTTGCTTATTTTGCAAAATTTGCACATTTCACCCATAACCAAAGTATTATATCAAATTAACCCCTTATTATTCACAATAATATTTAGAGAAAATTTGATTTTATTCATTAATAAGTTGGGGTCTTACAACCTCCCCTCCTTATGAAATTTCGTCCTCGAAATTGACGTACGTACCTGATGTTTCAAAAGGGTGAGGATACCTCGCTTTCATTTCTGATTCCAACTCCCAGGTCATTTCTTCAATAGCATGGTTTCTCCACAAAACCTTAACTTGTGGTATAACCTTCGTGCGTAGGACATGCTCTTTCCTATCCAAGATCTTAACAGGTACCTCCTCGTACGTTAAATCTTCAGCTATCTCGTCTGGTTCTAACTCAATAATGTGGTTCGGGTCTTTAACATATTTACGAAGCATAGATATGTGAAAAACATTATGAACACGAGACATGCTTGGAGGTAATGCGAGTCTATATGCCACATTTCCTATTCGCTCAAGAATCTCAAATGGACCAACAAATCTTGGATTGAGCTTTCCTCTCTTCCCAAATCTTGTAACTCCCTTCCATGGTGCAACACGTAATAATACATGATCCCCAATATTAAATTCCACGTCCTTCCGATGAAGATCCGCATAACTCTTTTGTCGATCCTGTGCCGTTTGTATACGTTGTCGAATCGTTTGGATCTTCTCTGTAGTAATGCGTACCAACTCTGGTCCCAACAATGTTGCTTCACCCACCTCGTCCCAGCATACTGGAGAACGACATTTTCTTCCATACAACGCCTCGAATGGAGCCACACCTATGCTCGCCTGATAACTGTTGTTGTAGGAAATTCCACCAATGGTAGGTACTTATCCCAACTCCCTTTGAGATCTAGGACACAAAGTCTTAATAGATCTTCAAGAGTTTGAATAGTCCTCTCTGATTGTCCGTCCGTTTGAGGATGGTATGCCGAACTGAATCGTAAATCCGTGCCCATAGCTTTCTGCAAGCTAACCCAAAATCGTGAAGTGAATCTTGGGTCACGATCCGAAACTATGGATACTGGCATGCCATGCAATCTCACAATCTCGTTCACGTACATACTAGCAAGACGTTCAAGGGAATAAGTCTCACGTATCGGCAAGAAATGAGCGGACTTGGTTAATCTATCAACAATAACCCAAATCGCATCTATGCCTTGAGAAACCTTGGGAAGACCCGTAACAAAATCCATAGTAATGTGTTCCCACTTCCATTTTGAAATCTCAAGTGGTTGCAATGGACCCTTTGGTACTTGATGCTCCGCTTTTACACGTTGACAAGTTAAACATCTCGAGATAAACTCCGCGATCTCTCTTTTCATATTGCTCCACCAAAATGTATGTCGAAGATCGTGATACATTTTGGTACTCCCAGGATGGATTGCAAACGGTGTGTTGTGTGCCTCCATCATTATTCTATGCTTCAAGTCAAAATCGTTAGGAACACAAAGTCTGGAGTTGACTCGAAGTATTCCTTCTTCATCGATTCTTGCTTCTGGAATAGCACCTTCTTGCACTTTCTTCTTCATACGCATCAGTTCCATGTCCGTAGCTTGAGCAGCTTTAACTTTATCGATTAAAGTCGGTTCTACTCGTATATTTGATATCATCATGTGGGTACTTGGAGCCTTCATCTCTATCTCCATCCTTTGCAAGTCATACAAAATGGGCCTTTATGTTAACAATATTGCACTCGTACCCGCATATGATCTTCTACTCAATGCGTCAGCTACTACGTTTATTTTTTCAGGATGATATTGGATGGTATGATCGTAATCTTTCAACAGCTCGAGCCAACGTCGCTGCCGCATGTTGAGTTCCTTTTGAGTGAAGAAATATTTGAGGCTTTTATGATCTGTATAGATCTCCACTTTCTCCCCATACAGGTAGTGTCTCTAGATCTTCAATGCAAAAACGACTGCTGCCAACTCCAAATCATGAGTAGGATAATTCCTCTCATATTCTTTGAGTTGTCGTGAGGCATAGGCTATGACTTTCCCATGTTGCATGAGAACACATCCTAACCCTTTGCCTGAAGCATCGCTGTAGATAACAAATCCATCCGAACCAGATGGTATTGTCAAAACAGGTGCCGAAATGAGTCTCCTCTTGAGTTCTTGGAAACTCTTCTCGCATTCCTCACTCCATACGAATTTTGTATCTTTCCGAGTCAGCTGAGTTAACGGAGTAGCGATTCGAGAAAATCCTTCCACAAATCTCCGATAATAACCAGCTAAGCCCAGAAAGCTACGTACTTCGGTTACCGACTTCGGTTGCTCCCAACTTTGTATGGCTTCAATCTTCGCCGGGTCGACAGATACTCCATGTTTTGACACCACGTGCCCAAGGAATGCTACTTCCTCAAGCCAGAACTCGCATTTCTTCAATTTGGCATATAGCTTATTTTCACGAAGCCTTTGCAGTACCAGCTTCAAATGGCGCTCATGATCTTCACGATTTTTGGAATAGATGAGGATGTCATCAATAAAGACAACAACGAACTGATCCAAATATTCTTTGAATACACGGTTCATCATATCCATGAAGGCAGCAGGAGCATTAGTCAATCCAAAAGACATTACTAAGAATTCATAATGCCCGTACCGAGTTCTGAAGGCAGTCTTTGGAATATCCTCAGTTTTAATCTTCAGCTGATGATATCCAGAACGAAGGTCAATCTTTGAAAAGAATTGTGTTCCTTGTAACTGGTCGAACAGGTCATCAATGCGAGGTAGCGGATACCTATTCTTGATGGTGACATGGTTCAATTCTCGATAGTCAATACAAAGTCGCATACTCCCGTCTTTCTTCTTTACAAATAAAACAGGAGCACCCCAAGGAGACGTACTAGGACGAATAAAATCGATGTCCAACAACTCCTGTAGTTGGACTTTTAACTCCTGAAGTTCAATAGGAGCTATTCAATATGAGATTTTTAGAATTGAGTTTTGTACCCGGTTCAAGGTCAATAAAGAATTTAACATCACGTTCTGGGGGTAGACCAGGAAGTTCTTCAGGAAATACATCGGGATATTCTCTAACAATAGAAATATTATTCAAATCTGACTTGTCTTTGTTCAAATCCATAACATGGGCTAAGAAAGCTTGACATCCATTTTTCAATAAAAGAATAGCTTTGTGGCTTGATATGACAGTGACTGATTTTAGTGGTTTAGTAGTTTGAATCCGTATGACAGGTTGGTTAGGAATATGAAAACTAACAACCTTACGAAAACAATCAATTTTAGCATGATGAGTGGTTAACCAATCAATTCCTAAAATCACATCAAAAGCAAGTATCTTTAAAGAGATAAGATCAACAGGTAATGTGATAATGCCAACTTGGATCATGCAAGATTTATAAACTGTAGATGTAACGAAGGTTTCACCCAACAGAATTTCAACAGATAAGTTAAAGTCCAATTTCTCCGGAGTCAAGTTTAAACGTTGAGCACAAGCAGGAGAGATAAAAGAATGGGTAGAACCGGTATCTAGTAAAGTATAAACTTCGCAAGAATTCAAGATTAGCTTACCCGTGATCACCTCGTTCGGGTTTCTCGCGTTTTGGTCAGTCACGACAAACGCTCTTCCAGGAACCGCTGATTTCGACTTATCCGGGACAACTTTTGGAGTCACCATCCCCGCTGAACTTGGTTTTGCTATAGAACACTCTCGAGCTATATGACCCTCCTTTCCACAGTTATAACATACCTTAGATTGTTGTGGGCAGTTTGGGCTGATATGTCCCTCTTTCCCACATTTGTAACATACGACCGGTGGTCGTTCTCCTCCCCTAGAAACAGTTGATGTTTGTGCTGACGTCTTCACGTTATCATTGTTGTACCTTCTCTTCTTGAAATCTCCTCCCGACTCGCTCCTTCTATTATCACGACCACGATTACCACCAGAGTGGTTACCGCTTTTGTCCGAATGTTTTCCTCCCTGCTGGTTTTCATTGCTTCGATGACTGCCGCCACCGGTATGACCCTGGTTGTGGTCCCTCGGTTGCACATACTCATTATCTCGCTCTAATAATTGAGCCCTGTTTACAACATCTGAATATAAAGAAAATTTATGAGAGATAAGATATTGCCGAATCTCGGGTTTTAGACCTCTCAGAAACATCCTTGTCATTCGTTCCTCATTTTCGACCAAATGAGGTGCAAACCTGGATAACTCTGCAAACTTCGCCTCGTACTGGGACACCGTCATGTTGTTTTGTTCCAGTCTGATAAACTCCACCTCCTTCATATGACGAATACTTTCAGGAAAGTACTTGTCATTGAACAGTTTTTGAAATGTTTCCCAGGACATGTTGAGTGCGTCAGGCTGGGTACGCTTCACAGACTCCCACCAGTAGTCTGCCTCACCGCGGAACATAAAGGTGGCGAATGGAACCTTCTGTTCCTCCGTGCATCCCAAGACATCGAATATCTTGGTAATTTGCTTGACCCACGTTTCCGCCATGATCGGATCCGGCTTTCCCTTAAATTCTGGTGGTCCCAATTCTTTGAACTGCTTAGCTGTGACAAACCGCGCGTTGTTATCATTTCCACCCGTATTCTGCACACGAGTCTCCCTCGTCTGATTTTGCATGAACTGCAAAAAGCTCCTAAACATTCCATCATTCATCGTTTGCTCGGTAACGTTGTTTACAGGAGGAATATTGCCTTCCTGTTGCACGTTCCCCTGGGTGGTGATCAAAAGTGTCTCCACGGTCTGATTTACTCCATTATTAACGTTCTCAGCTGCCATTCTTAAATACTGCCATAAAACAAGGGTTAATAGTCATGTCATATATTATCCCTATACTCTGACCGACCAAATAAACACCAAATAAACTTAGTCAGGTCATACTAGCGAAGGAATTCCCCGTCTCTCCCCTCCTAGTTCTTGTCTCACATCTCAGCCAGAGATCATATCCCTAAGCTCTGATACCAACTGTGACGCCCCCAAAATAGGTATACAACACCCATTCTGAGTCGCCAAATACATGGTACAGAAAGCAAACTACAACTTCAATAATACAATTGTCGTGCAAAATACGACAACACATACTGTGAGTTTAAATACAAATATTGTCTTCTGGACAATATCCACACTCAAATAAATTCTCATTACAATTATTCAAATACTATTTTACAGAAATAGTGAGGACTGCTAAAACATCTTACTAGAATCATCACTCCATACCCCGACTAGATCCTGCTATGTTCTCACCTCCTGAGAAGAAAAATGGAACAAAAAGGAAAAGGGTGAGCTCAACTAGCCCAGTAGGAATATTATGACTAAGATAATATACACCAAATTATCGTTAGTCTTCAACAGGAAAAAATCTGATAGAATATAATCAACAACAAGTTTTAGATCAACAACTGCAGCGGAAACAACAAACCATTAGAAGAGTCAAGTAGAGAAAAAATTCTACTATCTTCTAAGATTTAAAAGTCCATCATCAATATTTTATCCATGTAACATCAATTAATAATCATCTTTATCCAAATATTCATCTTTGCACTACAGGCCAAAGATATTCATTTGTATCACCTGTCAGTCATGTTCATCTCAACACCTGTTCATCTTTGTACTACAGGCCAAAAATATTCATCAAGTAATCATACATCTTTGCACTACAGGCCAAAGATATTCAGTAATATCATCATTTAGGACTGAGGATGATGAAAAATATCTTAAAGAGAACGAATCCAGTGAGGCAGAAGGACAAATATTAGGGATTCGTATAACAGTTTATCCAAGATCAATAATACTTCATAATAATCAATTGTGAAGCAGAATTCAAAAATAAAGATCAAAACATGGATACAATCAAAGATAGTAACCATAATAGACATCTTGGACAAAAAGGGAAAATTTTTATTTTTCGGTGAATAGTGCCGTATTCGTGAATTATACCGTATACGTGAATAGTGCCGTATACGTGAATAGTAATCCCGACACAAAAAGTTCCAAATTTGATAAAAACTCATATCAATATTTCAGCATAATGATATTGAAGAAAATAATATCATTAAGAAGAAAATAATATCCCTTACTTCAAAATATCAGTACTTCTGGTCGGAATACTGGTATAAGGCTGAAAGAAACTTGCTCTGATGAATAGAAACTCTCAAAGTATCTAAATACTCACAAAATACACTCATAAATCTAGAGAGAGAAAAAGAGAAAACTTGTTTCTGGTGTGATTTTATATTCTAACTTAGCCCTCTATTTATAGGAAAATGTTAGCACGCCGAAGCAGACTTAACCTGCAACCTGATGGCTTTACCTGCTACTATTCCCACCCACCACATTTGAATAAAAATTTCAGCACATTTCTTCACCAACCAAGAGTGGAGCCCACCAATTCTAGAATTTTTCATCAAAATGATAAACTCCGAAAATTCAACAATTTCTGAACCAGTCATCTCGTAAAATTCATAATAAATCATACGTTCATTTTTAACGGTTCAAATTTGTGGACATATACTCAACTTATATATGTATAACATATCCAAAAATTACCACGATCCAACGGTCGGATTAAAAATTATAACCCCCGCAAAATATCTCAAAAATCCTGTTTTTTAATACCTTCATTCCGACAAAAATACTGATAAAAATCTCAACATTAACTCTTTCATTTTTAACCACAAAAATATATCCCTCATTTATATCCACATAAAATAAATATTTCCTTATCATATGAATCAATAATTAATTATTCACAAATAATATTACAGAATCACATTTATGACAACCAGGCCGTTCCCAGGAAAGAGGGGGCTTTCCAATAAGGATTTCTCCTTACTGGCGCGCAATTAGATGACCAAACCTCTCCTTAGACAGAACTTTCTAGACATTGTCAATAATGTTATCTAATAATATTATTCAAATAATATGAATTATTGATCTGATAATAGAAAATACTGTGCAGCAATAATTATTGAAACAACAATAATATAAAATATCAACGCAACAATTATTGAATCAATAAAATAAAATATTGAACAATAACTACTGTAACAATTATTGAGTAGTGCCTTCTTACGTAAGAATCAATAATTGGAGCAATACCGTGTGCTACTGTATTTTAACCACCGGGTATTCCAACAGTATTAACGGTAACAACTACGCCGTTATTTATAAATAACTTATACTTGTCGTTTTTTTTTCATCCAATCGCTTTCCGTTATAGGGCCCACACAAGGCTGTGCCGTCGTACGAATATTCCCCGACAGCAAGAATATTCCACGACCAAACGAATATTCCCCGACAAAATAAATATTTTATAACCACTTGCTTATTTTGCAAAATTTACACATTTCACCCATAACCAAAGTATTATATCAAATTAACCCCTTATTATTTACAATAATATTTAGAAAAAATTTGATTTTATTCATTAATAAGTTGGGGTCTTACAGTTCGGCTTAGAAAAATTAATTTTCTGATTTTTACTATTTATTACTGTGCAATAAAATATTCTAATAAAACAAAAACTTTAAATAAAATATAATATATTCTATTTATAATCTAATAAAGTAAAACTTATAATATATATATATATATATATATATATATATATATATATATATATATATATATATATATACCCGCACTCACACGGCAACACCACATCACTCCTTTTATTTTTCTTTCCGGGCATTACCACACACATTTAATCACACACACTACATAATGCCCTTTCCTCCAAGGCATCTCCCCCCACCCCCCTTTTCTCCCACCACACACACACACATGCCAAATATATATATATATATATATATATATATATATATATATATATATATATATATATATATATATATATATAGAAAAATAAGTAAGTGGGGGTCAAAATAATACGCCAAAATTTATAACAAGTACCTCATAAAAATTTTCTCAATATTTTTAACAACATTTATTCACCATTATTATAATCCGCAATATTAAAAATCAGATCGTTCTCAGGAAAGAGGGGGCTTTCTGATAAGGATTTTTCCATATTGGCGTGCAATTAGGTGACCAAACCCCTTTCCACGACAGAACTTTCTAGACATTGTAAATTATGCAAATAATAATATGAATAACTTCTCATCTCAATTATTGATTTAATAATATATAAAATATTGACAATAATTGAATCAAATAACGTGAGATACTATGCAGCAATTACTGTAGCAATAATTGAATATAACTGAGTGACTTCTCACGTAAGCATCAATAATCAATACCGTGTGCTACTATGCAACCACGCGTATTAATGTACTTTTATCACCGGGTATTTCAATAGGTAACGGTAAAACTTTCGCCGTTACTTTTATAAAAATATATTTCTGTCGTTTTCTAACTCCGACAATAATTTTGTTGTGGGGTCCACCAATGATTGTGCCGTCGTACGAATATTTTCTGTTAAAGCGAATATTCCCCGACCAATCGAATATTTTATAACAACTTGCATACTTTACAAAATTTATAAATATTACCCACAATTATAACATTATATCAAAACCACATCATAATATTCAAAAATATATTTCGAGAAAAATTAATCTTTATTTATAAAAGTTGGGGTCTTACAAAAAACTTTTTCATTCGACTCAGAAAATGTGATTTGATCTTTTTTGACACCTGCATAGTGGATGGGCCTACTAACTCAGAGTTTGTAGACTTTTCAGTCTGGGCTGACTTTGAAAATGGATTATTAGATTCAACATTTAAATTTTTCTCTTCGTCATCATCAATTCCATCATGATTGTTAAAATAATTTCCAAACCTTAAAGAGATTACAGAATTTACATGATTGACTTGGTGGGTTAAATGCTTTCTAGGCCACTGTACTATAGGTCGACTTACAAATGGGCCACTGAACTTTTTTTCTTTAGAGTCAACTCACTGAACTTTAGTTTACTAACAAAAAGTTTACTATTCCGTTAAGTATGTTGACTTTGGACGAAATTTGCCACGTAAGCTACTGACGTGTAAAAATTTTCTGATGTGGCACAGATCAGTCGCATGTGGCTTTCATTATGTGGAAATGGAGGAAAATTTACAAATGTAATAATATAAATTAAAAAAGTTAGTAAAAAAATTAGAAAATAAATAAAAAATATATTTAATTATTTTGTAATTAATATCAAATAAATTTTTATTTAATTCTTTACAAATATAATAATATATATTAGAAAAATTTGCCAAAAATAAGAAAATAAATGAAATATATATTCAATTATTTTGTAATTAATATTAAATGAATTTTTAATTAATTTTTTACAAATATAATAATATAAATTAGAAAAATTTGCCAAAAAATAAGAAAATAAATGAAATATATATTTAATTATTTTTGTAATTAATATCAATTGAATTTTTGTTTAATTATTTACAAATTTTACATTATATTGAATAATATATTTAATTATTCTGAAAATTTTACGAACTTCATTGTAAGACCCCGAATTTTATGAAATAAAGGTATTCAATTTTTCTTATAATTATTATTCAGTAAATGGTTAAATTGATAAAAGTTTAAAGTTATGGGTGAAATATAAAATTTTTTTCAAAATAAGCAAGTGGTTATAAAATAATCATTGTTGTCGGGGAATATTCGTTTGGTCGTGGAATATTCTTTCTGTCGGAGAATATTCGTACGACGGCGCAGCTATTTGTGGGCCCCATAACGAATAACTGTCGGGTGAAGAAAACGACAAATTTGAGTTTTTACAAATAACGGCGTAGTTGTTACCATTAACACTGTTGGAATACCCGGTGGTTAAAATACAGTAATGCGCGTTATTACACAGTAGCACACGGTATTGCATAGTATTTTTGAAATTATTGATTCTTACGTAAGAAGGCACTACTCAATAATTGTTACAGTAATTACTGTTCAATATTTCATTTTATTGATTCAATAATTGCTGCGTTGATATTTTATATTATTGTTGTTTCAATAATTGTTGATGCACAGTATTTTCTATTATTAGATCAATAATTCATATTATTTGAATAATATTATTAGATAGCATTATTGGCAATGTCTAGAAAGTTCTGTCTAAGGAGAGGTTTGGTCATCTAATTGCGCGCTAGTAAGGAGAAATCCTTATTGGAAAGCCCCCTCTTTCTTGGGAACGGCCTGGTTGTCATAAATGTGATTCTGTAATATTATCTGTGAATAATTAATTATTGATTCATATGATAAGGAAATATTTATTTTATGTGGATATAAATGAGGGATATATTTTTGTGGTTAAAAATGAAGGAGTTAATGTTGAAGTGTTTTATTTGTATTTTTGTCGGAACGGAGGTATTGAAAATCAAATTAGGGTTTTTGAGATATTTTGCGAGGGTTATAATTTTTAATCCGACAGTTGGATCGTGGTAATATTTGGATATGTTATACATATATAAGTTGAGCATATGTCCACAAATTTTGAACCGTTAAAAATGAACGTATAATTTGTTATGAATTTTACGAGATGACTGGTTCAGAAATTGTTGAATTTTCGGAGTTAATCATTTTGGTAGAAAATTCTAGAATTGGTGGGTCCCACTTGTGGTTGGTGAAGAAATGTGCTGAATTATATTTCAAATGTGGTGGGTGGGAATAGTAGCAGGTAAAGCCATCAGGTTGCAGGTCAAGCCTACTAAAATTTTCCTATAAATAGAGGGCTAAGTTAGAATTGAAAATCACACCAGAAACATAAGCTTTCTCTCTTTCTCTCTCTATATTATGAAGCATATTTTGTGAGTATTTAGATACTTTGAGAGTTGCTATTCAGTACAAGTTTCCTTCGGCTTTGCATACCGATCAGAAGTACTGCTCTTTTGAGGTAAGTGATAGTAAGGGATAGTAAGGGATTTTAAGGGTTGTTATGTTTTTCAGTTTCGTAATTTTTTTGATCTTCAAAAATTTTGGAAAAATTTGAAATGATATTTTGATGAGTTTTCTTGATTGTGTCCAAAAATGGTGATTTTTGGATGTATAGATTAAGAGTTATGAATTTTATGAGAAAAGACTATTTTAAAAGTAACCGCTTATAACTCCTTGTGGTTAACTCCAAAATTGATGAAATTTTTATTGGAAGTATATCTATATAATATCAGTATACTCTGTGAATTTCGGAATTTTTGGATAAAAGTACAATTTATGATAAATGTCTAAATATTCGGCTGTTTTGACCATATGAAAAATAGTAAATGACTTTTAAAAATTCTGAGAAAAATATATGTTCACTATGGGACTATATTATGCTAAATCTCAGAAATAAAATATTTTTGGAACTGATTTGGTATTTTTTATGAAAATAGTCTAGTTATGAGTAAATGAATTAAATATGTTTTGTGAAGTAAGAAAATTGGAAAATAGGATTCTATGACTTTGAGAATCCTATATGAGGTATATGCAGATTTTTTATGAGGGTTTTGATTATTGGTGATAAAATCTTATGAGTTTGGTATTTTAGAATGATTAAATGTATTATTTAGTAAAGTGTAAACAATTTAAATAAATTGTTTATAAGCTTAAGAAATATTATTCTTTCAATATCATTATACCGAAATACTGGTATGGATTTTATTGTGGAATTTTTACCTTTTTGTGTCGGGTTTACTATTTATGAGTTACTATTCACGAGTTACTATTCACGATAAAAATTGGTTTCTTTTTCTAACCAAATTATAGTTGATTTACGAATATTACTCTTAAGATTAAAACTAGATGTTGATCATATTATTTTTATTATTATATATAACATTTTTATAACCCTAATGATGATATTTCTCTTTAACTTGAGTGTAAAGATGTGTAAATTTTTGGTATGATCATGACTATGGGTTATCTTTGGCCAGTAGTGCAAAGTTGAATCGTTGATTGGTATGATCATGACCATTGAATTTATAAGTGAATATCTTTAGCTTAAGTGCAAAGGTGAATTGATCAACATGGTTATAATTATTGTTTATATAAATTATGAAATGATTATATATTTCTTTGAGATATTAATATCTTTGGCCTGTAGTGCAAAGATGAAATATTGATGAATATCTTTGGCCTGTAGTGCAAAGATAAAATATTGATGAATATCTTTGGCCTGTAGTGCAAAGATGAATTGTTGATGAATATCTTTGGCCCGTAGTGCAAAGATGACATGTTGTTGAATATCTTTGGCCAGTAGTGCAAAGATGAACAGATGTTGAGATAAACATGACCAACTGGTGATACAAATGAATATCTTTGGTCGTAGTGCAAAGATGAAGTTATTAGTATGATTATGAACAGAAAATGTGATTTGGTGTAACCATGATCTTTGATGTTTCAGGTAAAGATAGGTGATAAAAATTATCTTCGTCCTGGATGAGAAGAGGAATTTAGAACTACAGTTATGATTATGAGTTATTCATATGATTGTGGACCAGAATTGTTGATTGATGTTATAGGGATAAAACATTGTTGATGGATTTTTAACATGGAGAAGATAATAGACTTTATAGTCTATTTGACGCTTCTAATGGATTGCTCGTTCCGCTGCAACTATGGTTAAAATTTTTATCATTTACCATATGTTCTAAATCTCTGATTTATTATTGATGAAGGCTATTGATAATTTAATTATCTTTAGTCATGATATACTTTACTGAGCTAGTTGTGCTCACCCTTTTGCTTCACAATTCCTTTCAGGTAATAAGAGTGTAGCTGGGTCGAGCGAGGGTAACGGGGAAATAGAACGGTGGTCTCTAGCTGTGGATGTTCTCCTGAAGCAGTATAGAAAAGTTCATTTAGTAGTTTTATTTGGTGAATCCAATAGGGTAAGGTGTACCCAACGTTGGAAGGGTGGTTTGCCACTATCACATAAGATGTCTAACGACATACAACCTCGTGTCATCATAAGACAGGGATGTGCTCATCCACTTGCTGAGTATATATACGAGCACTACCTATATAATCTTGGTGTTTGTTTGAAGTATAATTCTCAATTAGAGACAGTGGAGATAATGATAAGTCAAGAGAAGACTCACCATTGGGAAGAATATGATAGTAAACTTCTCGTTTTTCTTTGGGGTCTATTGGGTCAACCAAGAGTAATTCTATGGCGATATGATATCTATCATAACCTAGACGCATGGCCTCCCATGTACGAAGGTTTCCTTGAGCACTTCCCAAAGATTCTAATTTCTAAAACAGTTTTTGACTATACCTTTATGTAAGGTATCATTGTGAGGTGCTGTCCACGGTTAGGACATGAGTCACATTTGGTATATATTTGTATTCAAACTTACAGCATATGCGTTGTTGTATTTTGTACGACAATTGTTGTAATAGAGTTGTAGTTGTTTTCTGTACCATGTATGTGACGACTCAGAATGGGTTGGATGGAATGGACCTATTTTGGGGTTGTCACATTCATTTATGTACATTATTAGATTAAAATTTTAAAACTGATTCCTTTTAAAATTTGTAAAAAAACTGATTCCTTTTAAAAAATAATGCGAATCACATTATTAGATTAAAATTTTATCATTTTTAGAAATATAAATAAAATAAAAATATATTTTTATTATTTACAAATGAGATTTTTTTTATCGGACATGGCCATTTAAAGTTTACTATTGCAATCGAGAGCGATAATAACGATTATTTTAACAGAATATAAATAATATGGTTAAAAAGCAGGATAAAAGCCACAACATAAACCTCCAACCAATTTTTCGCCAATATAAAAAATATTTAAAATTAACTTCCAAGTAACTTCGGTAAAATAATAAATAAATAAAGAAAGAAAAAATGGGTCCAAATGACTTGAAATATATATTCAATTTATTTTTTATTTTTTGGCATTTTTTTTAATTTATATTATTATATTTGTAAATAATTAAACAAAAATTCAATCGATATTAATTACAAAAATAATTAAAAATATATTTCATTTATTTTCTTATTTTTTGGCAAATTTTTCTAATTTATATTATTATATTTGTAAAAAATTAAATAAAAATTTATTTGATATTAATTACAAAATAATTGAATATATATTTCATTTATTTTCTTTTTTTTGGCAAATTTTTCTAATTTATATTATTATATTTGTAAAGAATTAAATAAATATTCATTTGATATTAATTACAAAATAATTGAATATAGTTTTCATTTATTTTCTTATTTTTTTTTACTAACTTTTTTAATTTATATTATTACATTTGTAAATTTTTCTCCATTTCCACATCATGAAAGCCACATGGGACTGATCTGTGCCACATCAGAAAATTTTTACACGTCAGCAGCTTACGTAGCAAATTCCGTCCAAAGTTAACATACTTAATGAAATAGTAAACTTTTTGTTAGTAAACTAAAGTTTAGTGAGTTGACTGTAAGAAAAAAAAGTTCAGTGACCTATTTGTAAGTCGACCTATAGTACAGTGACCTAGAAAATATTTAACCCTTGACTTGGTTGTTTTTAAGTGAATTAGCATGATAAGGTTTTTGATTAGGGACTGAAAAATTTGGATTGGTCTCGGGTTGACTAGGAAACTTACCCTTCTTCCTTTCACTAGTTGGATTGGCCAATTAACTCATTTAGATCTCTAAACAAGAAAATCCCTGGTTAATGCTTTGCATGAGATTATTATGAGATTTCATTAAAGTTTCTATGCTTTTCTTTAATGTGCTAAGTTTCTTCTCACTTTCATTAAAAAAACCTTGTGGATATTGAGTTATTGAATTTGAATTTTAGTACGAACCACGATTTGGCTTTTGTTAAGGTTGAAAAGATTGATTTAGAGACTAATTGACATGATTTGAAGAGTTATTTGGGTAGGGTCCTTGGTTCCATGCCAAATTAGGATGATTTCTCCAATCTGAATTATAAGTGGGTGCAAATTAAACAGGTCATTTCTAGGTTTTTGAAGGTGACTAACCACTTGGTCCCCTACTCCTTTACATGGTCGGTCCCCCCCCCCCTTTTCTCTATCCAATTCACCACACATTCAATTTACTAGCAAGTTAAACATAGCCATCAATTTACTAGCAAGTGACAAATGGTCATCAATTTACTAGCAAGTGACATAAGACCATTCCAAGTCTTTGGCTCCATGCACTGACTTTTTAAGCCAATTTTATGGTTGGTTAGAGTTTCTGGAAATATTTTCTTTTCTAGAAATTGTAGTACGTAGAACAAGGAATCCGTAGGCTCAAAAATGAGCTCAAGATGAGCGAGTTACGTAAATTTGAAGGTTCGACGTTGAAAGCGTCATTTAACTAAGAAAAGTAGTCTAACGAAGGATTTTTGAGCCAATATTTCAGCTTGTTAGAAAATTAGAAAAGTTAATCCGTCTGGGGGAAGTTTTAGGAAATGTTATGAGCTAGAGTATGGCTCAGGAACAGACTCCTTCCGATAACGGAGGGTCGAGTTATGACTTTGTAAAGTGGGCACGTCGATACCGAAAAAACTATTTGTTACTGCTTCAAGAATAGTAGGTTTTGTACTAAAGCAAACACGCAAAGTAGACATGTTATCCTATTTGATTTATGAAGTCACTTACAGTAGGTTTTGGTCTAAAGCAAACACCCCAAAGCGAACAGGTTATGATGTTTTCTTTGGACTGTAGTGTAGGAAGTAAAAGAAAATTTGGTCGCATTGATTACATTATTAATCACGAACACTATGAACTAAGAATCTAAATAACGTAAACCAATAAATGAGGCTTATATGTGACTAATTTGTATGTTATTATTAATTAAATGTATAGGACATTTGAAGGACAATTTAAAGTATTAATTAAATAACGCTTCAGGCAAGTATTCTTAAACTCTTTCGTGAGTTTTACTTCTACAAATTATATTATTGTGCGAGTTTTTCAACTTCATTTAAAGATTCAAAGTTCAATACTTCATGAACTATTATAAAATTATGTCAATGCCTTTTTGTTTCGGCTAGACACATGTTAAGTTATGATTTGAATTTTTTTAATTCTTAAATGTTATTCAAACCAAATTAAATTGGTGCGGACTCTGACTTTAGACTGAGATGAACAACTCTATTATTAGGAAAAAATTTGGTCGAATTTTTAATTGGCTTTCACAGTGTAAATGT
Source organism: Panax notoginseng (assembly GCA_016801055.1). Lineage (NCBI taxonomy): Eukaryota > Viridiplantae > Streptophyta > Magnoliopsida > Apiales > Araliaceae > Panax > Panax notoginseng. Next base: position 165,517,513 of record CM029020.1, on the reverse strand, counting down.
AAACGCATATAGTTGTTTAAAAGAAATAGGTTGTGCACAACATAAGTACGATAGGTTGATCCCCTAGCGTACTTAGAAAATGACTGTTTACAGATGAATTTTTGTTACCCTTTGTGAAAATGAAAAGTGTTCAAGGTCGTTTGATCGCTCAGTATGTAGTAAAAGGAATTTATTATTATTCCTATTTATTCGAAATGGTTTCACAACTATTGTTCAGTTGTTGAAATGAAAATATGATTCTTGATTTTTTTAGTTATTTCAACTATTTATATCTATTGAGCTTGTTAGCTCATCCTTGCTTTATGTTAAATGTTTTCAGCTAAGCTCGAGTAGGGCGAGAGTTCGAGTAATAAGGACAAGAGAAAAGGAAAACTTTCTGAGTAACGAACTTAATGTAATAGTTTATATTATAAATGATTTATTAAGTAGAATGATGTAATATTTATTCATACGATGAAGTTCAAACATGTAAAGGTCGTAGAACCTGAGGATTTGAGTAAAACGGTTTATAATAACTTAATAATTATATTTATGTCGTTAATTTTATGTTGAATAGGTAGTACCGTGAAGCACCATATCCAGGGTTTAACGTACCCGAATTTGGGGGCATAACAAGTTGACTTAGTAGTAGTAAATATTGTGCTTAATAATTACAACCAAATTGACTTGGTAATTGTTCATGTTATGTTTAACTATTTGTTGCAATTATTTTTATTTTTTTTAATTATTGATGATAGGTGTGAAAATTTTAACACTGATAAAATATCCATGTATATTCCTTTTTTAAGTTTCATGAATGCATCAATTCATAATCACATTAATTATCAATGATGAGTGCAAAAAAATTTGCATTAGTAAGACAACCATGTCAATTCATTTTTCAAGTTTCATGACTGTATTTATTCATAATCGTATTTAGTCATAAGTTGTTTACAAAATCTTGTTAGGTTTGTAAAATTTATACACGCAATCAAATTACACAAAGTAAGTGGAAACATGATAAAATAGAGTTTTAAAATTTTACAAATCATATACCCGGATCATCCTTTATGCACAATGTAAGACCCCAACTTTCATAAATAAAGATTAATTTTTCTCGAAATATATTTTTGAATATTATGGTGTGGATTTGATATAATGCTATAGTTGTGGGTAATATTTATAAATTTTGCAAAGTATGCAAGTTGTTATAAAATATTCGATTGGTCGAGAAATATTCGTTTTAAACAGGAAATATTCGTATGACGACACAATCATTGGTGGATCCCACAACGGAATTATTGTCGGAGTTAGCAAATGACAGAAATATCTTTTTATAAAAATAACGGCGAAAGGTTTACCGTTAACTGTTGAAATACTCGGTGATGAAAAGTACAGTAATACGCGTGGTTGCATAGTAGCACACGGTATTGATTATTGATGCTTACGTGAGAAGTCACTTAGTTATACTCAATTATTGCTACAGTAATTGCTGCATAATATCTCACGTTATTTGATTCAATTATTGTCAATATTTTATATTATTAGATCAATAATTGAGATGACAAGTTATTCACATTATTATCTGCATAATTAACAATGTCTAAAAAGTTCTGTCGAGAAAAGAGGTTTGGTCACCTAATTACGCGCCAATAGGAGAAAATCCTTATCGGAAAACCCCCTCTTTCCTAGGAACGATCTGGTTGTTAATATTGCGAGTTATAATAATGATGAATAAATGTTGTTAAAAAATATTGAAGGGATTTTTATGACGTTTTTATTGTAAATTTTGGCGTATTATTTAGATCCCCACTTACTCATTTTTCAAAATAATCGGTAAGAAGTTATAAAGTGTATATATATATATATATATATACACAACCAGGATCCTATCAGGGATCCCGGATTTTAGTAAAAGACGGACTTTTTTTTTGTTTTTTTTTTAAAACAATTAAAAAAAATTTAATATTTTATGGAACTGAAATTTTTCCATAATAAAGTGTTTTGGGCGTGTTTTGAATACCTATACCAAAAAATTGTGGTACAGTCTGCACAGACTGTACCACCATGTTTTGTTATACGTACCCAAATCACGCCGAAAACACTTTATTATGAAAAAAATTTAATTCCATAAAATATTAAATTTTTTTTTTTAGTTGTTTAAAAAAAAGCAAAAAAAAAAAAAAAAGGTCCGCATTTTGTTAAAATGCGGGAGTCCGGATAGGATCCGCTCCCTATATATATATATATATAAACATGTGTGTGTGTGTCGTGTGGGTGAGAGAATGAGGAAAATGGGAGAGAAAATGTGGTGGTGGGAAGAAAAAAAGAAGTGAAAGTGATGCGTGTGTGTGTGTGTGATAGTGATGTGTGAGTGTGTGTGGTGAAAATGATGGGTGTGGGTGTTGAATTTGAAAATCAGTCGTCCGTGATTTTTAAGAAATTCGTGAATTCTCAAATTTCATCCGTGAAATTGTCAGTCTGTGCGCCCGTGATCAAACAGTACCCATTCCATTCTCCTATAAATAGGATGCTTAGTTAGAATTGAAAATCACACCAGAATCAAAAAATTCTTCTTCTATAATATTGAGCGTATTTCTTTAGAGTTTAAGAAAGATGTGAGTGTAGAAAACAGTTCAAGTTTTCTTCAAGAATATCCCTACTATACCAGTTGGAATACTCTTCTTTTTAAGGTAAGGGATATTATTTTTATTCAATATTCATATGAAATAATATTTTCTTCCATACTCTATAGTATGTAAGTAATATTATTTCGTTTCAGATTCCGAATTCTATACTCATTTTTGTTAAGTTTTGACTTCTGTACTCCATGAAATTAGTAGAATATCCTTGAAGTTTGCGTTTCATCCAGTAACTTTTTATGAAAATATTATTCTAAGCATTCTTGATAAGTTTTAATATTTTCATGTCGGAGTACTATTCAAGGGATACTATTCCCAAAGTACTATTCACGGGGTACTATTCACTCAGTTACTATTCACCCGGGGTACTATTCATGATAAAAATTGGTTTCTTTTCGATCCAAATCATTTTTGATACAATATTATTCTTGAATTTTACCCCACAAAGTAGTATCATGTTGACAATTTGGACATTATTGAATTATGGATAAATTAAATTATAAATCTTTAGAAATTTATCCTTTGTTTTCTTTTAATTGAATTCTTATATCATTGTCATCATCCTCATGCTTATATTGTGATGAAAGTCCTCATTGGCCCGTAGTGCATTGATGGACTGTTGATTGGTATGATTATGACCAGAGATTATTCGGTATAATCATGACCATAATGTTACAATTGATGTGGTAAATGTCCTCATTGGCCCGTTGTGCATTGATGGACAGTTGTTGGCATGATCATGACCATTGATGATTACACGAATATCCTTGGCCCGTAATGTATGGATAATTCGTGGACGTGATACTAATGAATATCCTTGGCCCGTAGTGCAGGGATGACTCGATGATGTGTATTATTTATTAAGTTGAGTCTCAGCGATAAAATTGATGATAAACTTTTTAAATCATAGAAGATAGTAGATATCATGCTCTACTTGACTCTTTTAATGGATTGTTTGTTCCGCTGTAGTTAAACTTGATGTTTATTATATTTTATCAGTTTAACACTGTTGATGGCTAACGATAATTTATTCTGCATTATCTTAGTTATAATATTTCTTACTGGGCTAGTTGAGCTCACCCTTTTACTTTCATTGTTCTCTTCAGGAAATGAGAATGTAGCCGGGACTAGTCGGGGAATGGAGTGACAGTCCGAGATGGCTGTTTTAGTAGTCCTCACTATTTAGTGTGATAATAAATATAATGAGGATTAAATTTGAGTTTGGATACTGTCTAGAAAACAATATTCATGTTAAAACTCTCAGCTATATTTTGTCGTATTTTATACGACAATTGTATAATTAAGTTTGTATGTGAATTTTATGCCATGTATTTGGCGACTCAGAATGGGTGATGTATACCTATTTTGGGGAAGTCACAGTTGGTATCAAAGCTTAGGGATATGATCCCTGGCTGAGATGTGAGACTAGAACTAGGAGGGGAGAGACGGGTAATTCCTTCGCTAGTATGACCTACCTAAGTTTATTTGTTATTTAATTGGTTGGTCAGAATATAGGGATAATATGTGACATGTCAATTAACCCTTGTTTTGTGGCAATGTTTGAAAATGACATCCGAGAATGTTGAGATAAACAATGGAGCACATGAGACCGTTGAGTCACCAACGATCAATACCTAGGATAATGTGCATCAAGAAGGCAATAATCCTCAGGAAAACAACAACACCGACCAAATGATAAACGATGGAATGTTCAGAGGCTTTATGCAATTCATGCAACACCAGGCGAGAGAGACTCTTGTCCAAAATGCAAGTGAAAACACTGGCAATTCACAGATGGTCACCGCTAAGCAGTTCAAGGAGATGGGACCACCGGAGTTTGTGGGAAAGCCAGAACCACTTAAGGTAGAGACATGGATAAAGCAGATCACCAAGATATTTGATGTCTTGGGATGCTCCGAGGAGCAAAAGGTTCCCTTTACCGCCTTCATGTTGCGAGGAGAGGCATATTATTGGTGGGAGTCTGTAAAATGTACTCAGCCTGCCGCACTAAAGATATCTTGGGAGAAGTTCCAAGAACTGTTCAACGACAAGTACTTTCTCGAAAGTATTCGTCACATGAAAGAGGTAGAGTTTATCAAGCTGGAGCAAAACAATATGATCGTGTCGCAGTACGAAGCTAAGTTTGCCGAGTTGTCCCGATTTGCGTCCCACTTGGTTGATAATGAGGAGAGAATGTCGCGAATATTTCTGCAAGGTTTGAAACCTAAAATACGTCAATATCTAGTTTCTCACAAACTGTGTTTGTATTCAGATGTTGTAAATAGGGCTCAATTATTGGAGCGTGATAATGAGTCAACCCAACCAAGAGAGAGCAGCCGACAAAATGATAATACCAGTGGTAACAGTCATCGAAGCGGTGACAACAAACGTGGAGGAAGTCAACATGCCAGAAATGGTAACCACTTCGGTGATAATCATGGCCATGGAAATAAAAGTAGAAATTTCAAGAAGAGGAGATTCAATAATGATGGAAAGACGTCAACACCAACACCCGTTGTTAAAGAAGGAGAACGATCACCGATCATATGCTACAAATGCGGAGGGGAGGGACACATCAGTCGAAACTGTACGCAGCAGTCCAAAATATGTTATAATTGCGGAAGAGAAGAACACCTTGCTTGATTTTATCTTGCAGTAAAGCCAAGTCCAGCTGGGATGGAGGCACCAAAGGCCATCCCAGAAAAGTCAAAGTCGGTAGTTCAAGAGAAAGCGTTTGTTGTGACCTCCCAAAAAGCGAGGAACCCGAACGAGGTTATCACGAGTAAGCTAATCATAAACTCTAGTGAAGTCTATACCTTATTTGATATCGGTTCTATCCATTCTTTTATTTCTCCTACTTACGCTCAATGTTTAAATTTAACTCCGGAGAAATTATACTTTGACTTATCTGTTGAAACTCCGTTGGGAGAAACCGTCATTACGTCCACTGTTTATAAGTCTTGTTTGATTCAAATCGGCACCCTCACATTACCTGTCGATCTTATCTCTTTGAAAATAATTGTATTTGATGTGATTTTAGGGATTGATTAGTTAACTACTCATCATGCTAAAATTGATTATTTTCGTAAGGTTGTTAGCTTTCATATTCCTAACCAATCTATTATGTGAATTTAAGCAACTAAACCACTAAAGTCAATCACTGTCATATCAAGCCATAAAGCTATTCGTTTATTGAAAAACGGATGTCAAGCTTTCTTAGCCCATGTCACTTATTTAAACAAAAATACATCAGATTTGAATGATATTCCTATTGTTAACAAATTTCCTAACGTATTCCCTGAAGAACTTCTTGGCCTACCCCCAGAGCGGGAAATCAAATTTTGTATCGACCTTGAACCCGGTACAAAACCCATTTCCAAAGCCCCAATGGAATGACTCCTATTGAACTTCAGGAGTTAAAGACTCAACTGCAGGAATTGTTAGACATCGATTTCATTCGTCCTAGTACATCTCCTTGGGGTGCTCCTGTTCTATTCGTGAAGAAGAAATATGGGAGTATAAGACTTTGTATTGATTATCGGGAGTTGAACCATGTCACCATCAAAAATAGGTACCCGTTGCCTCGTATTAATGACCTGTTCGACCAGTTACAAGGCACTAAATTCTTTTCAAAGATCGATCTTCGTTCTGGATATCATCAGTTAAAGATTAAAACTGATGACATTCCAAAGACTACTTTTAGAACTCGGTACGGGCATTATGAATTCCTAGTCATGTCTTTTGGATTGACCAATGCTCCTGCTGCCTTCATGGATATGATGAACCGAGTATTCAAAGAATATTTGGATCACTTTGTGGTCGTCTTTATTGATGACATCCTCATTTACTCCAAAAGCTGTGAAGATCATGAGCAACACTTTATACTCCAAAAGCTTCGTGAGAACAAGTTATATGTCAAGTTGAAGAAATGCGAGTTCTGGCTTGAGGAAGTAGCATTCCTTGGGCATGTGATATCAAATTATGGAATATCTGTTGACCCAGCGAAAATTGAAGCAATTCAAAGCTGGGAACAACCTAAGTCAGTGACCTAAGTACGTAGCTTTCTCGGCTTAGCTGGTTATTATCGGAGATTCGTGGAAGGATTTTCTCGAATCGCTACTCCATTAACTCAGTTGACTCGAAAATATACAAAATTCGGTTAGAGCGAGGAATGTGAGAAGAGTTTTCAAGAACTCAAGAGGAGACTTATTTCAGCACCTGTTCTGACAATACCATCTGGTTCAGAGGGATTTGTCATCTACAGCGATGCTTTAGGCAGAGGGTTTGGATGTGTTCTCATCCAACATGGGAAAGTCATAGCCTATGCCTCGCGACAACTCAAAGAATATGAGAGGAATTATCCTACTCATGATCTAGAGTTGGCAGCAGTCATTTTCGCTCTAAAGATCTGGAGGCATTACCTGTATGGGGAGAAAGTAGAGATCTATATGGATCATAAAAGCCTTAAATATTTCTTCACCCAAAAGGAGCTCAACATGCGGCAACAACGTTGGCTTGAGCTGTTGAAAGATTACAATCATACCAATCAATACCATCCTGAAAAAGCGAACGTGGTAGCTGACGCATTGAGTAGAAGATCATACGTGGGTACGAGTACGATATTGTCAATGCAAAGGCCCATTTTGTATGACTTACAAAGGATGAAGATAGATTTAAAGACTCCAGGGACCCATGTGATGATCGCAAATATACTAGTAGAACTGACTTTAATTGATAAAGTTAAAGCTGCTCAAGTTACAAACCTGGAGTTTATGCGTATGAAGAAGAAAGTGCAAGAAGGTGCTATTCCGGAAGCAAGAATCGATGAAGAAGGAATACTTCGAATCAACTCCAGACTTTGTGTTCCTAACGACCCTAATTTAAAGTAAAAAATCATGATGGAGGCGCACAACACACCGTTTGCGATCCATCCTGGGAGTGCCAAAATGTATCGTGATCTTCGACATACATTTTGGCGAAGCAATATGAAAAGAGAGATCGCGAAGTTTATCTCAAGGTGTTTAACGTGTCAACGAGTCAAGGCGGAGTATCAAGTGCCAAAAAGTCCATTGCAACCACTTGAAATTCCAGAATAGAAGTGGAATCACATTACCATAGATTTCGTTACTGGTCTTCCCAAGGTTTTTCAAGGTATAGATGCGATTTGGGTTATTGTTGATAGATTAACTAAGTCTGCTCATTTCTTACATATACGAAAAATTTATTCACTTGAACGTCTTGCTCGTATGTACATAAATGATATTGTAAGACTGCATGGTATGCCAGTATCTATAGTTTCTGATCGAGACCCAAGATTCACTTCACGATTTTGGGTTAGTTTACAAAAAGCTATGGGCACGGATTTACGATTCAGTTCGGCATATCATCCTCAAACGGACGGGCAGTCGGAGAGAACTATTCAAACTCTTGAAGATCTATTAAGACTCTATGTCCTTGATTTCAAAGGAAGTTGGGACAAGTTCTTGCCATTAGTGGAATTCTCATACAAGAACAATTATCAAGCAAGTATAGGCATGACTCCATTTGAGGCGTTGTATGGAAGAAAGTGTCATTCTCCAGTATGCTGGGGCGAGGTGGGTGAAGCAACGTTGTTGGGACCGGAGTTGGTACGTATGACTACGGAAAATATTCAAAAGATTCGACGATGTATAAAAACCTCACAAGATCGACAAAAGAGTTATGCTGATCTTTATCAAAAAGACGTGGAATTCAATGTTGGGGATCATGTGTTGTTACGTGTTGCTCCGTGAAAAGGAGTTACAAGATTTGAAAAGAGTGAAAAGCTCAATCCTCGATTCATTGGCCCATTTGAAATCCTCGATCGAGTAGGAACTGTGGCTTATAGACTCGCCTTACCGCATGTATGTCTCGTGTTCACAACGTTTTTCACATATCGATGTTACGTAAATATGTGGAAGACCCAAACCATATTATTGAGTTAGAACCAGATGAGATAGCGAAAGATTTAACGTATGAAGATGTATTTGTTAAAATCTTGGATAAGAATGAACATATTCTACGCTCCAAGGTTATACCTCAAGTCAAAGTTTTGTGTAGAAACAACGATGTTGAGGAAATGACCTGAGAGTTGGAATCTGAAATAAAATTAAGGTATCCTCACCTCTTCGACATACCGGGTACGTACCCTAATTTCGAGGATAAAATTTTATAAGAAGGGGAGGTTGTAAGACCCCAATTTTCATAAACAAAGATTAAAATTTTTCTCGAAATATTATGGTGTGGATTTGTTATAATATTATAATTGTGAGTAATATTAACAAATTTTGCAAAGTATGCAAGTTGTTATAAAATATTCGATTGATCGGAGACTATTCGTTTTAGCAGGGAATATTCATACGACGACACACATACCATGTATTTGTATTTAAATTCTACACCATGTGGCGACTCAGAATGAGTGATGTATACCTATTTTGGGGGCATCACATATACCCTTTGATATACCCTAAGGGTCTTAAGGAATAAGTCAAAGTATAGTTCATCATACACAAATACTATGTTGATCTCAAGTCCAAGGTTCACTTGTACTATTATTACTATATGAATTCCTATTGACATGCAAGTAAAACTCCATTAGGTATTCCTTAGCGAGTCACGTTCAGTGAACTTATTCTCCAATAAGCACCTACATACTTGCTCTAGTGTCTCTACACAAATGATCATGAGATCAATCATCCTCATCCAATGAGCAAACAACGTATGTACCAATCTATCCGGATTCACTAATTTCCATTTTAGTAATCTAACGATCACTACAAGAAATTAGGGATGTAGCGAACGAAATTTTGTGAAGAAATATATTCATTCACATAAGAGTTTTCTAGCGAAGGAACGGTAAAGGAAAATAATACAATGACAATATAGTTATTAGCAAAAGAAATATTGTTCACAATTTATATTTTTTTCTTTCGCAAAATTCATGTGGTAGAAGGATATTTGGCGCCTATTTATGATGAAAATTTGTGAGGAAAAAAAACTTTTAATGAAGAAATTATTACTCGCTATATATTATTATTCAGATGTTTTTTGTGAGAGATAAAATTGGTCACTATTTTATTTTAAATAAATATTTTAAAATTAATTATGATAAATATAAATTATAATATAAATACATTAATTTTTTTATAATAATAAATTTAGTTTTAATAACACTTTTTATAAATAACTTACAATATCCCATATTTGTTTTAATAAATTATAAATAAATAACTTTTGACCACAATACACTTCCTAATTTTCCCCTCAATTAGAAGGGTTTCCACTAGCAGAGCCAGAAATTCTTCATATTGAATCCTCTTTAAACAAAAATTCAAAAGAAAGAAAAGAAAATGATGAAAACAAGATTGCTATGGTTCACATTGGGCTTCGGATCCTCAGCGGCTACAATTACCCACTTCGTCTTCAAAGATCTCTGGGTCGATCGTCAGATTCTCTCTACCCATGTATGCTTCTTATTTTTCCTCTTTTTCCTTTAATTTTGCACAATACATTGTAATTTATACACAATTATGTATATAAATAATTTATATGAAATTCGTGGTTTTTGATTGTGTTTTTTTTGTTGCTGAAGCAGCAGTTTGAGGCCCTAGTTGATCGCTAAAGTTTAAAAAAGAACTCGATTCAGTTCAAATTCGGATTTGATATAAAGAGATGAAAATAGTTGATTTGAAGGAGAAGAATCCATTATTTGAATAGAGATTCAAGGAACTTGAAGCTAAAGAGAGGACAATGGGTTTTGCTAAAAGAGCACTTGAATAAAAAAAACAACTTGATGATCGGATTCGGGAACTTGAATTGAAAGAGGTTAAAGTCAAAAGGGTTATCAACAGGAGGATAGCAACAAGAATTCAAATAAGAATAGCAATCATAGAGGTAACCCATGTATTTTCAATATGTTCATGCCGAATTAAGTGAAAATATATGTAAATGTTGATATAACTGTTATATTTGGTTGTGAATTGGTATGGAGGATGTGTTATAATTGTTGTGTGGAGTAATAAGGTTGAAAATTTTGGCTAGAACCATGTCTAAACAACTTTGAAATTATGGGTTTTAAACCTTGCATGTAAGACGTTTGAAAATTTGTCTCAAAGAAGTTTAATGCTTAAAAAGTGAGACTTAAGCAAAGCTTGGGCTAGGTAATCTTTCTGTCTATGCAGATCCACTAGTTTATAGATATATGTATGTATTTTACGTTTTTAGATGTGCCGTAGATTTTGGGTGTTTAAGAGCTAGTTCTCACAAGCGAAAATCATGTATGTGCTTTTAATGTACTAAATCTTGATTGTTTCTTATTTATATGCTAAGTTGAGCGAGTAATACGTGACGTTTTGAATTTTCAGATAATATTAAAATAAAGATTTAGTAAAATAAATTTTTATTTTAATAGTTTATTATATTGCATTGTATGTGTGATTACGTGCGGTATAATATGCTGATGTATGTGATAGGTTAAATATAATAATTTATATTTATTATATTTGGTAAATCGTTATAAACAATTTATTATGGAAAAAGAAATCAAATTATTATTTTATTTTATATTGCTTATGTGATAATTGCGGTATAAAATACGTGTGAAGGTGGCATGATAAATATATTAAAATATATTTACTACGTAAATAATTGCTGAAAGCAAATTATAAGACAATGAAAGTAAATTTTGTGCATATTAAAATATTTTGTGAAAATACATTATTTTAATTAATTTATTAAATAAAATATTTTTATTTAATAAATAGCATCTATTTTTATGGAAAATATTTATGGGTATTATATTTTAATTTTTAAAATGCGTTATGTATTTAATATTTAATGCGATACGTACAGAGGGTATTAGAATTATATTATGCATGTAATTATGATACATGAATTAATTTGTGATAGTATAATATAGGAAAGTATAAGAGATGGAACACTATGTAATATATGAGGTTGTATGTAATCTGGGATTCGAAAGGATATTATTATGCTGAGTCATTATTTGTCTTAAGCATGGGGTGTTTTAAGAATAAGGCATAGAAGTAATAATAAGGATAAGCTTAAGCATGAGCTGGAGGTATATACTTCCCTGCCTTCTTTATACTAAAAACTTCATGACCCATTGCAATCGGTGGGGAAAAAAAAAACAAAACCATTCCTACTCCCTTTTATCTGACACAGAAAGAAAGAAATTCATCAATTCGTATTACAAACCCCATCAAATTCGTTAAAGGGCTAAGTTTCAAACTGAAGATAAGAAGAATTAGACCAAGTTGCAAGCTGATCTGGGAAGGAATTAAGAGCAGTACCACAAGAATGAAGATTTCTAAATTGAATATCAAAGTTTAACTTCATCAAAACAAATTGATTATAAGGTAAGTTGGGTGTTTTGTCAAATTCATGAAGCTAAGATAGATAGTGGTATGTATTGCTATGTTTATATGTTTGGTTGTGAAAACAAAAATGAGTTTAAGAATCTGTATGGAGTAATAAGAGTGAAATTTTTTGGCTAGACTTTATCCAAAGCTCTATGAAATCTGGGTTCTAAATCTATGTGCAGTACATGCTTGATAGAATGCCTTTAAGAGGCTGTTTTGTTTTTAAAAAATATATAATAAGAACTTGTTAAGTTTGGTACGGAAATGAAAGGAAAAGAGGTATTAAGAACAGATTAGAATTTTTTTTGAGAATCTGAGAATATCATGTGAAAACATGAGAATTGATCAAAATTATGTGTTAGATAATGTACAAACCCAAGTTAGAAGTTAACTCAAGTTGATGGAGTGTGTTAAAACATATTCAAATTGAATTTTGGAGCTGGGAAACAAGTTGAGTTTAAATGATAAATTGTTGAACACAGCTTTTTCAGCCCTCTGTTCTATATCATAAGAATCTTTGTAAGAGTAAAACTTTAATGTAATTGGTAATTTGTAGTATGATCCAAAGATATTTGTAGTATGATCCAAAGATATGAGCAAAACACGTGGGTAAGACTGAGAATTTACGATTGGGCTAATGAGTTTGGCTGGATTAATTGTTATATGTATGTTATATGGCAATGAGAATTGAGATTATATTATTACATATTGAGTATATTAGAATCAAAGAGTTAAAGTTTTTAAAGTTTGTAATTAGTTTACTAATTACTTGATTTTGCTTAATTTTGATTATGTATTCGACTCCTATGGGGCTGAATTAGAACAAATGAGATAGGTTGGTTGTGCGGAGTAATAAGGTGGCAAAAATCGGGCTAGAACATAAACCAAACTCTATGAAATCTGCGTTTTAAAGCAACGTACACCACACGCTGGGTAAAAGTCCTCTAAGGATTGTTTTTGTTAAAAACAAAGAATTAGGCGAAGCCGAGGCTAAGGCTACATATATATACACTATATGTACATAATTAAAGGGTTTGGGCAAATCAAATTAGAATGAAAAGTGATATTAAGCCAAAACGAAAAATCGAAAGTTAGTGTGTCAAGCTACTTTGGGGCTAACTGTTTCGGCTAGTTGGACTTTCTGGAAAATTATAATTTTCTGGGGTCTTGTAGTATGCAATCCCAGCTATCCATAGCCTCTGAAACGGACTAATTCCGACTTAGGAGGAGGGAATTATGGCATTCCAAAGTAGGTGTGTCGAATCTGTCCAAAATGTGGAAATCAGATTCGGACTTGCCCTTTGCGTGAATTTTCTGGAATTATGGGTGCAGAATTTGGAAAAGGTTATTGAATAAGAGTTGTAGCCCCGGAAGATAGCTTCGCGTGGGCGCAAGAATCGCTCAAAAATGTTTTGAAACGAATTAGTTATTACTATTTTAGCGAGAGAGGGTAAAGCTGGAAAACAATTCAAAACTGTTATGACAAGGCATATTTGGAGCTTTGTTTGGATTGTTTAAAGAACGTGGAGTTAAAAAATGTTAGCTCTTGGAATGATCCAATCGGGGCTCTCGTGGTGGGCATTCGTCAGTTAGGTCTATTTGGTTGGAAGCTAGAAGAATGTACTTCTGTTGGAAATGAACTTGTAGCATGGCAAGAGAAAGGTCTTTTGGAAACAGAAGGTATACTCTTGTCTTCATCAATTCTTTCCCTTGGATTTAATATGATGCTTACTAAGTGTATTTCCATCATCTTGTAAAGGCAGTGAAAATGGTAAGAACATTTGGGCATTAAGGCATAAAGCAACTCTTGATAGATCGAGGAGGCTGACTGAAGAGTACTCTGAGTCTCTTCTTCAGATATTCCCTCAGAAAGTCCCGGTATAACTGTTGTGGTCCTGCTACTGCTAAAGTTATTTTAGTTTAGTGTTTTTTAAAAAAAAAGATGAATATCAAAAGGCGTGTTAAGATGAATCTATCATGTCATTTACTCTCTTTCTGGATAAGATTAACTTTTCAGAATAAACTGCTTTTGTTCTTATCATTTCTACCTTATTCTATTGTGTTTCATGCTTGGGCCACTGCCATACTACTTCTATAAGATTTTAAATTTAATAGAATCCTATTTTAGTGTGTGACCTATATGTATCCTTTGCTAAATAACATGCTGCATGCATCGTCGGTAGGATCCTGATAGACTACTAGCCTTATCAAGCTTACGCATCTATGTGTTTTGTACCTTAGGGATCCCCTAGCTCTCCATTTATGTAGTTCACTTGTGCTAAATTCCTACTAAAAAAATTGGGGTTTTAAGTAAGAGTACTTGTACCTTTTGCATATACTAGGAAAAGCTCTGGGAATTCCTGAAAACAGTGTGAGAACGTACACTGAAGCTGAGATTCGTGCTGGGTATGGTGGCATTATATTTTCTTACCTTCCATAGTCAAAACTGTTATTAAATGTTTCTACATTTGAGCAATGTAATTTACATTACTGGTTTGGCTATTTAATTTATACTAATTATGACATTATCATATTCATTTTACTGGCAATTGTCACTTCTAGTATTATTTTTCAGGTTTCAAAACTTTGTATAGTTCTCCTAAAAGCTGTTAGAACAACACTTGGATCTCAGGGTTGGGATGTTCTGGTTCCGGTAGCTAGTCACTTTTGGAACCCTAATACAGGTACTCTCACTTACTCCTAGCAGGGTGTCTCACGCCTTTTCCCCATTATTTTTTACCTGTAAGCCATACTTCATCATGTTGACATTTACTTGAGTAGAAAAAGGGGTAAAAAAAGAACTATATAGGATAATTAAACGATGAACGTTTTTGAAGAAAATAAGGAACTATATAGGCTAATAAAAATATTGATGAATACATATAAAAAATATTATATATATATATATATATATATATATATATATATAATGATGAACCTTTAGAAATTTATTGCAGTTGATGATAATTTATTTATTTTAGATAAAAGAAGAAGATTTTACCAATAGAGAAAAAGAAGATGCTTGTTCTTGTCAACCCAATAAAGAAGATTTTACCAATAGAGAAAAAGAATATTTGTTCTCTGTAAGTTATTTTTATAGGAACAAATGTTATATTTCTTGGCATGTGGGATTTGTGCACTTCTAGTCGGTCCATACTTCATTTACTTTTGATGACAAAAAAAATTCAGGATAATTACGTTATTCAAAGCTTTGAGCGTGGTATCACTGCTCAAAATAGTGGTGATTTTGTATGGGAAATAGTATCAGTAAGCACTTAGTTTACTATACGAGACTTATGCAATTTATTGCCGGTCAGAGTATAAATTGTAATCTTCGTGCCACACGGGTTGAAGTTTCTAGGGGAAGAGGAAAGCTATCAACAATTGTTGACAAGGATGACGGTCTATGAAAGGTGAAACATTACTATAATTATGTATTTATGCTAATTGTTGTACATGTATGCGTTTACTGTGCCCTGTGTAGATTTTTCCTTACTTTTATTTCCGGAATGTAGATGAATGTTATTGAAAATAGTCTGCTGTTGATGATTAAATATCTTCCAAGTTGATGATTTTTTTTATTCTATTACTTAATTTGATATCTAATTAAGTAATAGATATTCTAATTATTTGTATATCTTGTGTTTTGTTGTAAAGACAACCCAGAACCACAAACTTGGGTGATACTTATTGATGGTCATAATGTCTTCTGTTCAAGTATATATATCTTAGAATTAAAGTTTTATGAAGCTACAAGTGAAACGGAGTAGGATTATTATTGCACCATTTGTTCAAGTATCTTACCTATCCATGTCTACGCATGCTACAGTTGTGTTCAATAAACATAAGAATTTTAAGACTTTGATGAAGTGAAATCGGTGTGAGACTTTTATTTCTTTGTCCAAGATATGAAATATTAAGTTCCTGGTAGTTTTTTTTGTCAACTATGTGGGCACGTAATAGGTTTCTTAATTTTAGTTCACCAAGTTAATATTTTCTTATTCCACATCTTATTGAAATTGAATTTTGGTGTTGCTTGTGCAGCTTGAAGTTTACAATAAAAATTTTGATTTTTTTGAAGAAAATGATGGTGAAGTGGATCTAACATGGTGTATAGTTCATTGTTATTCTTTCAGTTTTCTTATGTTAGTTAATAAATATTGTAATAAGTACTATGATCTTTGAAAGATCAAGATACAATAATAAATTATGTACTTATTGTTACTTAAGCATTATCTATTTATATATGGAGTATTAGTTTTAATTATTGGCTCTTTATGCATTAGTTTATCAATTAGTTTAAAACAAGTATGACATTTATATTAACTTGAAATATTAAATTTAATATTTATTATAGCAACTAATAAAAATAATAGTAATAATAATAAATACGAAATCAATGATTTGAAAAATAATTATAATTTGCAATGGATTTTGATTATTTATCGATTAATTTTTTATTCACAAATTTATAATTTGTGAAGGAGTTTACTTGTGAAATGGACATTAATGAATGATTATTTTTCTCATTAAAATATTTTTTAGTTAATTAGTTAGTCATTAATGAAGGATTATTTTCCTCATTAATTTGAAGATAAATTCTCAATTTATAATTAGTGAAGGAAAATTTTCTCTCGTTAAATAAATTTGTTATTCATAATATATTATTTGTGTGGGAACAAAGTTATTCACTAATTTCAAATAATCATTCTTAAAATATTATTTGTGAAGGAAATCAATCTTTCACTAAATAACAATATTCAATTACCAAATACAATTTGTGAATAAAAAAGTTATTCACAATATATCATTCATAAAAGACATTTAGTTACTACTTAGCGAAAGATACCCAATTGCGAGGAGGTCTTATGCGAGTAATCGTGTGAAAGAAATATTTCTTTGCAATAAATCACTTGTGAGTGATATATTATGTCTTGTGAAGGATTTGTCCTTCACTAGAGGCCATGACATCTCAAACATGATTGTTTTGTGTCCATACTACTTTCAATCTCTCACTTGCACTAAAGTCAATCGTTATGACATTTCATATCCTTCTTCTCTAAGTGACGATTATCCTGTTGTTGGATACGCTTTAGTTAATGGATATGTAATGTTATTCTTGAGAGTCTACTATCTTTATAATGATTTCTTATCTTTCAATGATTCCTATAATCAAATGAAAGTGCCGCAACACATGTTTAGATCCAAGATGAGACTTAGGAACTATTCATAGTTCTGTAATGAACTTTTCATCTAAACAATCAACTTGCAGATTCATTTATAGCTATATACTTTGTCTTTATCACTAAACTTGCAACTCTTTGTTATTTGGAACCTTTCCAATTCACTGCACCACCGTTCAAGGTAACGCTTTACCCTAAAAAGGATTTGTTGTCGTCTTGGTCAGTTTGAAAAACTTGAGTCTGTTAAGCCCTCTAATTTTAATTTAGATCCACCATGAATATGATCACATCCTTATTACCGGTTAAGTACTTTAAGATATTTTTTACCGTCTTACAATGATCTTCTCCAGAATATGATCGATCAACATCAGGTCTCGTACATTGCATTGCATACATGATAGTTACTCATGCGATCTCTCTTTTAGCAGTATATGGGGACTATTAAGAGAGATACACTCTAGGGCTCATCAACATGAGACATCTCTTGGAGTTTGCCATGTGTTGCCTTCTTTTTGGTTTAACAAAATGGACTCTAACTTATGCAAGTATACACGGGTCAACAAGTAGTACAGAGCAAAAAAGTGTCGATCCCACGTAGAAAGGTGAATAAATGTATGCTATCATGCAACAACCTTATCAATATTACTGTTTGCTCAAACGATCAAATAATAAGTGAAATGGTATCTATTTTAACACAAAAATACTAATTACTAAAAGTACGATAATCAAGTTAGAGAAATATGGGATCCTAATTTCATTTAATACTTTATCCAAAATACATGCCTTCCGTTATGTCTAATTATTTAATATGGACAGATAATCGAGAGCACAAAAGTAAAACATAACCATCTTTCGATGTACTATGTCTAAATCACATAAAATCCACAATTTGATAGAATTCATGTAAGCATCAAAAGTATCTAACTCACTATATGTCTATGTGAATTATAAGCAACAATGATTTAAGTACAAGCTCTCATTGACTACACACAGTGAACCAATATATTCCTATCCGGGTCACGAATCACAAAACCTAAAATGAATAAGTCTCATAAACATATGCCAACATGGTCTAATCTCTACTTCTATTTCATTTTTCAATTCCATACAACTAGTTAGTGTGAATAGTGATCAATCATTCAATAATTTAGCACAACCATGCAGGGAAATCCCATATTAAACATACAACATCACAATCAGGCATACACGTATAGACTACGCATTAAAATTCATTAGAATCCCATAATGGAAGTTAATTCATCTCTGAATCAACAACCATTATGGAATTGAAGCAAAACATAGAAATGAACAATGGAAGCAAGAGATATAAGGAAAAGGAGGAATCAAATCTGTTAAACCCTGCTTCAAAGTCTGTTCCCAAGCTTGTTCAAGTCCACATTCATCAATAAATTCAAACCCAATATCTAAAATCAAAAATCTAGAAAGAGAAGCTCAAAATAATATAGAAAATGCTATGAACTCTCTCTAGAGTCACAAACCCTAATAGTCGTAATGAAAAACTGATAATAGAATAATAATAATAATACGTCTCTGGTAACCAACCATATCGTCTAAAAGATAACAAAAATGCTCTAGCCTTTCAAAAATACAAAAGTCAGCATTTTAAAATAATTATGACCGGCTCGGCCGAGCGATGATGCACTAGGAAACGGGCGTGGGCGCGCTGTAAGCCTTGTCTGCCGTGTGCTTGGCGCAGGCGCGCCAAGTCCCTTAGTTAATGAGGCAGGATCGCGCGGTAGGTGTTTCTGCCTCTGTACTTCCTCTGGCGCGGGCGCGCCATGACTAGGCTATATGGCCGCTCTGCTGCTACACATTGAATTCTGCTAGCTTCTTGTTGTTGCTGTTGTCTGCTACTTTCTTCTTCTTCATATATTTTCTTCTTCATTCTACCACTTCTTTGATCCTCCTCCTCACCTGCTCAAGTCCAGCTGCTAACTTCACTTTCGCACAAGCCACCATGCCTTGTTCTTACAAATTCCATTTCCATGCCATTCCATGCCTTAGGATGCTTTAGGAGTTCCAGCTACGCACACTACAAAATAAACACAAAAAGAAAATAAAACATACCAAAATTACTTGAGTTGAGCAAAATTCCAGCGAGTTGATAACCAATAAGTATGTATAAAACCTACTTATCAAATACCTCCAAACTTGAACTATTGCTTGCCCTCAAGCAATACACATAAAAATAAAATAAATAATGCAACTATATGCTATACAAACTACACTATCATGCAAATGACTCCTAAGATTTCCAGCCATATTAGAATTCTAATCAAGTATGCCTCAGAGAATTATCCAGATTCAAGACTAAAGTATCAAACTAAGCTACAGACATAACACCATACAATCAAATAATCCTAACCTGGTATAAAGATGTTGTGTGTGTGATGTGTTCACTAATAAGCTTGACAAAGGCAAAGACTACACATGTTATACTGCTTAAGAAAGAAAATTGAAGTTTAAATCAAGAATTACGTATACTAATGAAACAACAACAACTCCAACACATCGGTACAAACTAAGGTTCAACAATGGGTTTATTCTGCTTTATTTTTACTCACGAAGGCGATTTTTGCACTTTTTCGCGGTGTTTATTGATTTCTTTTCTTTTTCCCATGACTGTACAATGCCTTATTCCATTAGAATAATAGTGCTACCCCTTAGCGAGCTTTCAACCAACGACTACTAGACCATAAAAGACCTTAGGGCGCTAGGTGTAAAGACAATCCCCTCGGACGTACTTGCTCAAGTAACAAAGGCCCCGAAACAAGACTAGCCATGGTAATTTTTCTTATTTTTCTCTTTTTTCTTCTTTTTTTTATATATAGCAAGTATACCCATGTGTTCCCAAAATTTGATTTTCAGTGTTTTCGCAGTTTATTTCCACTTCCTACACAATTCTATCTTTAAAAACAACATTTTCTACTCAGCAACAAACAAGTTATTCTTTTACCAACAAGCAAACATGAACACTTATATGCTAACCCTTAGCATCTAAACAACAAGCATGGATCAAATCATGTATAACATTATAACTAAGCTCAACTATTAACCAAATTCAAGAATCCATCAAATTTCTACATTCATCATTGGCTAATTAGAATTCCACTAACTAGAGACTTCGTATTATGCAATGTTATGCTCTAAACATATAACTAAAACAGAAAATAAACAAGAAAACACAAATTTTTTTTGCACAATTAAACTAAACACAATAACATGCAAAAATTCAAAAAGTATACTAACATGGATAAAATGATGCAAATTAAACTACATTCTCTATACCATACTACTAACCACCCAATACCCCCAAACTTATAATATTCATTGTCCCTAATGAATGAAGGTAAAGGGTTATGAGAACTCCCCTAATTATCAGCATGGCCACCCTCCTCGGGTGGTGAGTCTGGCGGTGAAAACGACACGGCTGTCCCGAACTGAGGCCATTCTAGCATAGTTCCTTACTGCGCAAAGGCCTCGGCTAATGACCGCGTTAACCCATTTGCAAAGGCTAAAAAATTGTTATAAATAGCATCCACTTTCCTCTCCAATCTTCGAAGGCGGCGATCATCATTTTCAGCAATGGCATGGGCTGAAGTTTCTACTTCAGTGGGCTACGTGGGCTACGGGGATGGCACCGATGATGTGGCTGGAAGAATGAAGCCCTTGCCCCGTGGGTGTGGTGTGCTTCCTGCCCAATCCTCAAACTTCGCAATTGTGGCATGAGTGATGTCTTGGCTTGGTAACTGCAACTGCTCATTTGCCAAATTAATAACTCTCGCCTTGTAACATAAATGAGCGACAACCGAGGCATGTGGGATGCTTCCTGTGGTACTCCCCCTCATGTAGCGTAGCACGTTTTGGTTGAGAAGGTGGCCCACATCAATATATTTGCTAGTGACTATTCCCCACAAAGTAATTGCTCGCTCAGTTGGGATGTCATGTTGATGGGATGAAAGCATCAATTTTGCATAGATAAATAAATTCCAGGCTTTGGCGTAGCGGTTAAGGGCTGAGCTTGGGAAATTTATAGGTTGATTTGTGCCAGGTTTGTAATTCCACTGCGTACCCGGTACGCATAAGTCAGTGATAACCCTGTCTAGGTTGGTCTCAAACTGTGCAGCCTCTACCAAGTTTGCATGTCCATCTGGTGGGTCAGGTAAGTTGAACACGCCTCGAATTTCCTGTGGGCGATAATCCACTTGAACTCCACTAACAAAGGACATCCCATTCATAGTCTCCTTGGCGTTGGCGTAGAATTCACGGACAATAGCCATAGGAGCAGGCATAGGACTAGACACCACTCCAACCTAGCCTCTTTCTCTAATCATTGCCCACAACTCTCCGTCTTGCTTTCTAGGATTAAATCCACGCTCCTTCATAAAGGTCTTAGTCACTTTTCTGTAATACTCCATCTGAGCATCTAGGCTAACGAATTTGCTGAGGTCGACTATGTCCTCACTTTGACTGCTAGAAGAAGATGATTCGGGAGTACGGGAACGTGCCCTCTTGGGTGCCATAGCAAATGATGCAAAGAAAATCCTAACTGAAGAGAAGAGGAGAAATTGATTGATACGTTCTATAAACTCGGAAGACACCCCCAAACTTGTTTCTTTGAATAACTCTAACAAACCCTAGTTATCTAAATGGGGATATGTATGAGAGGTTATTGGGTGTGAAGGCAAACCAAATGTTTAGAAATCGTGGGATGAGGAGTTAAGATTTTAAGATGAAATCGTTTGAGAAGAAGAAGGGATAGAGGCATTAGTTTTGAAAATGAAATGGGGAGGCGCATGTTTTAAAAAGTGATAACTAATAAAAAGAAGTGTAGTGGGTCACGTATTTAAAACATTTCAAACTCTCTGAATTCAGACTCGGGCGCAACCGCGCCGAGTTTAAGCCTATGAATGGCGCGGACGCACTGCCTTGGCGCAGGCGCGCTGTGGATAAGCATGTACAGGGTGCGTGCGCGCTGTGTTCCAGAATGCATAGAAACCCAGCGCGGGCGCGCCATTTTTGCACTACCAAGTCGTGCGGTCGCGCTGCCCTGTACCCTGAAGAGAATTGATGTGACGCCCCCAAAATAGGTATACAACACCCATTCTGAGTCGCCAAATACATGGTACAGAAAGCAAACTACAACTTCAATAATACAAATGTCGTGCAAAATACGACAACACATACTGTGAGTTTAAATACAAATATTGTCTTCTAGACAATATCCACACTCAAATAAATCCTCATTACAATTATTCAAACACTATTTTACAGAAATAGTGAGGACTGCTAAAACATCTTTCTAGAACCATCACTCCATACCCCGACTAGATCCTGCTATGTTCTCACCTCCTGAGAAGAAAAATGGAACAAAAAGGAAAAGGGTGAGCTCAACTAGCCCAGTAAAGAATATTATGACTAAGATAATATACAAACAAATTATCGTTAGTCTTCAACAGGGAAAAATCTGATAGAATATAATCGACAACAAGTTTTAGATCAACAACTGCAGCGGAAACAGCAAACCATTAGAAGAGTCAAGTAGAGAAAGAATTCTACTATCTTCTAAGATTTAAAAGTCCATCATCAATATTTTATCCCTGTAACATCAATTAATAATCATCTTTATCCAAATATTCATCTTTGCACTACAGGCCAAAGATATTCATTTGTATCACCTGTCAGTCATGTTCATCTCAACACCTGTTCATCTTTGCACTACAGGCCAAAGATATTCATCAAGTAATCATACATCTTTGCACTACAGGCCAAAGATATTCATTAATATCATCATTTAGGACTGAGGATGATGAAAAATATCTTAAAGAGAACGAATCCAATGAGACAGAAGGACAAATAGTAGGGATTCGTATAACAGTTTATCCAAGATCAATAATACTTCATAATAATCAATTGTGAAGCAGAATTCAAAAATAAAGATCAAAACATGGATACAATCAAAGATAGTAACCATAATAGACATCTTGGACAAAAAGGAAAAATTTTATTTTTCGGTGAATAGTGCCGTATTCGTGAATAGTGCCGTATACGTGAATAGTGCCGTATACGTGAATAGTAACCCCGACACAAAAAGTTCCAAATTTGATAAAAACTCATATCAATATTTCAGCATAATGATATTGAAGAAAATAATATCATTTAAGAAGAAAATAATATCCCTTACCTCAAAATATCAGTACTTCTGGTCGGAATACCGGTATAAGGCTGAAAGAAACTTGCTCTGATGAATAGAAACTCTCAAAGTATCTAAATACTCACAAAATACACTCAATAATCTAGAGAGAGAAAGAGAGAAAACTTGTTTCTGGTGTGATTTTCAATTCTAACTTAGCCCTCTATTTATAGGAAAATTTTAGTAGGTTTGACCTGCAACCTGATGGCTTTACCTGCTACTATTCCCACCCACCACATTTGAAATATAATTCAGCACATTTCTTCACCAACCACAAGTGGGGCCCACCAATTCTAGAATTTTCCATCAAAATGATAAACTCCGAAAATTCAACAATTTCTGAACCAGTCATCTTGTAAAATTCATAATAAATCATACGTTCATTTTTAACGGTTCAAAATTTGTGGACATATACTCAACTTATATATGTATAACATATCCAAAAATTACCACGATCCAACGGTCGGATTAAAAATTATAACCCCCGCAAAATATCTCAAAAACCCTGATTTTTAATACCTCCATTCCGACAAAAATACTGATAAAAACCTCAACATTAACTCCTTCATTTTTAACCACAAAAATATATCCCTCATTTATATCCACATAAAATAAATATTTCCTTATCATATGAATCAATAATTAATTATTCACAAATAATATTACAGAATCACATTTATGACAACCAGGCCGTTCCCAGGAAAGAGGGGGCTTTCCAATAAGGATTTCTCCTTACTGGCGCGCAATTAGATGACCAAACCTCTCCTTAGACAGAACTTTCTAGACATTGCCAATAATGTTATCTAATAATATTATTCAAATAATATGAATTATTGATCTGATAATGGAAAATACTGTGCAGCAACAATTATTGAAACAACAATAATATAAAATATCAATGCAACAATTATTGAATCAATAAAATAAAATATTGAACAATAACTACTGTAACAATTATTGAGTAGTGCCTTCTTACGTAAGAATCAATAATTGGTGCAATACCGTGTGCTACTGTATTTTAACCACCGGGTATTCCAACAGTATTAACGGTAACAACTACGCCGTTATTTATAAATAACTTATACTTGTCGTTTTCTTCATCCAATCGCTTTCCGTTATGGGGCCCACACAAGGCTGCGCCGTCGTACGAATATTCCCCGACAGCAAGAATATTCCACGACCAAACGAATATTCCCGACAAAATGAATATTTTATAACCACTTGCTTATTTTGCAAAATTTGCACATTTCACCCATAACCAAAGTATTATATCAAATTAACCCCTTATTATTCACAATAATATTTAGAGAAAATTTGATTTTATTCATTAATAAGTTGGGGTCTTACAACCTCCCCTCCTTATGAAATTTCGTCCTCGAAATTGACGTACGTACCTGATGTTTCAAAAAGGTGAGGATACCTCGCTTTCATTTCTGATTCCAACTCCCAGGTCATTTCTTCAATAGCATGGTTTCTCCACAAAACCTTAACTTGTGGTATAACCTTCGTGCGTAGGACATGCTCTTTCCTATCCAAGATCTTAACAGGTACCTCCTCGTACGTTAAATCTTCAGCTATCTCGTCTGGTTCTAACTCAATAATGTGGTTCGGGTCTTTAACATATTTACGAAGCATAGATATGTGAAAAACATTATGAACACGAGACATGCTTGGAGGTAATGCGAGTCTATATGCCACATTTCCTATTCGCTCAAGAATCTCAAATGGACCAACAAATCTTGGATTGAGCTTTCCTCTCTTCCCAAATCTTGTAACTCCCTTCCATGGTGCAACACGTAATAATACATGATCCCCAATATTAAATTCCACGTCCTTCCGATGAAGATCCGCATAACTCTTTTGTCGATCCTGTGCCGTTTGTATACGTTGTCGAATCGTTTGGATCTTCTCTGTAGTAATGCGTACCAACTCTGGTCCCAACAATGTTGCTTCACCCACCTCGTCCCAGCATACTGGAGAACGACATTTTCTTCCATACAACGCCTCGAATGGAGCCACACCTATGCTCGCCTGATAACTGTTGTTGTAGGAGAATTCCACCAATGGTAGGTACTTATCCCAACTCCCTTTGAGATCTAGGACACAAAGTCTTAATAGATCTTCAAGAGTTTGAATAGTCCTCTCTGATTGTCCGTCCGTTTGAGGATGGTATGCCGAACTGAATCGTAAATCCGTGCCCATAGCTTTCTGCAAGCTAACCCAAAATCGTGAAGTGAATCTTGGGTCACGATCCGAAACTATGGATACTGGCATGCCATGCAATCTCACAATCTCGTTCACGTACATACTAGCAAGACGTTCAAGGGAATAAGTCTCACGTATCGGCAAGAAATGAGCGGACTTGGTTAATCTATCAACAATAACCCAAATCGCATCTATGCCTTGAGAAACCTTGGGAAGACCTGTAACAAAATCCATAGTAATGTGTTCCCACTTCCATTTCGGAATCTCAAGTGGTTGCAATGGACCCTTTGGTACTTGATGCTCCGCTTTTACACGTTGACAAGTTAAACATCTCGAGATAAACTCCGCGATCTCTCTTTTCATATTGCTCCACCAAAATGTATGTCGAAGATCGTGATACATTTTGGTACTCCCAGGATGGATTGCAAACGGTGTGTTGTGTGCCTCCATCATTATTCTATGCTTCAAGTCAAAATCGTTAGGAACACAAAGTCTGGAGTTGACTCGAAGTATTCCTTCTTCATCGATTCTTGCTTCTGGAATAGCACCTTCTTGCACTTTCTTCTTCATACGCATCAGCTCCATGTCCGTAGCTTGAGCAGCTTTAACTTTATCGATTAAAGTCGGTTCTACTCGTATATTTGATATCATCATGTGGGTACTTGGAGCCTTCATCTCTATCTCCATCCTTTGCAAGTCATACAAAATGGGCCTTTGTGTTAAAAACATTGCACTCGTACCCGCATATGATCTTCTACTCAATGCGTCAGCTACTACGTTTGCTTTTCCAGGATGATATTGGATGGTATGATCGTAATCTTTCAACAGCTCGAGCCAACGTCGCTGCCGCATGTTGAGTTCCTTTTGGGTGAAGAAATATTTGAGGCTTTTATGATCTGTATAGATCTCCACTTTCTCCCCATACAGGTAGTGTCTCCAGATCTTCAACGCAAAAACGACTGCTGCCAACTCCAAATCATGAGTAGGATAATTCCTCTCATATTCTTTGAGTTGTCGTGAGGCATAGGCTATGACTTTCCCATGTTGCATGAGAACACATCCTAACCCTTTGCCTGAAGCATCGCTGTAGATAACAAATCCATCCGAACCAGATGGTATTGTCAGAACAGGTGCCGAAATGAGTCTCCTCTTGAGTTCTTGGAAACTCTTCTCGCATTCCTCACTCCATACGAATTTTGTATCTTTCCGAGTCAGCTGAGTTAACGGAGTAGCGATTCGAGAAAATCCTTCACAAATCTCCGATAATAACCAGCTAAGCCTAGAAAGCTACATATTTCGATTACCGACTTAGATTGCTCTCAACTGTGACTCATATCTCAACCTTGGATAGCATGTCACAATGACACCTATCAGTTTACTACCGCATGAATATGGCGTCCCCTACGGAGAGTTTGGCTTCAGTGCATTCTGCAAAGGAAGTCACCAGACATAGGCTCGGGTACAAACTTCTACAGTTAGGTTTTTAACTCCCGAAGTTCAATAGGAGTCATTCGATATGAGATTTTAGAAGTGGGTTTTGTACCAGATTCAAAGATGATACAAAATTCAATATCACGCTCTGGAGGTAGGCCAAGAAATTCTTCAAGAAATACGTCAGGAAATTCTCTAACAACAGAAATATTATTCAAATCTGACGTGTTTTTGTTCAAATCCATAACATGGGCTAAGAAAGCTTGACATCCGTTTTTCAATAAACGAATAGCTTTGTGGCTTGATATGACAGTGACTGATTTTAGTGGTTTAGTAGTTTGAATTCGTATGACAGGTTGGTTAGGAATATGAAAACTAACAACCTTACGAAAACAATCAATTTTAGCATGATGAGTGGTTAACCAATCAATTCCTAAAATCACATCAAAAGCAAGTATCTTTAAAGAGATAAGATCAACAGGTAATGTGATAGTATCAACTTGGATCATGCAAGATTTATAAACTGTAGATGTAACGAAGGTTTCACCCAACGGAGTTTCAACAGATAAGTTAAAGTCCAATTTCTCCGGAGTCAAGTTTAAACGTTGAGCACAAGCAGGAGAGATAAAAGAATGGGTAGAACCGGTATCTAGTAAAGTATAAACTTCGCAAGAATTCAAGATTAGCTTACCCGTGATCACCTCGTTCGGGTTTCTCGCGTTTTGGCCAGTAACGACAAACGCCCTTCCAGGAACCGCTGATTTCGACTTATCCGGGACAGCTTTTGGAGTCACCATCCCCGCTGAACTTGGTTTTGCTACAGAACACTCTCGAGCTATATGACCCTCCTTTCCACAGTTATAACATACCTTGGATTGTTGTGGGCAGTTTGGGCTGATATGTCCCTCTTTCCCACATTTGTAACATACGACCGGTGGTCGTTCTCCTCCCCTAGAAACAGTTGATGTTTGTGCTGACGTCTTCACATTATCATTGTTGTACCTTCTCTTCTTGAAATCTCCTCCCGACTCGCTCCTTCTATTATCACGACCACGATTACCACCAGAGTGGTTACCGCTTTTGTCCGAATATTTTCCCTGCTGGTTTTCATTGCTTCGATGACTGCCGCCACCGGTATGACCCTGGTTGTGGTCCCTCGGTTGCACATACTCATTATCTCGCTCTAATAATTGAGCCCTGTTTACAACATCTGAATATAAAGAAAATTTATGAGAGATAAGATATTGCCGAATCTCGGGTTTTAGACCTCTCAGAAACATCCTTGTCATTCGTTCCTCATTTTCGACCAAATGAGGTGCAAACCTGGATAACTCTGCAAACTTCGCCTCGTACTGGGACACCGTCATGTTGTTTTGTTCCAGTCTAATAAACTCACCTCCTTCATATGACGAATACTTTCAGGAAAGTACTTGTCATTGAACAGTTTTTGAAATGTTTCCCAGGACATGTTGAGTGCGTCAGGCTGGGTACGCTTCACAGACTCCCACCAGTAGTCTGCCTCACCGCGGAACATAAAGGTGGCGAATGGAACCTTCTGTTCCTCCGTGCATCCCAAGACATCGAATATCTTGGTAATTTGCTTGACCCACGTTTCCGCCATGATCGGATCCGGCTTTCCCTTAAATTCTGGTGGTCCCAATTCTTTGAACTGCTTAGCTGTGACAAACCGCGCGTTATCATTTCCACCCGTATTCTGCACACGAGTCTCCCTCGTCTGATTTTGCATGAACTGCAAAAAGCTCCTAAACATTCCATCATTCATCGTTTGCTCGGTAACGTTGTTTACAGGAGGAATATTGCCTTCCTGTTGCACGTTCCCCTGGGTGGTGATCAAAGGTGTCTCCACGGTCTGATTTACTCCATTATTAACGTTCTCAGCTGCCATTCTTAAATACTGCCATAAAACAAGGGTTAATAGTCATGTCATATATTATCCCTATACTCTGACCGACCAAATAAACACCAAATAAACTTAGTCAGGTCATACTAGCGAAGGAATTCCCCGTCTCTCCCCTCCTAGTTCTTGTCTCACATCTCAGCCAGGGATCATATCCCTAAGCTCTGATACCAACTGTGACGCCCCCAAAATAGGTATACAACACCCATTCTGAGTCGCCAAATACATGGTACAGAAAGCAAACTACAACTTCAATAATACAATTGTCGTGCAAAATACGACAACACATACTGTGAGTTTAAATACAAATATTGTCTTCTAGACAATATCCACACTCAAATAAATCCTCATTACAATTATTCAAACACTATTTTACAGAAATAGTGAGGACTGCTAAAACATCTTTCTAGAACCATCACTCCATACCCCGACTAGATCCTGCTATGTTCTCACCTCCTGAGAAGAAAAATGGAACAAAAAGGAAAAGGGTGAGCTCAACTAGCCCAGTAAAGAATATTATGACTAAGATAATATACAAACAAATTATCGTTAGTCTTCAACAGGGAAAAATCTGATAGAATATAATCGACAACAAGTTTTAGATCAACAACTGCAGCGGAAACAGCAAACCATTAGAAGAGTCAAGTAGAGAAAGAATTCTACTATCTTCTAAGATTTAAAAGTCCATCATCAATATTTTATCCCTGTAACATCAATTAATAATCATCTTTATCCAAATATTCATCTTTGCACTACAGGCCAAAGATATTCATTTGTATCACCTGTCAGTCATGTTCATCTCAACACCTGTTCATCTTTGCACTACAGGCCAAAGATATTCATCAAGTAATCATACATCTTTGCACTACAGGCCAAAGATATTCATTAATATCATCATTTAGGACTGAGGATGATGAAAAATATCTTAAAGAGAACGAATCCAATGAGACAGAAGGACAAATAGTAGGGATTCGTATAACAGTTTATCCAAGATCAATAATACTTCATAATAATCAATTGTGAAGCAGAATTCAAAAATAAAGATCAAAACATGGATACAATCAAAGATAGTAACCATAATAGACATCTTGGACAAAAAGGAAAAATTTTATTTTTCGGTGAATAGTGCCGTATTCGTGAATAGTGCCGTATACGTGAATAGTGCCGTATACGTGAATAGTAACCCCGACACAAAAAGTTCCAAATTTGATAAAAACTCATATCAATATTTCAGCATAATGATATTGAAGAAAATAATATCATTTAAGAAGAAAATAATATCCCTTACCTCAAAATATCAGTACTTCTGGTCGGAATACCGGTATAAGGCTGAAAGAAACTTGCTCTGATGAATAGAAACTCTCAAAGTATCTAAATACTCACAAAATACACTCAATAATCTAGAGAGAGAAAGAGAGAAAACTTGTTTCTGGTGTGATTTTCAATTCTAACTTAGCCCTCTATTTATAGGAAAATTTTAGTAGGTTTGACCTGCAACCTGATGGCTTTACCTGCTACTATTCCCACCCACCACATTTGAAATATAATTCAGCACATTTCTTCACCAACCACAAGTGGGGCCCACCAATTCTAGAATTTTCCATCAAAATGATAAACTCCGAAAATTCAACAATTTCTGAACCAGTCATCTTGTAAAATTCATAATAAATCATACGTTCATTTTTAACGGTTCAAAATTTGTGGACATATACTCAACTTATATATGTATAACATATCCAAAAATTACCACGATCCAACGGTCGGATTAAAAATTATAACCCCCGCAAAATATCTCAAAAACCCTGATTTTTAATACCTCCATTCCGACAAAAATACTGATAAAAATCTCAACATTAACTCCTTCATTTTTAACCACAAAAATATATCCCTCATTTATATCCACATAAAATAAATATTTCCTTATCATATGAATCAATAATTAATTATTCACAAATAATATTACAGAATCACATTTATGACAACCAGGCCGTTCCCAGGAAAGAGGGGGCTTTCCAATAAGGATTTCTCCTTACTGGCGCGCAATTAGATGACCAAACCTCTCCTTAGACAGAACTTTCTAGACATTGCCAATAATGTTATCTAATAATATTATTCAAATAATATGAATTATTGATCTGATAATGGAAAATACTGTGCAGCAACAATTATTGAAACAACAATAATATAAAATATCAATGCAACAATTATTGAATCAATAAAATAAAATATTGAACAATAACTACTATAACAATTATTGAGTAGTGCCTTCTTACGTAAGAATCAATAATTGGTGCAATACCGTGTGCTACTGTATTTTAATCACCGGGTATTCCAACAGTATTAACGGTAACAACTACGCCGTTATTTATAAATAACTTATACTTGTCATTTTCTTCATCCAATCGCTTTCCGTTATGGGGCCCACACAAGGCTGCGCCGTCGTACGAATATTTCCCGACAGCAAGAATATTCCACGACCAAACGAATATTCCCAGACGAAATGAATATTTTATAACCACTTGCTTATTTTGCAAAATTTACATATTTCACCCATAACCAAAGTATTATATCAAATTAGCCCCTTATTATTCACAATAATATTTAGAGAAAATTTGATTTTATTCATTAATAAGTTGGGGTCTTACAATTGATCTGCACTTGAAGTAGAAATAAATAGCCAATAACACTCTTCAAATCACCTACATTAAAGCATTTACACTTATGAGATATACCAATTTCCCAAATCAACATATGTATTAAATGACATATATGAATGCATGTATCCAAAAGAATGCTCTAAATGCTATTTCTAACCAAAATGATATGTGCAGTCAATACCAACAAAACTTGTGTCAAAAATTTTATACTCTTAAGAATTAAACATGAAGATGAGAAATAGACATGATTCACAAAGAATTAAACAAGAGGAGAGAAGAGAAATAATGGGGTGCCTCCCACTGAGCGCTAATTTATAGTCAGTTAGCTTGACTAACTCTGCTCCGATCATGTAGTAGAAAGAATTAAGGTGACCTTCTGCCTGTCAACCTCACCACCAAAATAGTGCTTAAGCCGCTGTCCATTGACCTTGAATGGCTTGTCTAGGAACTTATCAAAAATCTCGATCGCCCATGTGGATATACCTTCTTTATAGTAAACGGCTTTGACCACCTTGACTTGAGCTTCCCTGGGAAGAGTTTGAGTCTGGAATTAAACAATAACACTCTTTGCCCTAGTTCAAACACCCTTTCCAAAATCTTGCGGTTATGCCATCTCTTCACCTTTTCCTTATACAATTTGGAGTTCTCATAGGCCTGCAATCTGAATTCATCCAACTCATTGAGTTGGAGTAGACGTTTATCTCCTACAGCCTTCAAGTCGAAATTTAGCTTCCTTATTGCCCAATATGCCTTGTGTTCGAGCTCCATGGGAGCGTGACAAGCCTTTCCATATACAAGCTGAAATGGTGACATACCCAACGGTGTCTTATAAGCGGTCCTGTAAGCCCATACTACATCATCTAGCTTAAATGACTAGTCCTTCCATATGGGATTCACTATCTTTTCTAGGATTCTCTTAATCTCACGATTCGATACCTCTGCTTGGCCATTAGTCTGGGGGTGGTAAGCTGTAGTAATTCGATGACTCACCCCATACTTACCCAACATAGTTGTGAACTGACAATTACAAAAGTGGATGCCCTCATAAAAATGCTCTTTTGTAGAAACCTTAGAACCACCCTAGCATTATTCGTTGGAAGGGCTGCCACTTCCACCCAATTGGATACGTAGTCGACTACCAATAAAATGTACAAATTCCCACATGATGAGACGAAAGGCCCCATGAAATCTATCCCCCAAACATAAAAAATTTCTACCTCTAGGATTGTGTTCAAGGGCATTTCGTTCCTTTTGGATATGTTCCCGACTCCCTGACATCTGTCACATTTCTGAACAAAACTATAAGCATCTTTAAAAATTGTCGGCCAGTAAAATCCTGCTTGCAAAACTCTAGCCGATGTCCTTTCACCTCCATAGTGACCTCCATATACGGATGCAGGACAATCCTGCAGAATACCCTCTATCTCGCTGTATGGAATGCACATTCTTATCATCTGATTCGAACACTTCTTAAACAAATACGGTTCATCCCAAATATACCATTTCACATCATGCAAAAACTTCTTCTTTTGATACCTAGTTAAGTAAGAAGGGATTATTTTGTTTACTAGAAAGTTAGCAAAATCTGCGAACCATGGCACTTCACCTTGCACCACGAATAATTGCTCATCCGGGAAGGACTCATTGATCAAAACTTTGTCGTTTATATCCCTTCTTGGATTTTCCAATCTAGATAAGTGGTCTGCCACTTGATTCTCAGTTCCCTTTCTGTCCTTAATTTCTAAGTCAAATTCGTGCAAAAGAAGTATCCACCTTATCAAACGAGGTTTTGCATCTTTCTTTGCCACCAAATACCGAATTGCTGCATGATCTGTGTACACAATAACTCTAGTCCCAATCAAATATGCACAAGCATACACAACTGCTAAAAGCTCCTTTTCTGTGGTGGTATAGTTCAACTGAGCATCAGTGAGGGTCTTGCTCGCATAATATATCACATGGAAGATCTTATCCCTTCGCTGGCCCAAAACAGTCCCCACGGCAGAGTCACTGGCATCACACATTAATTCAAATGGAAGGTCCCAATCTGGTGCTGTAGTTAACTTTTTCTTCAAATGTTCAAATGCAACCATGCATTCTTCATTAAACTTAAACTGCACATCCTTCTCTAACAAACTGCAAAGTGGCTTCGTGATCTTCGAGAAGTCCTTTATAAACCTACAGTAACAGCCTGTGTGCCCCAGAAAACTATGAACACCTTTAACAGAAGTCGATGGAGGCAAGTTCTCAATAGTCTCTAACTTAGCCCTGTCCATCTCTAATCCTTTATTAGAAACATTGTGTCCCAATATTCTACCTTATTGTACCATAAAATGGCACTTTTCCCAATTCAGCACCAAATTTATCTCGACACATCTCTTCAACACCATCACTAAATTTTCCAAACACAGGTCAAATGAATCTCTAAAAATTGAGAAGTCATCCATGAAGACTTCTACATTGTGCTCCACCATATCCAAAAAAATAGCCATCATACACCTCTGAAATGTGGCTGGGGCATTGCACAACCCAAAAGACATCCTTCTGAACATGAATGTTCCGTATGAACATGTAAAAGTTATCTTTTCCTGGTCTTCTGGAGTTATCACAATCTAATTATAACCTGAGTACCCGTCCAGAAGGCAATAATACTCGTGACCTGCTAGCCTGTCCAACATCTGATCAATAAACGGAAGTGGAAAGTGGTATTTCCTTGTAGCCTTATTTAGTCTGCTATAATCCACGCAGACTATCTACCCCGTCACCGTCCTGGTTGGTATCAGCTTGTTATTCTCATTGGAGACTATGGTCATTCCCCCTTTCTTCGACACACACTGTACCGGGCTCACCCAGGAGCTGTTTGAGATCGGATATATTATTCCTGCGTCCAGCCACTTCAACACCTCCTTCTTAATCACTTCCTTCATAATTGGGTTCAATCTGCGCTGTTGTTCCACTGAAGGTTTACTATCATCTTCCAACAGGATCTTGTGCACACAAAATGATGGGCTGATCCCTTTAATATCTGCTATGGTCCATCCTATCACTGATTTGAACTCTCTTAAGATTCATAGCAGCTTATCTTCTTGGTAAGATGTTAGTGCAGAAGAGATAATAACATGCAACTTTGAACAATCATTTGAAAATGCATACCTTAAGTGATCAGGAAGGGGTTTTAGTTCAAGATCTAGAGGCATCTTAAGCGAAGGCTTGAGTCTTGCTGATGTCTATCTAGCATTTTAAGTGGCTCAACAAGAATCTTAAATTTTTAAAACCGTGGCACTGTGTCAAGAATCTATATAAATTCAGCAATCTCATCATCTTCCATTCCTGAATCCCCTAATATTGTATTCTTCAATGGTTCATTATCCACCAGCTTTTCAACTTCTTCATTCAATATTCTGTCTACCAAATCAATCCGGAAACATTCTTCCTCATCGGTAGGAAACTTCATAGCCTTAAACACGTTGAAGGTGACTTCTTGATCATGAACTCTCATCGTCAACTCACCTTTCTGAACATCTATCAAAGTCCATCCCGTGGCTAAGAAAGGTCTCCCCAAAATGATTGGTATATTTCTGTCTTCTTTGTAGTCTAGGATGATGAAGTCAGCTGAGAAGATAAATTTATCCACCTTGACCAATACATCTTCCACAATACCCCGTGGATAGGTAATGGATCTGTCAGCAAGCTGTAGTGAAATATTTGTCGGCCTTGGAGCCGGCAATCCCAACTGATTAAAAACTGACAGAGGCATCAAGTTGATGCTTGCCCCTAAATCACACAAGCATCTATTAAAACATATCTTTCCAATTGAGCATGGTATTATGAAGCTGCCCGGATCCTTTAGCTTCGGAGGTAACTTACGCTGAAGTACCGCACTACACTCTTCAGTCAAGGCTACAGTCTCGAAGTCCTCTAGTCTTTTCTTCCTTGACAAGATCTCCTTCATGAACTTTGCATAACTTGACATCTGTTCCAATGCCTCAACGAAGGGTATATTAATTTGTAGCTTCTTGAATACCTCCAAAAACTTGTTAAATTGCTTGTCTTCCCTTTGTTTCTGCAGTCTTTGTGGATATGGAACATGAGGATGAACAAGTGGTTGTTTAGTCACTGGTTTCTCCGGTAACTCTACACTATTCTTCTCTACTTCCCCCTGTTCAGAACCTTCTTTAAACAAACTCTCATCAGAACCAACTTTCACCAGGCGCGGTCGCGCGGTTTCCCTTTGTACAAGTGGCGCGGACGCGCCGTCTTATAAACCTGCAGTCTGCTTCCCTGATCTGAGAGTAATGGCCTGACATTGTTCTTTACCCTCCCTTCTTGGATTGGTTTCCGTAGTACTTGGCAAGGTCCCTTGTGGTCTATTGTTCAATGTATTTGACATCTGGCCCATCTGAGTCTCCAAATTCTTTATAGCCACTGCCTGGCTTTTGATCATAACCTCAGTATTAGCCATGTACTTCAACATCATCTCCTCCATTTCTGACTTCTTTTCTGTCTGAGGTACAGGTGGTGGATGATGTTGTTGTTGTTATTGGAATCTAGGAGGGTAAGGTGGTTTGGATGCATATTGTTGGTGAGATGGTTGTGATTGGTATTGATGTTGAGATGGATATTGTTGATTTTGTTGATGTTGTTAGTTGTTTTCATTGTTATTGCAGTTGAAATTTGGATGGTTGCGGTTGTTGGGGTGGTAAGAAATCTGGAACTGATTCTGAGACTTTTGGTAGTTGCTAACAAACTGTACTGACTCTGCATTGATAGAACACTGGTTCGTTTGATGTGACCCCGCACATATCTCGCATACATAAGCAACTGACTTGACCTTGCTTTATGCTAAATAATCAATCTTCTTCGCCAAAGCTGCCATCTGAGCTGACAATGCTGTAATGGCATCCACCTCTAACACCCCCGTAACTTTAGGTTACATCCTGGCTGTAGGATTCTGAAAATCATTTGCTGCCATTATCTCGATGAGATCATAAGCCTCTTCATAACTTTTGGCCCATAAGGCTCCTCCTACTGCAACATCTATTATCGGCCTTGACTGCCAACCCAATCTATTATAAAAAGTATTTATGATAATCCAATCCGGCATTCCATGATGGGGACATTTCCTTAGCCAGGCTTCATACAGTTACTCTCCCTGTTGTTCCTAAGTCCTCCCATGTTGTGATAGACCCCGGTGGTAACAAATGGAGCCAGCTTCTCTCCTTATCCTGCAAAGAGAATGGAAACAGCCTAAGCCTAATTGCATCTTCTGACACCCCATTGTACTTAAAGGTGTCACATATCTCTATGAAGCTCAATAGATGTTCATTGGGGTCATCTGCAGCAGCACCCCCAAATTGAACCATATTCTGGACCATTTGTATCGTTCTCGACTTAATTTCGAAAGTGTTGGCTGCTATAGCTGGACTTACTATGCTCGACTGCAACTCATTAATCTTGGGCATTGAATAATCCCTTAAAGCTCTATGCTACTGTTCTTGAGGCTCTTCTGCCATGTTGGATGTTGAAGTATCAGTAGCTACTTATGTATTCTTACGTGCCATTGATCTCCAAACTCTACCGTTGATATTGTCATGTAGAGGTATCAACTCAGGATTTGACGATCGCGTGTGCATACACAAGTACCTGAAATGCCAAAAAAAAATATAGAAATAAGATAAGAATAGAATTGTTCAAGTCAAACAAATCTAGTTTCAGTTGATGACGACAGTAATAAAATTAAACACCGTTTCCCCGGCAACGGCGCCAAAATGGACTCTAACTCATGCAAGTATACACGGGTCAACAAGTAGTACAGAGTAAGAAAGTGTCGATTCCACGGAGAAAAGTGAATAAATATATGCTATCATGCAACAACCTTATCACTATTACTGTTTGCTCAAACGATCAAATAATTAGTGAATTGGTATCTATTTTAACACAAAAATACTAATTACTAAAAGTACGGTAATCAAGTTGGAGAACTATGGGATCCTAATTTCATTTAATGCTTTATCCAAAATGCATGCCTTCTGTTATGTCTAATTATTTAATATGGACAGATAATTGAGAGCACAAAAGTAAAACATAACCATCTTTCGATGTACTATATCTAAATCACATAAAATCCACAATTTGATAGAATTCACGTAAGCATCAAAATTACCTAACTAACTATACGTCTATGTGAATTATA
Organism: Panax notoginseng; assembly: GCA_016801055.1. NCBI lineage: Eukaryota > Viridiplantae > Streptophyta > Magnoliopsida > Apiales > Araliaceae > Panax > Panax notoginseng. Next base: position 165,479,690 of record CM029020.1, on the reverse strand, counting down.
AGCAACAATGATTTAAGTACAAGCTCTCATTGACTACACATGGTGAACCGGTATATTCCTATTCAGGTCACGAATCATAAATCCTAATATGAATAAGTCTCATAAACATATGCCAACATGGTCTAATCTCTACTTCTATTTCATTTTTCAATTCCATACTAGTTAGTGTGAATGGTGATCAATCATTCAATAATTTAGCACAACCATGTAGGGCAATCCCATATTAAACATACAACATCATAATCAGGCATACACGCATAGACTACACATAAAAATCCATTAGAATCCCATAATGGAAGTTAGTTCATCTCTTAATCAACAACCATTATGGAAATAAAGCAAACCATAGAAATTAACAATGGAAGCAAAAGATATAAGGAAAAGGAGGAATCAAATCTGTTAAACCCTGCTTCAAAGTCTGTTCCCAAGCTTGTTCAAGTCCACATTCATCAACAAATTCAAACCCAATATCTAAAATCAAAAATCTAGAAAGAGAAGCTCAAAATAATATAAAAAATGCTATGAACTCTCTCTAGAGTCACAAACCCTAATAGTCGTAATGAAAAACTGACAATAGAATAATAATAATACGCATCTGGTAACCAACCATATCATCTAAAAGATAACAAAAATGCTTCAGCTTTTCAAAAATACAAAAGGTAGCATTTTAAAATAATTACGATCGGCGCGGCCGCGCGATAAAGCACTAGGAAACGGGCACGGACGCGCTGTAAGCCTTGTCTGTCGTGTGCTTGGCGCGGGCACACCAAGTCCCTTTGTTAATGAGGCGTGGCCCTGCGGTAGGTGTTTTCTGCCTCTGTACTTCCTCTGGCGCGGGCGCGCCATGAGTAGGCTATATAGCAGCGCGCCACGCTGTTGCTGCACATTGAATTCTGCTAGCTTCTTTTTGTTGCTGTTGTCTGCTACTTTCTTCTTCTTCATAGCTTTTCTTCTTCATTCTACCACTTCATTGATCCTCCTCCTCACCTACTCAAGTCCAGCTGCTATCTTCACTTTCGCACAAGCCACCATGCCTTGTTCTTGCAATTTCCATTTCCATGTCATTCCATGCCTTAGGATGCTTTAGGAGTTCTAGCTACGCACACTACAAAATAAACACAAAAAGCAAATAAAACATACCAAAATTAATTGAGTTGAGCAAAATTCCAGCGAGTTGGTAACTGATGAGCGGGATTTATACCCGCGAATCGGATATTTTATGACTTAAATAGTTGCCTGTTCTCGTAGATTTTATATAGTTTTATATGATTGTAGTGTTATTATGCTTAATTGATGCAATGCAGAGTTGTTTTCCAACTTACAGGGCATATTGGTCATTTTTCCTGTACTGGCGCTGCAGCGCCAGTGTTACACTTGGAAGTCCCGCCCCAGCGCCACATCTGGCGCCCCAGCTCGCGCCCCAGCACCATTGCTAGGCAAAGCTACTGACTTTTGGCGCCTCGCTTGAGCTACGTGTGGAGCCCCAGCGCTAAGGCCGGCGCCAGACTCGTGCCCCAACGCCATTAACGGTGCCCCAGCACCTCAGCTCGCGCCCCAGTGTCGCTTGTTAAGCGGCGCGAGCTCCGATGCCCAAGCAGTAATGAGTCTTTAATGACCTAAAAGAAGAGGGGAACAGTATATAAGCGATGAGCAGCCGCCTGCATCGAAAGAGGGGAGAATGGAGAGAGCTCTGCATCTCTTATAATCTATCATATGAGACCGTAGTTTAGTATAGGATAGCTTAGCTTAGGATTTTCTTCTATAATTTCTCTTTCTTTCTTATCTTTGTACATATAGATTAGGTAGATTTAGGGAGAAGTCTACTTTTTTTTGGAGTACAAGAGCAACGAGCGGCACATATTGGAAAGTTTGAAAGAAGCGGATTCCGTGGAGATTGAAGGGGCTTTGACAGAGTTTCTTCTATCCATTTCTCATCTCTGATTTTGTAATCTATAAATGTTGTCTTATTTGCTAGTTGTATTTGGTTTATTAACTATGAACTGAATATTGGCTCTAAAGTTATAATGGATCCCTTTGTTATTTGAATTGATTGTCTTTATCTCTGTGGTTGGCACCATATGATTTGATTTAATATATTTGTGCTTTATGATTCTCGCTAAGACATCAGTGATGATTTTGGTAATCTACATGATATCGACAGAAGAATTATAGATTTATGCCTAAATATATTGGCATGTGATTGTGGGTTTTGACTGCATAAATTGTGCGTAGAATAGACATATCTCTGTGCGCCACGTGTGACCTCAATGAGAACTTATGCTTAAATCCTTGTTATGATTAATTCGCATAGACATATGTAGGATTGCATCTAGCTTGGACGTTCTTTTCTGTTCTATTCTCTTTTGGGTGGATCTGGAGAGGATATGTTTGTGCATACCTCGACAGAGGTGCGTAGGCACCTGTACGTTCTCGATCGACAAATTGTCGTGACCATTTAGACCAAAGAGAGAAGGGTAGCTAGTTTGATGAAACATAACACACCAGGTGTTCGACAGAATGCCTGTGTGGGGGTGAAGTTGTGACCTTAGCTTGTAATTCCTTAGATTTTCATTCGTTATCCATTTACTTGCTTTATTAAGTAGTATAATTAGATTAATCACACTTCCATTTCGTGCTGTTCGAATAAGACTTTAGCGATAAACAATCGGTACTTGGTGAATATTAGTCATAGTTCCTCGTGGGTACGACACTCTACTTATCACTGTATTACTTGTTAGACCGCGTATACTTGCGCGTGTTTAGTGATCGATTTTTCGACCAACAAGTTTTTGGCGCTGTTGCCGGGGAACTATTATTTTAATATTGTCCAATATTGATTTAAATCAATTTAGTCTTACTTTGAACGTGTATATATTTATTTCTTTTATTTGTTTGATTGTCCTTTCTTTTTGTTTTTAAGTTTACAGATTATGGACTATCAATGTTATCAATGGCCTTATGTGGGGATAACACAACCAAGCTCGGAAGAAGGACTCGAGAAATTGCAACTTCAAATTGCTAATGCCTTGAGATTTTTTGATAATCTTGAGTGTCAGTCAACTCAGAATGCCTACTGTCAGAATCAAGCTGACTTTGAGCCGATTCCCTACCATCCAAACAGCCAGGGTTATCCAAACTTATGGGACTTCAGTCGAGAGCAATATTATGATCTGAATCATGCCTTTTAGTTTAACTATCAGTCTCCGTCGCATTATGAATTGACGTCTCAACCCAATGAGAGCTTTTATGAGACCTCAACACGAGAAGAAGAAAACAGGCTTGAAGAGCTTCTCACCAATTTTATTGAAAGAAATGAGGTTCGGATGGCAAGCCAAGAAGTCGCATTGCACAACCTTGAGAATTAATTGGGGTAACTCGTCAATGCCATCACAAATCCACCGCAAGGCAATCTCCCGGTCGTAATTAATCTCGACGATGAAGTAGTAGAGCATTGCATGGTGGATACGCAAGGAAAATGCAGTGAGTCTCACACAGTTATTGAGGGAGACGTCGTAGTGCAGGCTGGCCAACCAGTGGAGTCTGAAGTTAGTGACAAAAGGATCAACAGTGGTTGTATCGTCAATATTGATCTATAATCAGAAACCACGCTCCCGACTGTGGAAATCTGTGAGGGCCCAATAGAGCACAAAGAGTGCTTCCAATTAAATGAAATAGGCGAATTAGTGGATAATTCCAGTGGCGAAAGCTTCTTTGTGCAGATTGATGACTGGATGGACGAGGAGAACGAGGATAACCAATCATCCATGTCTGCCAAGAATCCAAACGAATTGACGAATAGGCGGCATGAAAAGGTCATTTTTGCTTATGAGCCGGATTGAACGACGTCAATATAGTCAAGCCGACGACTTTAAAACAAGCGTTTGGTGGGGAGGCACCCCCAACTCGGTATAAATTTTATCTGTTTTCCTTTACCCATGTCTAGTTCACTTTGTAGTTAGTTATTATATTATTTGAAATAATGCATATTTGGTTCGTAGTGTTTTCTGTTATACCTCTTGGCAAGTGCAGATAACATACAGAAAAATTTTAGAAAATGGCACAAAAGAGGCAACGCCTTAGCATGGGAGGATCATCGTCCGCGGCACCACCAACGCCATGGGATAGCACAAAATTTATTAGTGTTGAGGCATGGTTCCTGGAGCCTCCTGTCTTCTCACCCTACCCCCCATCACCGCCCACCGAGGCTGACGTGGGCGAGACCGCTGCTGAGTGAGCGAACTTCAGGGAAGCCCTCTTGTATACGATTGCTTTATGTTTAGCAATGAGGGCATTGCTCACCTCAAGTTTGGGGGTGTTTTGGATGCTATATGTTTATTTCTGTACTGCCATGATAGGTTGCATAATTTAGTACTTTATTATGCTTTTATTATCAGTTTTGTGGTGCAGTCGTTTTGAACGGTGGGTTTATGCTTGGATTTTTTATGCCATAAACTGTTTTTGGTTTTTATTTTTAATGCTTTGATTATTATCAGCATATTTGTGGTTTATAGCCATCTTTTTGGGGCTTTTACTGATTAGATGCTTGTGCCATTTGAATGGCCTTTTTACCCTATTTTGAGCTGCTATTTAGCAAGGGTGTTACAGTTTTTAGTAATTTTTGATTGTGGCTGATGACAAGCGTCAAGTATCTATGCCTATCTCTTAGAGTTGTATCAAGCATGTATGAGCTAGGGGTTGTTCAATTGATAAGTTTAGACTGTTATTGATCCGTCCTTCTTAGCACGCACCGACCAACTGTATTTAACTAGTTATTTTTCGAATTTAGTTCGCGTGTTTATTGCTTTAAAAATTTGTTCACTCTTATAAACTTTCATTTGTACAAGGTAATAAAAGACTTAGACGTTTATATAGTTTTGGATCTTGGATTCTAGCATGTTGACATATATAAAAAAAATAAAAAAAAGAAGAAAAAAATGAATGAAATGAGAATAAAAATAGAAAAGAAGAGTTTATATCGAAAGTTTTGCGGTGGGTCGAGATGGAGCGTAAAACGCACTCGCCCATACCGATATCGAGATGGAGCATAAAATGCACTCGCTAAATAATCTTCGTTTTTGTTGTAAAATCTTAGTTGGCTTATGTTGATTACGTGGCCTTTACTGTTCGAGTTATTTGATTCATAGGGGTGTTCTACACCTAGTGCCCTAAACTCGTCTGGCTTGGGAGTTACTGATCAAAAGATCATTCATGGGTAGTTCTGAATAGCCTAAGGTAATTAAGTACTGCCCGAGTCAGATTTTACTGTCGTCATGCTAGAGTTTTTTGATCTTTTCCTGCATTTGCGTCCTATTCTTAATGCTTGTTGAATGTTTAAGTTGCGGAGTATGCATATTAGTATTAGCAATCGATTGTGCGAACTTATTTGAGCCATGATTAGTTAGGATGGTTGGTCTCCACACACACATAGAATGGATCAAATACAGTCTTATACTTGAAATTGAATGAACCCTTATTCATCTCTGTGTTTGCTCTATTCTCTGGGAGTGGCTATGATCGAGCTTTGAAGCCATGATTCTACTTTACTATTTTATTTATCTTTCGCGTGTGTTTTATTTATTATTAGTTCTGTGTTAGTTAGTTTGCTCGAGGACAAGCAAAGACTTAAGTTTGGGGGTATTTGATGAGCGGAATTTATACCCACGAATCAGATATTTTATGACTTAAATAGTTGCCTATTCTCGTAGATTTTATATAGTTTTATATGATTGTAGTGTTATTATGCTTAATTGATGCAATGCAGAGTTGTTTTCCAGCTTACAGGGCATATTGGCCACTTTTCCTGTACTGGCACTGCAGCTCCAGTGTTACACTTCGAAGTCGCGCCTCAGCGCCACATCCGGCACCCCAGCTCGCGCCCCAACCCCAATGCTAGGCAAAGCTACTGACTTTTGGCGCCTCGCTTGAGCTACGTGTGGCGCCCCAGTGCTAAGGCCGGCGCCAGACTCGCGCCCCAACGCCATTAACGGCGCCCCAACGCCTCAGCTCGCACCCTAGCGCCGCTTGTTAAGCCTTTGCTTGCGCCGCAGCGTGAGCTCCGGTGCCCAAGCAGTAATGAGTCTTTAATGACCTAAAAGAAGAGGGGAGCAGTATATAAGCGATGAGCAGCCGCCTGCATCGAAAGAGGGGAGAACGGAGAGAGCTCTGCATCTCTTATAATCTATCATATGAGACCGTAGTTTAGTATAGGATAGCTTAGCTTAGGATTTTCTTCTGTAATTTCTCTTTCTTTCTTATCTCTGTACATATAGATTAGGTAGATTTAGGGAGAAGTTTGCTTTTCTTTGGAGTACAAGAGCAACGAGCGGGACGGATTGGAAAGCTTGAAAGGAGCGGATTACGTGGAGATTGAAGGGGCTTTGACAGAGTTTCTTCTATCCATTTCTCCTCTCTGATTTTGTAATCTATAAATGTTATCTTATTTGCTAGTTGTATTTGGTTTATTAACTATGAACTGAATATTGACTCTTAGGTTATAATGGATCCCTTTGTTATTTGAATTGACTGTCTTTATCTTTGTGGTTGGCACCATATGATTTGGTTTAATATAATTGTGCTTTATGATTCTCACTAAGACATTAGTGATGATTTTGGTAATCTGCATGATATCGACAGAAGAATTGTAGATTTACGCCTAAATATATTGGCATGTGATTATGGGTTTTGACTGCATAAGTTATGCGTAGAATAGACATATCTCTGTGCGCCACGTGCGACCTCAATGAGAACTTATGCTTAAATCCTTGTTATGATTAATTCGCATAGACATATGTAGGATTGCATCTAGCTTGGACGTTCTTTTCTGTTCTATTCTTTTTTGGGTGGATTTGGAGAGGATATGTTTGTGCATACCTCGACAGAGGTGCATAGGCACCTGTGCATTCTCGGTCGACAAATTGTCGTGACCATTTAGACCAAAGAGAGAAGGGTAGCTAGTTTGATGAAACATAACACGCCAGGTGTTCGACAGAATGCTTGTGTGGGGGTGAAGTTGTGACCTTAGCTTGTAATTCCTTAGATTTCCATTCGTTATCCATTTACTTGCTTTTTTAAGTAGTATAATTAGATTAATCACACTTCCATTTCATGCTGTTCGAATAAGACTTTAGCGATAAACAATCGGTACTTGGTGAATATTAGTCATAGTTCCTCGTGGGTACGACACTCTACTTATCACTGTATTACTTGTTAGACCGTGTATATTTGCGCGTGTTTAGTGATCGGTTTTTTGACCAACTGTAACCAATAAGTAGGTATAAAACCTACTTATCTAAACGGCTTTAGCATCAAATGAATATACGTTTCTTGGGTTAAGTCGAGCATCCTTTTAAATCTATCTATATAGATTTGTATCCCCAATTAAGACACTCTTCCCAAATCATTCATGAAGGAATGTTTAGACAACTTTATCTTTACTGATTATAGCATTGGTATGTCATTCCTTATCCTTAGTATATCAATATATAATACTAGGAGTGTCACGACGCTCCCACTGACCCTTTTGTACACACTAGGTTCATTCTTGTTTTTCATAAAATCAAACTCTTTTGATTTTTTTCATCAAAACGAATGTTTTATTCTTGAGAAGCTTGCTTCAATCCATTTCTCCGAGTGTCTACAACTTTTACCTCGTATGTAACTGGATCATCAACTTCTATGATGCATACCTCACCATCATCATTTATGATGAATCCATACCTCCCAGGTATCTTCGGTACTATTCCAGATTTACGATTTGGTTGTGGTACAAAAGGTTTATCTATAGGTTCCTCTTATATGACTTATAATGCTTTGTGGTTCTTCAATTCTTCAAGATTTATTATCCTCCCACTAGCTCCTTCAATGATAAACACTTTTATCTTAGAAGGTAGAATGTTTCATAACAAACACCTTTGTTGAGTAGGATTATAGAACATATGTACCCTAAACTTACTTTAGGATGTCCCATAAATCTGCACTTGTCAAATTTTTTCCTAAGCATAACCTTTGAAACTTTTTCACATAAGCTGGACAACCCCTTATCTTAATATACTTAAGATTAGGAATCCTCCCTGTCCATAACTTTTATGGAGTCTTGGGGCCGGATTTTGAGGTTACCTTTTGTAGATATGCATGCATTTGTAGAGTATTACCCCAGAAGGGTACTGGAATGTCGATAAAATTATTATGGACAACAAAATGTCCAACAAGATATAATTTTTCCTTTTAGATACATCAATCAATTATTGCGTATCAGGAGGCATCCATTGTGAGAAAACCATTTGAGATGATCTAGAAACTCATTGCACAAGTATTCCTTCCTTGATCCGATCAAAGAATCCTAATAATTTGCCAATTTGTTTCATTTCTGAATTCTTTGAATCTTTCAAATAATTCACACTTGTATTTCAACAAATACACACATTCAACTCTTTGAATGATCATCTCTTTTTCTTATACTAATTTGTTCAATATGCAAAATTATTTTCACGTAAGTCAAGTATACAAAATCCATTAAGTAATATTCTAGTTCTATAAAAAATATTATTATTATAAATAGAACAACAATTATTCTTAAAAATAATACCAAAGATTTTATTGTCCAACAGCAAAATTGAAATAAAGTTTCTAACAAGAAGTGGAATACAATAACAAATTATTGACTTAATAGACTTGCCCGTAGGCAATGCTAAACTATAAGTTCCTATGACTAATGCAGCAACCTTTGCTTCATTTTCCACACATAGAACTACTTATCTTTGTTTAACTTTCTACTTCTGCTTGGTTCCTTCATAAATCTATATTTATGAGAACCAAAACCGGTATCCAATACCCAAGTAGAACCTTAACTTATTAAAAGATTAATTTCAAGAATGAACAAAATTGTATTTTTAACCAAAACTTCACTAAACTTCTTCTGGTTAGCTCTGCAATGTGACGCCCCTAGAATAGGTCCACACAACCCATTCTGAGTCGCTAGATACATGGCACATAAATTAAATACAAACTTCATTTATACGACTATTGTACAAAATACAAAAACACAATAGTTGAGCTTTGAAACAAATATTATCTCGTGGACAATATCCAAACTCAAATAAAGTCCTCATTACAATTATTATTACACAATTTTATAAAATAGTGAGGACTTTTATAAAAACCATCTTGAACCATTACTCCACTCCCCGACTAGTCCCATCTATATTCTCGCCTCCTGAGAAGAACAATGGAACCAAAAGGAAAAGGGTGGGCTCAACTAGCCCAGTAAAGAATATTATGACTAAGATAATGTAAAAAAATTATCATTAGTCCTCAACAGAAAAAAATCTGATAGAATACAATAGATAACAAGTTTTAGATCAATAACTGCAGCGAAAATAGCAATCCATTAGAAAAGTCAAGTAAAATATAATGTCTACTATCTCCTCCAAATTAAAAGCCCATCATTAATATTTTATTCATGTAATACCCATCAACAGTTCTTCATTGTACCCAAAATAAGAGAACTTTAATAACCTGTCTTCACTTGAACCACCAAAGATTATAGTTAAATTCACAGTTCATGTTTATAATTATGTAAATCAACAGTTTCTCCTTGCCACAAAGGCTTAATAGAACGTTCACTCAATATCCTTACCCCAAAGGCTAATGACATTCAAATGTAATAACAATGATCATTCCAATTAATTGTCTATCTTTGCACTACGGGCTAAAGATATTCAACTATAAAACCAATGAACATGATCATGTCAATCAATTGTCTGTCAGTACACTACGACCAAAGACATTAAACTATAAAACTAATGATTATGCCAAACAATAATCTATCTTTGCACTACATGCCAAAGATATTTACTTGTATCATCAGTGGTCATGATAATGTCAAACACCTGTCCATCTTTGCACTATGGGCCAAAGACAACAATCAACAGTTCATCTTTGCACTACAGGCCAAAGATATACAACTGTAAAACTAATAATTAAAAGTCCATCTTTGAACTATGGGCCAAAGAGGACTTTCACCACATCATTTGTCTGTAACATTACAGGTCATGATTTTACCAATACACAATTTCTGGTCATAATCATACCAATCAACAATCCATCTATGCACTACGGGCCAAAGATGACTTTTACCACAATATAAGCATGAGAATGATGATAATGATATAAGGATTCAATCAAGTGGGATCAAGGATAAATATCAAAAAATTGTAATGTAATTTATCCAGAGTTCAAGAATATCCAAATTGTCAACATGATAACTAAATGTGGAATAAAATTCAAGAATGATATTTATGTATCAAAAATAATTTGACAGAAAAGAAATCACTTTTGTTGTGAATAGTACCCCGCGAATAGTACCTGAATGATTAGTACCCTGCGAATAGTACCCGAATGAATAGTACCCCGTCATGTAAAGTACCCCGAATAAATAGTACCCCAAGTGAATAGTACCTGAATGAATAGTATCAAATAAATAGTATCCCGTCATGCAAAGTACTCCAATTAAATATTCCCCCGGGTAAATAGTATCCAAATGAATAGTACCTCGTCATGTAAATTACCTCGAATAAATAGTACCCGAGTAAATAGTAACCCGAATGAAAATATTGAAACTTAATAAGAAAGTTCAGACCAATATTCCAATGAAACGATACTAGATGAAGCGCAAAACTCAAGGATATTTTACTAATTTAAGGGATTATAGAAGCAATATTTACCATAGTAAGTTTAGATTTAAGAATATAAAAAGAAATAATATACAAAACTGTAAATGGATTTTCACCTGTCATGCTGTAATTCGCGTAGACAGATCTTTTCTACAAATAAAGAATGAGTACAAAGAGTTATTCACCATACATGCAGTAATCCGCGTAGACATGTTATTCCCACAGATTTAAGGATGAATATGAAAAATAATATTCCTTACAAATACGAAAGAAATAATGCCCTTTACCTTAGTAGAAGATTGAATACTGCAATAGTGAAGTAGCAGAATACTCTTCTTCTTTCTCTCTATAGTTTCTCTATCTATAGTTTCTCTTGTGAGTCTTAGTGAATTTGTGAGAATAAAATAAGAAATAAGCTTCTATTTATAGGAGAATGAACTAAATAGTAACTGATTCACGGACGGTCCAGATTGATTTACTATTAACACGGACGGTCCATATTGATTTACTATTAAAACCACAACCGACGGTCCATATCGATTTACTATTAAAACCACAACCGACGATCCATATTGATTTACTATTAAAACCACAACCGACGGTCTGAAAAATTAGTACATCTCCTAATGGAATAATAAGTCAAACTTACAACAAACGCCTCATGACAAACCCCTCTATTTATATCAAAATTGAATAAATATTGATCACAAATCACTTATCTTTAATAAACATATTTTTAATCTTTTAAAAATTATTCATCATTAATATTATAACTCATAATATTGACAATCAGATCATTCCCAAGAAAGAGGGGGTTTTCCGATAAGGATTTCTCCTTATTGACGCGCAATTAAATAACCTAACCCCTTTCCTTGACAGAACTTTTTAGACATTGTAAATAATATAAATAATAATAAAAATAAATATGTTATCTCAATTAATGATTTAATAATATAAAATATTATGCAGATGATACTGTGACAATAATTGAATTAATAATATGAGACACTATGCAACAACTACTGTAGCAATTATTGAATGAAACTGAGTGACTTCTTACGTAAGCATCAATAATCAGAGATACTGTGCAATACCGTGTGCTACTGTGCAATAACGCGTATTACTGTACTTTTATCACCGGATATTTCAACAGTTTAACAGTAAAAGTTTTGCCGTTATTTTTATAAAAAAGTTATTTCTGTCGCTTTCTATATCCGACAGTTATTCCGTTATGGGGTCCACCAATGATTATGTCGTTGTACGAAAATTCCCTGACAAAAAGAATATTCTCCGACCAAACGAATATTTTATATCAACTTGCTTACTTTGTAAAATTTTTATATATCACCCTTAACTTTAACCTTTTATCAATTTAACCATTTACTAAATAGAATAATAATTATAAGAAAATTATATACTTTCTTTTCATAAAATTCGGGGTCTTACAATCTCCTCTCCTTATAAAATTTCGTCCCCGAAATTTACTTACCTGGTACTTCGAAGATATGAGAATACCTTGCTTTCATTTCAGATTCCATCTTCCCGGTCATATCCTCTGTATTAAGATTTATCCATTGCTCACCTCTTGGATTTCAAATATCATTCCAGAATACAGCTTTAAAAGAAAAGTTAATTGACATATCACAATTTGTCAACTTATTAAGAAAATTCAGCTTAGGTAGGACACACACTAGCGAAGGATATTACTCGTCTCGGTAAAGCCCCCAAATTCGGGTACTTGAAACCTGAACTCGCTGCTTCACGATACCATTTCTATGAGCAGAATAATACTAATAGTAATAACAATAATATAAATATTAAACTTAATTTACATATCAGAGTCTATTCCCAAGTACGCAACCTTTAAATATTCATTACAATACATGATAGATAATATATATCATTCTCATCTTAATAAAACCAAACTATTACATAATATATAGCATGACACTCATTCAGTAACTTTCCCTTTTCCTTTGCTCTTGGAAGAGCCCTCTGGTTGTTCACACTTAGCTGAAAATATTTAAATTAAGCATGAATGAGCATTTGGGTGCCCAACAAGTAATAACAATTATAAATATTAACTGAAAGGATTAAATGCTTTCTTTGTACTACCCTTCTATAACAAATCAATAGTTGTGAAGTAATCTAAACCGATAATAATAACATAACAACTCTCTATCAAATTTTTAAAACTACGTACTGACTATAAATAGGGTTAAGGTGACATACTATGAATATTGTTTTCAATTTTCTAATAGGTTTAGCAGAACTTCATCGGCAAACCGTCATAACTTACGGGCACGGGGGTGATTAGCCCGTTATGCCCTATATTGATCAATACTACATGCAAGAATGATATTATCGTTCACTCTGTCCGCCTTGGGCGCATAAAAGTTTTCCCATGTTTGGGATGTTCATACTTAGTCGGGAATCCGAACCAAAATAATTTGATTGGATACAAAAAGGTTTTATCATGTTCAACAATATTTTTTAATCTGTGTCTAGCTGATCAAATAGCTTAGACAACTTTTACTTATTGTATACATACTGGTGATCAATATATATATATATATATATATATATATATATATATATATATATATATATACAACATGTGATTAAATATAATGATTATCCAAGTGGGGACACTTGAATAACTATATTTAGAAATTAACGAACATAATATATATATATCTGAATTATAATATAGTACCATGTTGATAATCAATGATCGAATATAACATATATAATAATAGGGTTAATAATCTGGTACAATAATAATATAATTCTAAAACTCTCTTACTTCTGTCCATTGCATAAAGGAAATGCAAATGTAGGATACTTGTCTGGTCTGCTGCTTACAATACGTAACTTAATTTTATCTTCTATATCACGACCTATCATTAATAAGATCATTCGTTCGATTAGAACAATATACTATAACACATAGTACTACATTTTGCGGTCAGCACATAACCTAAGCATATTTTCACATATGTTTAGCAGTCATTGAATCACAAACAAATACTTATCAAATCAAATTATCTAAGTCCAGATCAATTTCTGAAACATGTCGGTGTACCGACGATTTTATCGAATATTTATCGAGTCTAAGACTCTATCCCGAAGTTCAATATATGTAATTATCAGTCATATTATTTTTTTAAAAGACTTATAATAATTTTAAAATATTTATTATAATTTATCATAAATTTTCAAACACCGAAATCATTATTAAATGATTTAAATATTAAACAATTCTATTATCATTAACATTTAATTAATATTAAACTATTAATGAAACCATTGCCAAAATATTAAAGTTATTTATAATAACTCAAAATATTTTTAAAACATTTATATTGCTTTTAAATGATTTTTAAAATATTTAAAATCACTTTTAAATAATTACCATCAATATTTAAATATTAATGTACTATTTATCAAAATATTCAAAGTCATTAATTATAACTTAAAATATTTTTAATTCATTTATATCCTTTTTAAATAATTTTTAAATTAATAAAATCATTTTTAAATTATTTATTTAATCTAATTTATTAAATAAATTTAATATCATTAATATTAACTTATTAATGAAATTATCTTTTAAATATTAAAAGTTATATTTTATAACTTAAAATATCTTTAAACACTTTATTTTCGTTTAAAATGATTTTTATAATAATAAAATCATTTTAAACTAATTTATTTAATATAATTATTAAATAATTCTAATATCATTAATAATAATTAATTAATAAAATTTACCTTTAAATATTGAAAGTTATATTTTATAACTTTAAATATTTTTAAATACCTTATTATTATTTAAAATGATTTTTAATATAATAAAAATAATTTTTAATTAATTCATTTAATTCATTTATTAAATAACATAAATATCATTAATATTAATTTATTAATGAATTTCATAACAAAATATTAAAAGTCATTAAAAATAACTTAAAATATTTTCTTATACCATAATATAATTTTAAATGATTTTTCAAGTATTAAAATTATTTTTAAATAATTTATTTAATATAATAATTAAATAAATTAAATACTTTTAATATTTCAAAAATATTAATTATTTATGAAATATATTAAAAACTAAATTTTAGACTTTAAAATAATTTTTAGTAATTTAATATGTATTTTTAATAATTAAAAACTAATTTTCTATAATTATTTAATGAATAAATAATTTTTAAAAATTAATCGTCGCTAAAGACTGCCTATAGCGACAGAACCGTCGCTATAGCTGTTCTTCATGTTTTTGAGCACTGACAGACAATTAGCAAGGTGCCTCGTTTGACCAACAAAATCTGCCAGATTATAATGTCTTTGGACAAGGTAAGATATTGATCTTGTAGTACTAATGTAGTACTACAAATATCACGCAAGATCTGGGTCAGATTACAACATACAAGCAAGATATGAACCTTCAAAGTTGCTGTCAGACCAAATCTGGATTTTTTGGGTAACCTAGAAACCCAGCAGCTTCGAGGGTCCATTTTTGGGCTAGATTATTTCTATGTTATGGTCTTGATTCAAGTGATATTAAAGTTCAAAGCTATAGTAGTTGTGTCAAGGTACATGATTAAAACAACAGATAAGTCTAGCAACAACAGAATCACAAATTATCCTTTGGTCAAATGCTGTTAGAAGCTTTGTTCTAACAGTTTCTGGAAATTCCAGAAACTGCACTTTATGATCAACTGGTCAAGTTTGACCACTCACTACACTTGATCGGTTGACTGTTTTAATGTTCTGAAATCGTATATATATATAGTCCATACAACAAGCTAGTATCTAAATATAGCAACATCACCAAACAACATTAATCCTGACAGATCTCAGGCTTCAAAAATCTTGTCAGACGTTATTCTACACTTTCTAGGTTACCCAGAAAGCTTCGGTCATGCCCGGTCAACGGGTTTTGACCAGCCATAACATGAAATCTAGACATCAACTAATTGTTATTTCACTTCCAGATCACAGACAACATAACAGAGTACACATTTAAACCTTTAAATAACAAAAATCAAGATCGAACAAGAATCAAAAGGCACTGACATTCGTTGTCAGACCACAAAAGGCAATTTTTCCAGATTTTGCAAAACTTGATTTTGAGCATATTAATGTTATGGATATCAGATTTCTTGGTTAGAGTTTTATACCTTTACGATCCAATTCTTGATTCTGGCTACTAATGTTGTTATATGTATTAGTGGGGCTTGTTTTGTGACTGATAGATGACGGAAATTTCGGAGGTTTGAGCTTGAGAGAGTTTAGATGGGTGTTGTGCACAAAATAAGTTAGTAAATGAATTTTTTCTCTCTCCAATCAATATATACAAATGTTAGATGCATTGTATGGCTGATCATAGACTTACGTGCTGAATATTTAGGTGATGGTAAGTCAATAAATTAGGTCACCAACTAAAGGTATTAGAAATCTTACAAGTTATCTAATAAAATATACAAGAGGGGGCATTATAGTCTTTTGTCATACAATTTTAATGGTTAAAATGTAACTTGGCAAACCCTTAGGGTTTAATCCTAAGGTTTAGCACAAAATGAATTTTTAGGTTTTCATTTAGGGTTTAAAATAAAAATAAAATTAGTTTTTAAAATAGAAAATTAGGGTTTTCTTAATTAGATTAGATTAAAAATTACGTTATACATGAACATTAGGGTTTTATATACTAATTATAATTAACCTTGCTAATTTTTGCAATTAGGGTTTACAATTTTGATAATTAGGATTACCAAATTACAATTAGGGTTTCTAATTACCAACTTAGGGTTCTAGATATTAGGGTTTTAAGTTACTAATTATGTTTTTCATAATTAGCAATAAAATCTACTATACATGATATTAATCACATTAACATAATTTGTTACTGATCACAAACTCCAGTTTTGGTTTCAAATTAGGGTTTCTAATTTCAAAAATTAGGGTTTTAATTTATAATTATGATTTTCCATAATAATAAGGCTTTACCTAAAACAAAAATCGTATAACACATAACATAGTGTCGTAACAGATTTTTAAAGTCTCATATGACTTCGAAACTATGATTTAACAGTAATACTAGGGTTTATAAAAATATTACTAGGGTTTGGTCATAATACACCATAATTGACCAATCATTATCAATACGTATATACAGTACATATTTATAGCACTGAAAAATTAAAATATAATTAATATTATATTATTATTCTCATTCCTTGATAAAAATCCAAATTTAGGGTTTGGATTCCATATCTGATTTATTCTTCTATATTTAACCTTAATAATTAAGGTAAAATAATTAACTTAATAATCTGTACTAAAATTCATATAATAAAATAATTATTATAATTATTCTAAAAATTATTTCATATATTATTTAAATAATATATGATTATATTTTTATGAAAAATAAATATTAAAAATATTTCTACTATAAAATTAATTATTATAAGAATATACTTTATAATAATCAATAATTCTGAAATAAAATTATTTTTAATTATTCATATAATAAATATATTTTTATTTATCACATAAATACAGATACACAATATCTTGAACAAATCCTCATCTTTAAAAAAAAAATTATACGCAAAATTTCTGATTTTATTTATATAGAAAATATCGGGTTGTTACATTTACCCTCCCTTATAAAGATTCCGTCCCCAGAATCACCATTTTAAAACCTATACATACAAAGGTACATAGCATACACAATCATTTCAATTAAATCTTGATCAACTTTGATCGAATTGATCTTTAACTATTCACATAAAGCTTGTCTATCTGATTAAACTGAAATTTGATTTCTAAAAGAACTCAAATTCCTCCTTCAAAATTTCTTTATAAAATAGTTTTCTATATATATGAAAATCATGTATAAGACAATAAAAGTTATACGAATAATACCTGGAGTTCCATTTCTAGCTGCCACCGTATCCTAGATCGTCATATTGTAGACCCTTTCTGTTGATTTTGTTGGCTTGCTCGATGACGTAGGTCCCGTGATTGCCAAAGTCCCGCTGCCCTTGCCAGTATTCACACTTCCTGTCTCCGTCCTCCTCTTCGGACAATCCTTCACCTTGTGTTCAGTTAACCCGCATAGAAAACACCCACTGTTCATCCTAGGATTGGGGCAGTTGGGAGAGATATGGCCCTCCTGCCCGCACTTATAGCATATAAATTTTTCCTTCAGACATTCTCCAAAGTGGTTATTTCCACAGTTTCCACACTGCACAGCTTACTTCTTAACTCCTTCCTGCTTCACCTGAATACTTCCAAAATTGCTTCCCTTCCTCTTGCTACTACCACTTTTACTTCCACTATTAACTTATGTCTTCCCAGCTCCTTCAACCTTACTCTTGTTCTTTCTCTCCCTGTTGTAGAGGCTCATGGCCTTACTCCCTTCCTCGACTATGATAGCTATTTTCATGAGTACTGCAAATGTTGGAATCTGCAACACCGCCACCTTGTTATAGAGCCAGGGTTTTAATCCCAGCTCAAACCTTCTAGCTTTCCTAGCCTCCGTATCAACTTGATGCGAAGCGAACCTAGCCAACTCATTGAATTTTGCGGCGTATTCTGACACCATCATATTATCTTGCTTCAACTCTAAAAATTTCACCTCCATCCTAGCCCGCATACTGGATAAAAAATAGTTTTTGAAAAATAGTGTTTTAAACCTATCCCATGTAACTACTCCTTCTTCTGCCATTGCCTGATTCGCTTCCCACCAAAAGTTCGCCTCCCCTTTCATCATGTAGGTGGTAAAAGTGGTCTTTTGCCCCTCAGCTACCCTAGCTATCACGAATACTTTTTCAATTTCATTAACCCAAGTCTGGGCTTCAACAGGGTCAGTTGTACCTTTGAATTCTGGCGGTCCTACAGCCTTAAAATCTTTGAAATTTGCCAGGCGATTATCCGGCTGGTACCCTGCGGCTGGCATTCCTTATTGCATAGCTTGTGCTATCATGTTTGCTAAGTGCTGCATCGGGTCTGCTTGTTGTTATCCCTCAACGTTGTTGACAGATTCTTCTGCCCTTTGGTTTCGAGTTTGACGTCTTGACAGAATTATTTGATTAAATAAAATCATAAATTTAACTTACATTCTAAACCTTATCGCATAAGTTTAATATTCTAAACTTGTTTCATTACTCAAACATAGATTCATATTCATTTAGCGAATACTTTACATAGCATATCACATACTGCTTTAAACATCAGTTATCCCTTTGTGACCACAAAAGTCGGGATTTACAGCCTTGACTAATATAAAAGTTGGGAACTCTACATTACAAAGACGTACTTATCATATATATTACATTAAACAGACCTACACAACAGAACCTATACTACTTATTCACTACGCCTTTTTCTTGGACAACCTTTCGCCTGATGACCTTCTATCCCACAGATAAAACATGCTCCTGGTTTATAGTCGGGACAATACAGAGTGGTATGTCCCTCATAGCCGCAAAGATAACATATTCTTTTCCCTTTCTTCTTATTAGATTTTCCTAATTCATGGTCTTCTATCTTTCTTTTCCCCTTCTTGCTCGGAGCTGCACACGATGTGTTGCTTGTGGCTTCCATCTGATCAATTTGGAATTTAAGCTTATCTTGTTCTTCCATTGTTTCTAGTAAGGCTTTTCGCAATTGACTATTTAGCAGCTTTTCTATTTCCCATAGCTTTTCCAGAGAAGAAACCTTGTTCCTCAGATCCTGCACCTCCGTTGATGCTTGATCAGCTTCAACTTTAGTGTCCGAATCACTATCTATCAGCTCCACCATTTCCGAATCTGGTACTATGTTTTCCAAAATAACCACCTCATCAGAGTTATTTTCATCGTGAGCCTTTATTTCAGCTATTGGCTTCGATATTAGCTCAGGTGTATGGAGTTGATCCTTCTTCATGCTATAAGCATATAACAAGCCTTTTCCACCACACATCTACACATATAAATTATCCTGATTAGAATATAGTATATACACGCAGTAAATAATAGTTTTATATATAAGTTATCTTTTATTATATTTGATGATGAATTTATTCAATAAATCTCTTTTTAAACTCTATATGAGTTATTTGTATTTTCAACGTTTTCCTCTATTCTAAGGTTATAGCCTAAGGTCTATCCTACCTAAGGTTTCTAACCCTAAAGCTCTGATACCAACCTGTAAAGCCCCCAAATCCGCGTACTTAAAACTCGAACTCGGTGCTTCACGATACCATTTCTATGAGCAGAATAATACTAATAGTAATAACAATAATATAAATATTAAACTTAATTTACATATCAGAGTCTATTCCCAAGTACGCAACCTTTAAACATTCATTACAATACATGATAGATAATATATATCATTCTCATCTTAATAAAACTAAACTATTACATAATATATAGCATAACACTCATTCAACAACTTTTCCTTTTCCTTTGTTCTTGGCAGAGCCCTCTGGTTGTTCACACTTAGCTGAAAACATTTAAATTCAGCCAGGATGAGCATTTGGGTGCCCAACAAGTAATAACAATTATAAATATTAACTGAAAGGATTAAATGCTTTATTTGTACTACCCTTCTACAACAAATCAATAGTTGTGAAGTAATCTGAACCGATAATAATAACATAACAACTCTCTATCAAATTTTTGAAACTACGTACTGACTATAAATAGGGTTAAGGTGACATACTATGAACATTGTTTTTAATTTTCGAATAGTTTTAGCAGAACTTCATCCGCAAACCGTCATAACTTACGGGCACGAGGGTGATCAGCCCGTTATGCCCTGTATTGATCAATACTACATGCAAGAACGATATTATCGTTCACTCTGTCCGCCTTGGGCACATAAAAGTTTTTTCATGTTCGGGATGTTCATACTTAGTCGGGAATCCGAACCAAAATAATTTGATTGGATACAAAAAGGTTTTATCATGTTCAACAATATTTCTTAATCTGTGTCTAGTTGATCAAATAGCTTAGACGACTTTTACTTATTGTATACATACTGGTGATCAATAGGTATATATATATATATATATATATATATATATATATATATATATATATATATATATACCATTTGGGAGTGGAAGCAGGAATAGAAGAAGAACAGGCAGATGCGCATACAAACACAAGTTAAATTACTGAAATAAAATAGTTTTATTGATTATTGATTAAACTATTTACAAGTGCAGAAATAAAATTTAACTTACAAGATAACTTAAAAGAAGAACATAAGAAGAAGAGGGGCTAAGTATGTAAGACCCCAAATTTTATGAAATAAAAGTATTCAATTTTTCTATTCAGTAAATGGTTAAATTGATAAAATTTTAAAGTTATGGGTGAAATATGATTTTTTTTCAAAATAAGCAAGTGGTTATAAAATAATCATTGTTGTCTGGGAATATTCGTTTGGTCGTGGAATATTCTTTCTGTCGGAGAATATTCGTACGACGGCGCAGCTATTTGTGGGCCCCATAACGAATAACTGAAGACGACAAATTTGAGTTTTTACAAATAACGGCGTAGTTGTTACCGTTAATACTGTTGGAATACCCGGTGGTTAAAATACAGTAATACGCGTTATTGCACAGTAGCACACGGTATTGCACAGTATTTTTAAAATTATTGATTCTTACGTAAGAAGGCACTACTCAATAATTGTTACAGTAATTACTGTTCAATATTTTATTTTATTGATTCAATAATTGCTACGTTGAAATTTTATATTATTGTTGTTCAATAATTATTGATGCACAGTATTTTCCTTTATCAGATCAATAATTCATATTATTTGAATAATATTATTAGATAACATTATTGGCAATGTCTAGAAAGTTCTGTCTAAGGAGAGGTTTGGTTATCTGATTGCGCGCCAGTAAGGAGACATTCTTATTGGAAAGCCCCCTCTTTCCTGGGAACGGCCTGGTTGTCATAAATGTGATTCTGTAATATTATTTGTGAATAATTAATTATTGATTCATATGATAAGGAAATATTTATATTATGTGGATATAAATGAGGGATATATTTTTGTGGTTAAAAATGAAGGAGTTAATGTTGAGGTTTTTATCAGTATTTTTGTCGGAATGGAGGTATTAAAAATCAGGGTTTTTGAGATATTTTGCGGGGGTTATAATTTTTAATCATACCGTTGGATCATGGTAATTTTTGGATATGTTATACATATATAAGTTGAGTATATGTCCACAAATTTTGAACCGTTAAAAATGAACGTATGATTTATTATGAATTTTACGAGATGACTGGTTCAGAAATTGTTGAATTTTCGGAGTTTATCATTTTGGTGGAAAATTCTAGAATTGGTGGGCCCCACTTGTGGTTGGTGAAGAAATGTGCTGAATTATATTTCAAATGTGGTGGGTGGGAATAGTAGCAGGTAAAGCCATCAGGTTGCAGGTCAAACCTACCAAAATTTTCCTATAAATAGAGGGCTAAGTTAGAATTGAAAATCACACCAGAAACATAAGCTTTCTCTCTTTCTCTCTCTATATTATGAAGCATATTTTGTGAGTATTTAGATACTTTGAGAGTTGCTATTCAGTGCAAGTTTCCTTCGCTTTGCATTCCAGTCAGAAATACTGCACTTTTGAGGTAAGGGATATTAAGGGATTTTAAGGGTTGTTATGATTTTCAGTTTCGTAATTTTTCTGATCTTCAAAAATTCTGAAAAAATTTGAAATGATATTTTGATGAGTTTTCTTGATTGTGTCCAAAAATGGTGATTTTTGGATGTATAGATTGAGAGTTATGAATTTTATGAGAAAAGACTATTTTAAAAGTAACTGCTTATAATTTCTTGTGGTTAACTACAAAATTGATGAAATTTTTATTGGGAGTACATGTATATGATGGAAGTATACTCTGTTAATTTCAGAATTTTTGGACAAAAATACAATTTTTGATAAATGTCTAAATATTCGGCTGTTTTGACCATATGAAAAATAGTAAATGACTTTTAAAAATTCTGAGAAAAATATATGTTCACTATGGGACTATATTATGCTAAATCCCAGAAAAGAAATATTTTTGGAACTGATTTGGTATTTTTCATAAAATGGTCTAGTTATGAGTAAATGAATTAAATATGTTTTGTGAAGAAAGAAAATTGGAAAATAGGATTTTATGGCTTGAGAATCCTATATGAGGTATATGCAGATTTTTGATGAGGGTTTTGGTTATTGATGATGAAATTGTAAGAGTTGGCATTTTATGATGATTAAATGCATTAATTAGTAAAGTGTAAACAATTAAAATAAATTATTTATAAATTTAAGTAATGTTATTCTTTCAATATCATTATACCGAAATATTGGTATAGATTTTATTGTGGAATTTCTATCTTTTGTGTCGGGGTTACTATTCATGAGTTACTATTCACGATTTACTATTCATGAGTTACGGATATTACTCTTGAGATTAAAACTATATGTTGATCATATTATTTTTATCATCATATATAACATTTTTATAACCCTGATGTTGAAATTCTCTTTCACTGGAGTGTAAAGATGGGTAGATTATTGGTATGATCATGACTAGGGTTCTCTTTGGCCTGTAGTGCAAAGTTGAATTGTGACTGGTATGATCATGACCATTGAATTTATAATTGAATATCTTAAGCTTAAGTGCAAAGGTGAATTGATCAACATGGTTATAATTATTGTTTATATAAATTCTGAAATGATTATATATTTCTTTGAGATATGAATATATTTGGCCTGTAGTGCAAATATGAATTGTTGATGAATATCTTTGGCATGTAGTGCAAAGATGGCCTGTTGATGAATATCTTTGGCCTGTAGTGCAAAGATGAACTGTTGTTGAATATCTTTGGCCCGTAGTGCAAAGATGGTTTGTTGATGAATATCTTTGGCCCGTAGTGCAAAGATGGATTTGTTAGTATGATTATAAACAGGAACTGTGATTTGGTATAACCATGATCTTTGATGTTTCAGGTAAAGACAGGTGATGAAAATATTCTTCGTCCTGGGTGCGAAGAAAAATTTATAGTCACAATTATGATTATGAGTTATTCATATGATTGTGGAAAGGAACTGTTGAGTGATGTTACATGGATAAAATATTATTGGTGGATTTTTAACATGGAGAAGATAATAGACTTTATAGTCTATTTGACTCTTCTAATGGATTGCTCGTTCCGCTGCAACTATGGTTGAAATTTTTATCATTTACCATATGTTCTAAATCTCTGATTTATTGTTGATGAAGGCTATTGATAATTGAATTATCTTTAGTCATGATATTCTTTACTGAGTTAGTTGTGCTCACCCTTTTGCTTCACAATTCCTTTCAGGTAATAAGAGTGTAGCTGGGTCGAGCGGGGGTAACAAGGGAATAGAACGGTGATCATCATTTAGTAGTTATATTTGGTGAAGAAAATAGGGTGAGGCGAACTCAACGTTGGAAGGGTGTTTTGTCACTATCATACAAGATGTCTAATGACATACAACCTCGTGTCATCATAAGATAGGGTTGTGCTCATCCACTTGCTGAGTATATCTATGGGCACTACCTATATAATCTTGGTGTTTGTTTGAAGTATAATTCTCAATTAGAGACAGTGAAGATAATGATAAGTCAAGAGAAGACTCACCATTGGGAAGAATATGATAGTAATCTTCTCATTTTTCTTTGGGGTCTATTGGGTCAACCAAGGATAATTCTGTGGCCATATGATATCTATCATAACCTAGACGCGTGGCCTCCTATGTACGAAGGTTTCCTTGAGCACTTCCCAAAGATTCTAATTTCTAAAACAGTTTTTGACTATACCTTTATGTAAGGTGTCATTGTGAGGTGATGTCCACGGTTGGAACATGAGTCACATTTGGTATATATTTGTATCCAAACTTATAGCATATGTGTTGTTGTATTTTGCACGACAATTGTTGTAATAAAGTTACAGTTTTTTTCTATACCATGTATTTGGCGACTCAGAATAGGTTGGATGGAATGGAGCTATTTTGGGGTCGTTACAAGGTAGGCTTAACAGCGGTGGAGGCTAAAGATTAGTAACAGGTCGACTTTGCCTCCGGTCCCAGACATAGTCAACCAGGAAGAACAGAGTTATGAAAACCTTAATCAAGTTTTGCATAATTGGAACATACCTAGGGTTTCTCCTAAAGAAATTTATCAGTCAACATTTTCAGATAAATTTATATATATATATATATATATATATATATATATATATATATATATATATATATATATATATATCAACATGTGATTAAATACAATGATTATCCAAGTGGCGACACTTGACTAACCATATTTAGATATTAACGAACAGAATATATATATATCTGAATTATAATATAGTACCATGTTGATAATCAATGATCGGATATAACATATATAACAATAGGATTAATAATCTGGTACAATAATAATATAATTCTAAAACTCTCTTACTTCTGTCCATTGCATAAAGGAAATGCAAAGGTAAGATACTTGCCTGATCTGCTGCTTACAATACGCAACTTATTTTTATCTTTTATATCACGACCTATCATTAATAAGATCATTCGTTCGATTAGAACAATATACTATAACACATAGTACTACATTTTGCGGTCAACACATAACCTAAGCACATTTTTACATATGTTTAGCAGTCATTGAATCACAAACAAACACTTATCAAATCAAATTATCTAAGTCC
Organism: Panax notoginseng; assembly: GCA_016801055.1. Taxonomy (NCBI): domain Eukaryota; kingdom Viridiplantae; phylum Streptophyta; class Magnoliopsida; order Apiales; family Araliaceae; genus Panax; species Panax notoginseng. Next base: position 165,454,275 of record CM029020.1, on the reverse strand, counting down.
AGATCAATTTCTAAAATATGTCGGTGTATCGACGGTTTTATCGGATATTTATCGAGTCTAAGACCCTATCCTGAAGTTCAATATCTGTAATTATAAGTCATATTATTTTTTTAAATGACTTATAATAATTTTAAAATATTTATTATAATTTATCATAAATTTTCAAACACCAAAATCATTATTAAATGATTTAAATATTAAACAATTCTATTATCATTAACATTTAATTAATATTAAACTATTAATGAAACCATTGCCAAAATATTAAAGTTGTTTATAATAACTCAAAATATTTTTAAAACATTTATATTGCCTTTAAATGATTTTTGAAATATTTAAAATCAATTTTAAATAATTACCATCAATATTTAAATATTAATGTACTATTTATCAAAATATTAAAAGTCATTAATTATAACTTAAAATATTTTTAATTTATTTATATCCTTTTTAAATGATTTTTAAATTAATAAAATCATTTTTAAATCATTTATTTAATATAATTTATTAAATAAATTTAATATCATTAATATTAAATTAATATCATTAATATTAGCTTATTAATGAAATTATCTTTTAAATATTAAAAGTTATATTTTATATCTTAAAATATCTTTAAACACTTTATTTTTATTTAAAATAATTTTTATAATAATAAAATCATTTTTAAACTAATTTATTTAATATAATTATTAAATAATTCTAATATCATTAATAATAATTAATTAATGAAATTTACCTTTAATTATTGAAAGTTATATTTTATAACTTAAAATATTTTTAAATACCTTATTATTATTTAAAATGATTTTTAATATAATAAAAATCATTTTTAATTATTTTATTTAATTCATTTATTAAATAACTTAAATATCATTAATATTAATTTATTAATAAATTTCATCACAAATTATTAAAAGTCAATAAAAATAACTTAAAATATTTTCTTATACCATAATATAATTTTTAATAATTTTTTAAGTATTAAAATCATTTTTAAATAATTTATTTAATATAATAGTTAAATAAATTAAATACTTTTAATATTTCAAAAATATTAATCATTTATGAAATATATTAAAAATTATTATAAGCTAATTTTTAGACTTTAAAATAATTTTTAGTAATTTAATATGTATTTTTAATAATTAAAAACTAATTTTCTATAATTATTTAATAAATAAATAATTTTTAAAAATTAATCGTCGCTAAAGGCTGCCTATAACGGCAGAACCGTCGCTATAGGTGTTCTTCATGTTCTTGAGCACTGACAGACAGTTTACAAGGTGCCTCGTTTGACCAACAAAATCTGCCAGATTATAATGTTTTTGGACAAGGTAAGTTATTGATCTTGTAGTACTAATGTAGTACTACAAATATCACGCAAGATCTAGGTCAGATTACAATATACAAGTAAGATATGAACCTTCAAAGTTGCTATCAGACCAAATCTGAGTTTTCTGGGTAACCCAAAAACCCAGCAGCTTCGAGGGTTCGTTTTTGGGCTAGATTATTTCTATGTTCTGGTCTTGATTCAAGTGATATTAAGGTTCAAAGCTACAGTAGATGTGTCAAGGTACATGATTAAAATACCAGATAAGTCTAACAACAACAGAATCACAAATTATCCTTTGGTCAGACGCTGTCAGAAGCTTTGTTCTAACAGTTTCTGAAAATTCCAGAAACTGCACTTTATGATCAACTGGTCAAGTTTGACCACTCACTACACTTGATCGCCTGACTGTTTTAATGTTCTAAAAGAGTATATATATAGTCCATACAACAAGCTAGTATCTAAATATAACAACATCACCAAACAACATAAATCCTGACAGATCTAGGGCTTCAAAAATCTTGTCAGACGTTATTCTACACTTTCTGGGTTACCCAGAAAGCTTCGGTCATGCCCGGTCAACGGGTTTTGACCAGCCATAACATGAAATCTAGACATCAACTAATTGTTATTTCACTTCCAGATCACAGACAACATAACAGACTACACATTTAAATCTTTAAACAACAAAAACCAAGATCGGACAAGAATCTAAAGGCACTGACATTCGTTGTCAGACCACAAGACACAATTTTTCCAGATTTTGCAAAACTTGATTTTGAGCATATTAATGTTATGGATCTAGCATGTGCCAACCTAGATCACAAAAATAAACTACATATAACATGTTTTAACAATAAAACATAACATCTAACATGTAGATCAAGATCAGATATTTTGGTTAGAGTTTTATACCTTTACGATCCAATTCTTGATTCTGGCTACTGATGTTGTTATATGTATTAGTGGGGCTTGTTTTGTGACTGATAGATGAAGGAAATTTCAGAGGTTTGAACTTGAGAGAGTTTAGATGGGTGTTGTGCACAAAATAAGTTAGTAAATGAATTTTTTTCCTCTCTCCAATCAATATATACAAATGTTAGATGCATTGTATGGCTGATAGTAAACTTATGTGCTGGATATTTAGGTGATGCTAAGTCAATAAATTAGGTCACCAACTAAAGGTATTGAAATTCTTACAAGTTATCTAATAAAATATACAAGAGGGGCATTATAGTCTTTTGTCATACAATTTTAATAGTTAAAATGTAACTTGGCAAACCCTTAGGGTTTGACCCTTAGGGTTTAACCCTAAGGTTTAACACAAAATAAATTTCTAGGTTTTCATTTAGTGTTTAAAATAAAAATAAAAATAGTTTCTAAAAATAGAAAATTAGGGTTTTCTTAATTAGATTAGGTTAAAAATTACGTTATACATGAACATTAGGGTTTTATATACTAATTATAATTAATCTTGCTAATTTTTGCAATTAGGGTTTATAATTTTGATAATTAGGGTTAACAAATTACAATTAGGGTTTTTAATTACCAAATTAGGGTTCTAGATATTAGGGTTTTAAGTTACTAATTAGGTTTTTCATAATTAGCAATAAAATCTACTATACAAGATATTAATCACATTAACATAATTTTTGACTGATCACAAACTCCAGTTTAGGTTTCAAATTAGGGTTTCTAATTTCAGAAATTAGGATTTTAATTTATAATTATGATTTTCCATAATAATAAGGCTTTACCTAAAACAAAAATTGTATAACACATAACACAGTGTCGTAACAGATTTTTAAAGTCTCATATGACTTTGAAACTAGGATTTAACAGTAATACTGGGTTTATAAAAATATTGCTAGGGTTTGGTCATAATATACCATAATTGACCAACCATTATCAATACGTACATACAGTATGTAAGACCCCAACTTTTTAATGAATAAAATCAAATTTTCTCTATTTATTATTGTGAATAATAAGGTGTTAAATTGATAAAATGCTTTGGTTATGGGTGAAATGTGCAAATTTTTCAAAATAAGCAAGTGGTTATAAAATATTCATTTTGTCGGGAAATATTCGTTTGGTTGTGGAATATTCTTGCTGTCGAGAAATATTCGTACGACTACGCAGCCACTTGTGGGCCCCATAACAGAATAACTGTCAGATGAAAAAAATGACAAATTTGAGTTTTTACAAATATCGGCGTAGTTGTTACCTTTAACACTATTGGAATACACGGTGGTTAAAAAACAGTAATACACGTGGTTGCACAGTAGCACACGGTATTGTACAGTACTGAATTATTGATTCTTACGTAAGAAGACACTACTCAATAATTGTTACAGTAATTACTGTTCAATATTTTATTTTATTGAGTCAATAATTGATGCGTTGATATTTTATATTATTGTTGTTTCAATAATTGTCACTGCACATTATTTTCTATTATTAGATCAATAGTTCATATTATTTAAATAATATTATCAGATAGCATTATTGGCAATGCCTAGAAAGTTTTGTCAAAGAGAGGTTTGGTTACCTAATTGCGCGCCAGTAAGGAGAAATCCTTATCGAAAAGCCCCCTCTTTCTTGAGAACGGCCTGGTTGTCATAATTGTGATTCTGTAATTTTATTTGTGAATAATTAGTTATTGATTTATATGATAAGGAAATATTTATTTTATGTGGATATAAATGATGGATAGAGAAATATTTATTTTGTGTGGATATAAATGAAAGGATTAATGCTGAGGTGTTTTATCAGTATTTTGTCGGAATGGAAGAATTCTTAGAAATGTGTCAATTGTTGAAAATTGATATTTTACCTTACATTATAAATGTATAATGTGGTTATATAATTATATAATAATGGTGATATTTTCACACTAAATTCACGGTGCGTGAATCAAATGAGAGAAATTTAGAAATCAAAAGAAGAACCAAATATGAGATTTTCAGAAAAATTAGTTTATTACTTGATTTTGTAAAATCCATGACTCTTTGTGTATAATGAGTTAGGAGATGAGCTATATATCAAAAGAAAGCCCTAGAAGTAACCTAAACGTATAAATTTGAATCACACAATTATTCTTTGTGGATTTTTCGTGGTGACTGTTTGAGTGAAGCTGGTACGATGGACTTATAGTCCGAAAATCAGTGTTCTTCAAATTCTATTGTGTGAGTTGTAATTTTAATCTAACTGTTGGATCGTTGTGATTTTTGGATATGTTATACATATATAAGTTGAGTATATGTCCACAAATTTTGAACCGTTAAAAATTAACGCATGATTTGTTATGAATTTTAAGAGGTGACTGATTCAGAAATTGTTGAAGTTTCTAAATTTATCATTTTGGTGAAAAATTCTAGAATTGGTGGGCCCCACTTTTGGTTGGTGAAGAAATGTGCAAAAATATTTGGTGGGTGGGAATAGTAGCAGGTAAAGCCATCAGGTTGCAGGTCAAGTCTGCTTTGGCATTCTAATATTTTCCTATAAATAGGGTGCTGAGTTAGAATTGAAAATCACACCAGAAATAAGTTTTCTCTCTTTCTCTCTCTATATTATTGAGCGTATTTTGTGAGTATTTAGATACTTTGTGAGTTGCTATTCAATAGTGTAAGTTTTCTTTAGCCTTATACCTGATATTTTAGCCGAAAGTACGGTTCTTTTAAGGTAAGGGATTGTAAGGGATGTTATTTTCTTCCTAGTGATGTTATTCTTTCAATATCATTATACCGAAATATTGGTATAGATTTTATTGTGGAATTTCTACCTTTTTCATGTCGGAGTTACTATTCACGTATACGACACTATTTACGTATACGACACTATTCACGTATACATCACTATTCATGTATATGACAGTCTTTACGTATATGACATTATTTACGTATACGATACTATGTACGAATACGGAGTACTATTCACGAGTTACTATTCATGAGTTACTATTCACGAGTTACTATTCATGAGTACTATTCACGATAAAATTAGTTTCTTTTTCTGACCAAATTATCATTGATTTATGAATCTTACTCCTGAAATTAAATGCAGTTGTTGATCATATTGTTTTTATTATCATATATAATATTTTTATAATCCTGCTGATGAAATTTCTCTTTGACTTGAGTGTAAAGATGGGTAGATTATTAGTATGATCGTGACTATGAGTTCTCTTTGGCCAGTAGTGCAAAGTTGAATTGTTGACTGGTATGATCATGACCATTGAATTTATAATTGAATATCTTTAGTTTAAGTGTAAAGATGAATTGATCAACATGGTTATAATTATTGTTTATATAAATTCTGAGATGATTATATATTTCTTAGAGATATTAATATCTTTGGCCTGTAGTGCAAAGATGATCTGTTGTTGAATATCTTTGGCTTGTAGTGCAAAGATGATCTGTTGTTGAATATGTTTGGCCTGTAGTGCAAAGATGATCTGTTGTTAAATATCTTTGGCTTGTAGTGCAAAGATGATCTGTTGTTGAATATCTTTGGCCTGTAGTGCAAAGATGATCTGTGTTGAATATCTTTGGCCAATAGTGCAAAGATGAACTGTTGACGAATATCTTTGGCCGTAGTGCAAAGATGAATTTATCAGTATGATTATAAACAGAAACTGTGATTTGGTATAACCACGATCTTTGATGTTTCAGGTAAAGATAGGTGATGAAAGTTATATTCGTCCTGGATGAGAAGAGGAATTTAGAACCGTAATTATGATTATAAGTGATTCATATGATTGTGGACAGAATTATTGATTAATGTTACAGGGATAAAACATTGTTGGTGGATTTTTAATATGGAGAAGATAATAGACTTTATGGTCTATTTGACTCTTCTAATGGATTGCTCGTTCCGCTGCAACTATGGTTGAAAAGTTTTATCATCTATCATATGTTATAAATCTCTGATTTATTAATGATGAAGTCTATTGATAATTTAATTATCTTTAGTCATGATATTCTTTATTAGGCTATTTGTGCTCACCCTTTTGCTTCACAATTTCTTTCAGGTAATAAGAGTGTAGCTGGGTAAAGCGGGGGTAACAGGGGAATAGAACGGTGGTCTCTAACTGTGAAGGTTCTCCCTAAACAGTATGAAAATAATTTTATTGAGAACTTTGGAATAGTGTGTTGTATTTTATACATCATTTAGTAGTTATATTTGGTGAATCATATAGGGTGAGGCGAACCTAACTTTGGAAGGGTGATTTACCACTATCATACAAGATGTCTAATGACATACAACCTCGTGTCATCATAAGACAGGGTTGTGCACATCCACTTTCTGAGTATATCTACGAGCACTACCTATATAATCTTAGTTTTTGGTTGAAGTATAATTTTCAATTAGAGACAGTGGAGATAATGATATGTCAAGAGAAGACTCATAATTGGAAAGAATATGATAGTAATCTTCTCATTTTTCTTTGGGGTCTATTGGGCCAACCAAGGATAATTCTGTGGACATATGATATCTATCATAGCCTAGACGCATGGCCTCCCATGTACGAAGATTTTCTTGAGCACTTTTCGAATATTTTAATTTCTAAAACAGTTATTGACTGTACTTTTATGTAAGGTGCCATTGTGACGTGCTATCCAAGGTTGGGATGAGAGTCACAGTTGGTATATATTTATATCAAAACTCTCAATATATGAGTCGTTGTATTTTGCACGATAATTGTAGTAATAAAGTTGTAGTTATTTTCTGTACCATGTATTTGACGACTCAAAATAGGTTGGATGGATTGGACCTATTTTGGGGGCGTCACACATTACATATTTATAGCATTGAAAAATCAAAATATAATTAATATTATATTATTATTCTCATTCCTTGATAAAAATCCAAATTTAGGGTTTGGATTCCATATCTGATTTATTCTTCCATATTTAACCTTAATAATTAAGGTAAAATAATTAACTTAATAATCTGTACTAAAATTCATATAATAAAATAATTATTATAATTATTCTAAAAATTATTTCATATATTATTTAAATAATATATGATTATATTTTCATGGAATATAAATAATAAAAATATTTCTACTATAAAATTAATTATTATAAGAATCTACTTTATAATAATCAATAATTCTGAAATAAAATTATTTTTAATTATTCATGTAATAAATATATTTTTATTTATCACATAAATACAGATACACAATATCTTGAACAAATCCTCATCTTTAAAAAAAAATTTATACGCAAAATTTCTGATTTTATTTATATAGAAAATATTGGGTTGTTATAGTCTCTCCCCTCCTAGTTCTAATCTCATATTTCTGCTAGAGACCATATCCCTAAGCTCTGATACCAACTCTGACGCCCCTAGAATAGGTCCATACAACCCATTTTGAGTCGCCAAATATATGGTACAAAAATTAAATACAAACGTCATTTATACGACTGTCGTGCAAAATACGACAACACAATAGTTAAGTTTCAAAACAAATATTGTATCGTAGACAATATCCAAACTCAAATAAAGTCCTCATTACAATTATTGTTACACTATTTTACAAAATAGTGATGACTGCTATAAAAATCATCTTGAACAATTACTCTACTCCCCGACTAGTCCCAGTTATATTCTCGCCTCCTGAAAAGAACAATGGAACCAAAAGGAAAAGGGTGAGTTCAACTAGTCCAGTAAAGAATATTATGACTAAGAAAATGTAAAAAAATTATCATTAGTCATCAACAGGGAAAAATCTGATAGAATACAATAGACAAAAAGTTTTAGATCAACAACTGCAGTGGAAATAGCAATCCATTAGAAGAGTCAAGTAGAATATAATGTCTACTATCTCCTCCAAATTAAAAGCCCATCATTAATATTTTATTCATGTAATACCCATCACAGTTCTTCGTTGTACCCAAAACAAGAGAGCTTTAATCACCTGTCTTCACCTGAACCACCAAAGATTATAGTTAAATTCACAGTTCATGTTTATAATCATGAAAATCAATAGTTTCTCCTTGCCACAAAGGCTTAATATAACGTTCACTCAATATCCTTACCCTAAAGGCTAAAGACATTCAAATGTAATAACAATGATCATACCAATCAATTGTCTATCTTTCCACTACGGACCAAAGATATTCAACTACAAAACCAATGGTCATGATCATGTCAATCAATTGTCTGTCAGTGCACTACGGCCAAAGACATTCAACTGTAAAACCAATGATCATGCCAAACAATAATCTATCTTTGCACTACAAACTAAAGTTATTCACTTGTAACATCAGTGGTCATGATCATATCAAATACCTGTCCATCTTTACATTACGGGCCAAAGATATCAATCAACAGTTCATCTTTGCACTACGGGCCGAAGACATACAACTGTAAAACCAATAATCAACAATCCATCTTTGAACTATGGGCCAAAGAGGACTTTCACCACATCATTTGTCTGTAATATTATAGGTCATGATTATACGAATACATAATTCCTGGTCATAATCATACCAATCAACAGTCCATTTATGCACTACGAGCCAAAGATAAATTTTACCACAATATAAGCATGAGAATGATGACAATGATATAAGGATTCAATCAAGTGAGATCAATGATAAATATCAAAAATTTATAATTCAATTTATACAGAGTTCAAGAATATCTAAATTGTTAACATGATAACTAAATGTGCAATAAAATTCAAGAATGATATTTATGTATAAAAAATAATTTGGACAGAAAAGAAATCATTTTTGTTGTGAATAGTACCCCACGAATAGTACATGTGACGCTCCAAAAATAGGTATACATCACCCATTCTGAGTCACCAAATACATGGTACAGAATTAGGTGACCAAACCCCTTTCCTAGACAGAACTTCCTTAGACATTGCCAATAATGTTATCTAATAATATTATTCAAATAATATGAATTATTGATCTGATAATGGGAAATATTGTGCAGTATCAATTATTGAAATAACAATAATATAAAATATCAACGTAGCAATTATTAAATTAATAAAATAAAATATTGAACAGTAATTATTGTAACAATTATTAAGTAGTGTCTTCTTACGTAAGAATCAATAATTCAAAAATACTGTGCAATACCGTGTGCTACTGTGCAACCACGCGTATTACTGTATTTTAATCACCGGGTATTCCAACAGTATTAATGGTAACAACTACGTCGTTATTTATAAAAACTCAAACTTGTCGTTTTCTTCATCCTGCCGTTTTTCATTTTGGGGCCCACGAATGGTTGCGCCTGAAAATAGTATACACACAAGTCAATCATGTTTGATAATAAAGCATATATTTTATAACAATCTTATTAATTTATTAATAAAAAGTATTAATTTATTAAAAACTTTTAAATTATCTACATGATGCTATTTTATAATATGTGATAAACCCATAGTTTTAAGCAATGATTTTAGAATAATGATGATGATCATTCTAATGAGATCTAAATTTTTAGAAAGCTTAAAACTAAAATAGTTTCCAATCGTTGGATTACTAAATTGGGGATTAGTGAATTCAGATAGATTGGTACATACGTTGCTTGCTCATTGGATAAGGATGATGGATCTCATGATTATTTGTGTGGAGACACTAAAACAAGTATGTAGGTGCTTATTAGAGAATAAGTTCACTGAACGTGGCTCGCTAAGAAATACCTAATGGAGTTTTACTTGCTTGTCAATAAGAATTTCTGTAGTGATAGTAGTACAAGTGATCTTTGGACTTGAGATCATCATAGTATCTTGTGTATGATGAGTTATACTTTGACTTATTCCTTAAGACGCTTAGGGTATATCAAAGGGTATGCTTGGGTATAATAAGTTGTACATGAAGATAATGTATGATCAATAAAGAATCTACCACTTCTACTAAAAGAAGAGAAATATCCTATGTGATTCGATAAATGACAACCCAGTAGTTCTTGGCCAAGGCAGAATGAAATTAGAAAAGAGTTTTTAATTTGCATTATTTGGTGTTGTGCATTTAAGAGTCGAAATACATATAATTAAATAAAATAAGACTTGACAGTAATTTCATGTCTTATATTTAATTGGGACATTGTATGGTGAAAGGATTGAATTATACGGTAACTATTTACTCAAAGGTTCTTTTATGATTAATATTGAAATCTACATTATCAGGAAAGTTGTTAATCGCTAGGGAGGCTTATCTCTATTGTAGAATAAATATTATTTATTTAAATAAATTAATAGTTTAATTTATTTATTTAAATAAGATTAGAATTGCTCTAATTGATTTATTCACAACCGGTTTAATATGAATAACCTAAAGGGTCACATCATAAAAGGAAGAATAATTATTTAAAAAGTTAATGGCATAATTGTAATAATAAGTTAAGTATATTTAATTTAATCTATGGTGATAGAATAAATTAAATAGCTTAACATTTATTATTTAATATTTTGAAAATATTAAATATAAATTAATAAGAAGAGTTTTATTATTATTATTACTATTATTATTATTTAATTCCTAAAGGAGTTTGGGAATTAATTAATAAAAGTACTCTCATATATTTATATTAAGATTAGGAGGTAAATTAATTAAAAGATTTTAATCAATTATTCCTAATAAGATTACGAGGCTAATTAATTAAAGAATTTTAATTAATTAAAATAAAACTAAATTCTTTAATTGTTAAGGAGGGTTGCCCACATCTATAAATAAGAGGAGTCTTATAATGGGTGAGGGAGTTGTTGACGTTTTCACAGAATACGTGATTCTAATTATTGGAGAGTACGCTCCTTTTCTATAGAGATAGAAAAAATTAAGATTTTGCCAAACATCTATCTTCTTGAATCTTTATTCTTTCTTGGTGGATTACCTCTAGAGGCCAAACACTTCGGTTGCTAACGTTGATCAAAGGAAGGAACTAAGCACGGTGGATTCAAGTTGAACGCGAAAGGATTTGGAAGTGAACTCGTACCTGAGGAAGCTCGAATTTTTAAGGGTATGATTCTTGTTCTTTATCTTTTCGTTTAATTAATAATTGTGCATAAATGATGATCCGGGTATATGTTTTGTAAAATTTTTAAACTCTAATTTTTACACATTTTCGCTTATTTTGTGCAATTTGATTGCATTCATAAATATTACAAACTTAACAGTGGCATCAAAGCCAAACTTTTATGCAAATTATTAATTGTTTTAAATTTGATATGTATATTGATATGTGTTTAGAAAAATTTAATTGGGAATAATTTGTTGTATAAAATTTATTTAAAAAAAAACGAAAGCTATTTTTTAAAAATTGGTAATCCTTTTTTTTTTGCTTCCGTCATTCCCGTAATTGCTAAATTGCTAAAACACGGAATTGTTAAATTATATATATATATATATATATATATATATATATATATATATATATATATATATATAATATTCTCAATTATTTTATAATTAAAATAAAAGAGTTTATTTTAATTTTAAAATTAGATTTCATGCTAACTAATTAGAGTTGAAATTGGATTCCATTATAACTAATTGGAGTTAAAATTGGATTCCATGTTTCCTTAAATAAAGGAGTTTATTTAGATATAAAATAAGATTTCATATTATTCAAAATAAAGGAGTTTATTTGCGAATAGGAAAGAGAATCCGTATTTTCTTAAATAAATGAGTTTATTTAGATATGGAATAAGATTTCATATTGTTCAAAATAAAGGAGTTTATTTATGAATAGGAAAGAGAATCCGTGTTTCCTTTAATAAAGGAGTATTTTTTTACTTGGAATTGGATTCTATAATTAATTAAAATAAATGAGTTTATTTTGATTAAAGATTTTGATTAAAATAAAATAGTTTATTTTGTTCAAAATAAGATAAATTAAAATAAAAGAGGTTTATTTTGATTTAAATTTGGATTAAAATAAAGGAGTTTATTTTGATTCAAAATTAGATTTTACACTAACTAAATTTGCCCATTAAATGATATCAATATATATATTGAATGTTTATTATTCATGAGATGAATTTATTTATTGATGTATATGTAGATGTGTATGATAATAAATGTGATTGATTATGGACTATTGACCAATGTGATTAAATTTTATTTTAGTTGGATTCATAAATGTATGGGTTTTATTAAATGGGGTCTGCGTACCTCGTCTTCTCTAATTTTTCTTAATGTAAATTCTATCTCCCTCCTATGTACTTCCCCTTGACTGCTGATCAAGGTTTCTATTTATTATAAATAGTTTTGTAATAGGAATAGTTAGAATTAATTTTAAAAAAATAGAGATCAAGGAACAAGGAGCGCTTGAAGACCTGTTTGTAATGGAACCCGGGTTTAAATGTAATAGTTATATTTAAATATTAATTCTTGCACCCCTAGGGCTTGACCTTTTGGTTCACTTGGTGGCTCTAGTGAACCAAACTAGAATAAAAGTTCATAATCAATCCAGGAAGAATATAGTATTCTATATGTGCATGCTTATATTATATATATTATATATTATGCAAACATGCTTCGCATGTTCATTAATATGACGCGTATTTTATATATATATGTGCATGCGCGCTAAACAAGATGAGGCAAATTAATTACATGCAAACCCTTCAAATTTTTATATTAAGTCCTAAGCGTTCAAAGATATTTAGAATATCGAACGTGACCTTTTAGCATGATAAAAGTAATAGAGTATCAATTAATTATTAGAAGTTTGTTGTGTCACCACAAGGCTTATCTTAATTCTTTGAGATGTTAAGTTTATCACATTTGATGCTTATAAAGAAAATTGAACAATGTTGTTTTGTTGTGTCACCACAAGGATAATATTTTTCTTTTTTGAATATATAGAGTGTTAGGTTGGACTTAACTTAGATAATTTTGATTTGGATGTGCCACCACTTGATCAAAATAATTTAAGAGGTAAAATACAAGGAGTTGCATAGTTGGTGTAACTGACAAGAGTTGTCTACCTATTTATTTATATATAGTTTGTTGTGTCACCACAAGGCTATATACATTTGAAATGAGATCCTTATTCTCACTAGCAAATCTTTAATTAGATTTTGCCGAACTATATAAGTGATGGTAATATAGTTTGAAGAAAATAGTGGGAGATACCAATTTAAAATAAGACCTAATTTATTTTGGTAATTAATAAAAGAATGTATGCTAAAATATTGTTAATTACAAATTCATTTACAGAATTTTACAATGTCTAAAATTACTATCACTGCGTAGCATATTAGATGTTAAATTAACCGAACTGAATTAAATGGATTGGTTAAGGAAATTGAGAAAAGTTCTCACGCCTGAAAAGCTATCTTATGTCCTTAATACGCCTATCCCTGGAATGGTTGCAGACAATGCCTCTGAGGAAGAGATTGCTACTTTTAGAAAGTGGCAAGATGATGCACAGTTGGCTCAATGCATCATGCTCGCATCCATAAGTAACGAGCTTCAGCGTCAGCATGAAACTATGGATGCCCTTACTATATTTCAGCACATCAAGTAGTTGATGGTGAGGAAAGTAGGACTGATAGATATCAGATATCTAAGGAGCTCTTTCGATCTAGAATGACCGATGACACTATAATACAAATAAAAGTCCTTAACATAATCATTTTGATTGATTAATTAGGATAACATGTTTTGTCATGGATGGAGAGTTAAGCCAAGATTTGATCTTGCAGTCACTCCCGGACTCCTTTCACAATTGTTGTGAATTTTTCATATGAACAAGCTAGATATCAGCCTCGCTGATTTGCTTAACATGTTGAAAATGCTTAGTCACTTTCCACCAAGAAAGGCCAAGTCTTACTAGTAGGGGCCAAAGGATCTTCTGAAAAGAAGAACAATTCTAAGAAGGTAAATAGAAAAGGCAAAAACAAAGGATAATAAAAACAAAACTGATACGAATAGCAAATGAGTTTGCTTCCACTGCAATAAGCCTGGACACTGGAAAGAAATTGCAAGAAGCATCTTGCAGAAGCTAACCAAAAGAAGATTAGTGAAGTTTCGATTACAAACACAATTTTGTTCATGATTTAAAATAAGTTTTTCTTTAAGTCAAGGTTCTACTTGGGTATTGGATACCGACTTTGGTTATCATAAATATAGATTTATGAAGGGACCAAGCATAAGTAGAAAGCTAAACAAAGATAAGTAATCCTATGTGTGGGAAATGAAGCAAAGGTTGCTACATTAGCCATAGAAACTTATAGTTTAGCAAAGCCTACGGGTAAATCTATTAAGTCAATAAGTTGTTATTGTATTTCAATTCTCGTTAGAAACATTACTTTCATTTTGTTGTTGGACAATGAAATCTTTGGTATTATATTTAAGAACAATTGTTGTTTTATTTATAATAATAATGTTTTGTATAGAATTGGAATATTACTTAATGGATTTTGTATACTTGATGTGACAACCCCAAAATAGGTCCATTCCATCCAACCCATTCTGAGTCGCCAAATACATGGTACAGAAAATAACTACAACTTTATTACAACAATTGACGTGTAAAATACAACAACACATATGCTGTGAGTTTGGATACAAATATATACCAAATGTGACTCATGTTCCAACCGTGGACATCACCTCACAATGACACCTTACATAAAGGTATAGTCAAAAACTGTTTAAGAAATTAGAATCTTTGGGAAGTGCTTAAGGAAACCTTCGTACATGGGAGGCCATGCGTCTAGGTTATGATAGATATCATATGGCCACAGAATTATCCTTGGTTGACCCAATAGACCCCAAAGAAAAACGAGAAGATTTCTATCATATTCTTCCCAATGGTGAGTCTTCTCTTGACATATCATTATCTCCACTGTCTCTAATTGAGAATTATACTTCAAACAAATACCAAGATTATATAGGTAGTGCCCATAGATATACTCAGCAAGTGGATGAGCACAACCCTGTCTTATGATGACACGAGGTTGTATGTCATTAGACATCTTGTATGATAGTAACAAAACACCCTTCCAACGTTGGGTTCGCCTCACCCTATTTTCTTCACCAAATATAACTACTAAATGATGACCACCGTTCTATTCCCTTGTTACCCCCGCTCGACCCAGCTACACTCTTATTACCTGAAAGGAATTGTGAAGCAAAAGGGTGAGCACAACTAGCTCAGTAAAGAATATCATGACTAAAGATAATTCAATTATCAATAGCCTTCATCAACAATAAATCAGAGATTTAGAACATATGGTAAATGATAAAAATTTCAACCATAGTTGCAGCGGAACGAGCAATCCATTAGAAGAGTCAAATAGACTATAAAGTCTATTATCTTCTCCATGTTAAAAATCCACCAACAATATTTTATCCATGTAACATCACTCAACAGTTCCTTTCCACAATCATATGAATAACTCATAATCATAATTGTGACTATAAATTTTTCTTCGCACCCAGGACGAAGAATATTTTCATCACCTGTCTTTACCTGAAACATCAAAGATCATGGTTATACCAAATCACAGTTCCTGTTTATAATCATACTAACAAATCCATCTTTGCACTACGGGCCAAAGATATTCATCAACAAACCATCTTTGCACTACGGGCCAAAGATATTCAACAACAGTTCATCTTTGCACTACAGGCCAAAGATATTCAACAACAGTTCATCTTTGCACTACAGGCCAAAGATATTCATCAACAGACCATCTTTGCACTACATGCCAAAGATATTCATCAACAATTCATATTTGCACTACAGGCCAAATATATTTATATCTCAAAGAAATATATAATCATTTCAGAATTTATATAAACAATAATTATAACCATGTTGATCAATTCACCTTTGCACTTAAGCTTAAGATATTCAATTATAAATTCAATGGTCATGATCATACCAGTCACAATTCAACTTTGCACTACAGGCCAAAGAGAACCCTAGTCATGATCATACCAATAATCTACCCATCTTTACACTCCAGTGAAAGAGAATTTCAACATCAGGGTTATAAAAATGTTATATATGATGATAAAAATAATATGATCAACATATAGTTTTAATCTCAAGAGTAATATTCGTAACTCATGAATAGTAACCCCGACACAAAAGATAGAAATTCTACAATAAATTCATACCAATATTTCGGTATAATGATATTGAAAGAATAATATTACTTAAATTTATAAACAATTTATTTTAATTGTTTACACTTTACTAATTAATGCATTTAATCATCATAAAATGCCAACTCTTACAATTTCATCATCAATAACCAAAACCCTCATCAAAAATCTGCATATACCTCATATAGGATTCTCAAGCCATAAAATCCTATTTTCCAATTTTCTTTCTTCACAAAACATATTTAATTCATTTACTCATAACTAGACCATTTTCATGAAAAATACCAAATCAGTTCCAAAAATATTTCTTTTCTGGGATTTAGCATAATATAGTCCCATAGTGAACATATATTTTTCTCAGAATTTTTAAAAGTCATTTACTATTTTTCATATGGCCAAAATAGCCGAATATTTAGACATTTATCAAAAATTGTACTTTTGTCTAAAAATTCTGAAATTTACAGAGTATACTTCTATCATATACATGTACTCCCAATAAAAATTTCATCAATTTTGGAGTTAACCACAAGGAATTATAAGCTGTTACTTTTAAAATAGTCTTTTCTCATAAAATTCATAACTCTCAATCTATACATCCAAAAATCACCATTTTTGGACACAATCAATAAAACTCATCAAAATATCATTTCAAATTTTTCCAGAATTTTTGAAGATCAGAAAAATTACGAAACTGAAAATCATAACAACCCTTAAAATCCCTTAATATCCCTTACTATCCCTTACAATCCCTTACTATCCCTTACCTCAAAAGAGCAGTACTTCTGATCGGTATAAGGCTGAAGGAAACTTGCACTGATGAATAGCAACTCACCAAGTATCTAAATACTCACAAAATACACTCAATAATCTAGAGAGAGAAAGAGAGAAAGCTTATGTTTCTGGTGTGATTTTCAATTCTAACTTAGCCCTCTATTTATAGGAAAATTTTGGTAGGTTTGACCTGCAACCTGATGGCTTTACCTGCTACTATTCCCACCCACCACATTTGAAATATAATTCAGCACATTTCTTCACCAACCACAAGTGGGGCCCACCAATTCTAGAATTTTCCACCAAAATGATTAACTCCGAAAATTCAACAATTTCTGAACCAGTCATCTCGTAAAATTCATAATAAATCATACGTTCATTTTTAACGGTTCAAAATTTGTGGACATATACTCAACTTATATATGTATAACATATCCAAAAATTACCACGATCCAACGGTCGGATTAAAAATTATAACCCCCGCAAAATATCTCAAAAACCCTGATTTTTAATACCTCCATTCCGACAAAAATACGGATAAAAACCTCAACATTAACTCCTTCATTTTTAACCACAAAAATATATCCCTCATTTATATCCACATAAAATAAATATTTCCTTATCATATGAATCAATAATTAATTATTCACAAATAATATTACAGAATCACATTTATGACAACCAGGCCGTTCCCAGGAAAGAGGGGGCTTTCCAATAAGGATTTCTCCTTACTGGCGCGCAATTAGAAGACCAAACCTCTCCTTAGACAGAACTTTCTAGACATTGCCAATAATGCTATCTAATAATATTATTCAAATAATATGAATTATTGATCTGATAATAGAAAATACTGTGCAGCAACAATTATTGAAACAAAATAATATAAAATATCAACGCAGCAATTATTGAATCAATAAAATAAAATATTGAACAGTAATTACTGTAACAATTATTGAGTAGTGCCTTCTTACGTAAGAATCAATAATTTTAAAAATACTGTGCAATACCGTGTGCTACTGTGCAATAACGCGTATTACTGTATTTTAACCAACGGGTATTCCAACAGTGTTAACGGTAACAACTACGCCGTTATTTGTAAAAACTCAAATTTGTCGTTTTCTTCACCCGACAGTTATTCGTTATGGGGCCCACAAATAGCTGCGCCGTCGTACGAATATTCCCCGACAGAAAGAATATTCCACGACCAAACGAATATTCCCCGACAACAATGATTATTTTATAACCACTTGTTTATTTTGAAAAAAAAATTTATATTTCACCCATAACTTTAAACTTTTATCAATTTAACCATTTACTGAATAGTAATTATAAGAAAAATTGAATACTTTTATTTCATGAAATTCGGGGTCTTACAATCTCCCCTCCTTATGAAATTTCGTCCCCGAAATTTACGTACCTGGTATTTCAAAGAGTTGAGAATACCTTGCTTTCATTTCAGATTCCATCTTTCCTGTCATCATGATTTCTCCATTGCTCATCTCCTGTATTTCAGATATCATTCTAAAATACAGCTTCAAAACAAGGGTTAATTGAACAAATTAACATATCACATAATATCTCGATATTATGACTGACCAACAAATAAGCTTAGGTAGGACACACTAGCGAAGGATTTACTCATCTCTCCCCTCCTAGTTATATTCCCCGATCTCCGCCAGAGATCATATCCCTAAGCTCTGATACCACCTGTGACACTGGACACCATCATGTGTCAGCACCTCACAAGGGTACCTATCAGCTTGCCACCGCAGAACGGCGTCCCCTACGGAGAGTCTGGCTTCGGTGCATTCCCCATCAACAGGATGTCACCAGCGAGAGGCTCGGGGCTCTTTACTTAACCTGGCTCTGATACCACCTGTGACAACCCCAAAATAGGTCCATTCCATCCAACCCATTCTGAGTCGCCAAATACATGGTACAGAAAATAACTACAACTTTATTACAACAATTGTCGTGCAAAATACAACAACACATATGCTGTGAGTTTGGATACAAATATATACCAAATGTGACTCATGTTCCAACCGTGGACATCACCTCACAATGACACCTTACATAAAGGTATAGTCAAAAACTGTTTAAGAAATTAGAATCTTTGGGAAGTGCTTAAGGAAACCTTCGTACATGGGAGGCCATGCGTCTAGGTTATGATAGATATCATATGGCCACAGAATTATCCTTGGTTGACCCAATAGACCCCAAAGAAAAACGAGAAGATTACTATCATATTCTTCCCAATGGTGAGTCTTCTCTTGACTTATCATTATCTCCACTGTCTCTAATTGAGAATTATACTTCAAACAAACACCAAGATTATATAGGTAGTGCCCATAGATATACTCAGCAAGTGGATGAGCACAACCCTGTCTTATGATGACACGAGGTTGTATGTCATTAGACATCTTGTATGATAGTGACAAAACACCCTTCCAACGTTGGGTTCGCCTCACCCTATTTTCTTCACCAAATATAACTACTAAATGATGACCACCGTTCTATTCCCTTGTTACCCCGCTCGACCCAGCTACACTCTTATTACCTGAAAGGAATTGTGAAGCAAAAGGGTGAGCACAACTAGCTCAGTAAAGAATATCATGACTAAAGATAATTCAATTATCAATAGCCTTCATCAACAATAAATCAGAGATTTAGAACATATGGTAAATGATAAAAATTTCAACCATAGTTGCAGCGGAACGAGCAATCCATTAGAAGAGTCAAATAGACTATAAAGTCTATTATCTTCTCCATGTTAAAAATCCACCAACAATATTTTATCCATGTAACATCACTCAACAGTTCCTTTCCACAATCATATGAATAACTCATAATCATAATTGTGACTATAAATTTTTCTTCGCACCCAGGACGAAGAATATTTTCATCACCTGTCTTTACCTGAAACATCAAAGATCATGGTTATACCAAATCACAGTTCCTGTTTATAATCATACTAACAAATCCATCTTTGCACTACGGGCCAAAGATATTCATCAACAAACCATCTTTGCACTACGGGCCAAAGATATTCAACAACAGTTCATCTTTGCACTACAGGCCAAAGATATTCAACAACAGTTCATCTTTGCACTACAGGCCAAAGATATTCATCAACAGACCATCTTTGCACTACATGCCAAAGATATTCATCAACAATTCATATTTGCACTACAGGCCAAATATATTTATATCTCAAAGAAATATATAATCATTTCAGAATTTATATAAACAATAATTATAACCATGTTGATCAATTCACCTTTGCACTTAAGCTTAAGATATTCAATTATAAATTCAATGGTCATGATCATACCAGTCACAATTCAACTTTGCACTACAGGCCAAAGAGAACCCTAGTCATGATCATACCAATAATCTACCCATCTTTACACTCCAGTGAAAGAGAATTTCAACATCAGGGTTATAAAAATGTTATATATGATGATAAAAATAATATGATCAACATATAGTTTTAATCTCAAGAGTAATATTCGTAACTCATGAATAGTAACCCCGACACAAAAGATAGAAATTCTACAATAAATTCATACCAATATTTCGGTATAATGATATTGAAAGAATAACATTACTTAAATTTATAAACAATTTATTTTAATTGTTTACACTTTACTAATTAATGCATTTAATCATCATAAAATGCCAACTCTTACAATTTCATCATCAATAACCAAAACCCTCATCAAAAATCTGCATATACCTCATATAGGATTCTCAAGCCATAAAATCCTATTTTCCAATTTTCTTTCTTCACAAAACATATTTAATTCATTTACTCATAACTAGACCATTTTCATGAAAAATACCAAATCAGTTCCAAAAATATTTCTTTTCTGGGATTTAGCATAATATAGTCCCATAGTGAACATATATTTTTCTCAGAATTTTTAAAAGTCATTTACTATTTTTCATATGGCCAAAATAGCCGAATATTTAGACATTTATCAAAAATTGTACTTTTGTCTAAAAATTCTGAAATTTACAGAGTATACTTCTATCATATACATGTACTCCCAATAAAAATTTCATCAATTTTGGAGTTAACCACAAGGAATTATAAGCTGTTACTTTTAAAATAGTCTTTTCTCATAAAATTCATAACTCTCAATCTATACATCCAAAAATCACCATTTTTGGACACAATCAATAAAACTCATCAAAATATCATTTCAAATTTTTCCAGAATTTTTGAAGATCAGAAAAATTACGAAACTGAAAATCATAACAACCCTTAAAATCCCTTAATATCCCTTACTATCCCTTACAATCCCTTACTATCCCTTACCTCAAAAGAGCAGTACTTCTGATCGGTATAAGGCTGAAGGAAACTTGCACTGATGAATAGCAACTCACCAAGTATCTAAATACTCACAAAATACACTCAATAATCTAGAGAGAGAAAGAGAGAAAGCTTATGTTTCTGGTGTGATTTTCAATTCTAACTTAGCCCTCTATTTATAGGAAAATTTTGGTAGGTTTGACCTGCAACCTGATGGCTTTACCTGCTACTATTCCCACCCACCACATTTGAAATATAATTCAGCACATTTCTTCACCAACCACAAGTGGGGCCCACCAATTCTAGAATTTTCCACCAAAATGATTAACTCCGAAAATTCAACAATTTCTGAACCAGTCATCTCGTAAAATTCATAATAAATCATACGTTCATTTTTAACGGTTCAAAATTTGTGGACATATACTCAACTTATATATGTATAACATATCCAAAAATTACCACGATCCAACGGTCGGATTAAAAATTATAACCCCCGCAAAATATCTCAAAAACCCTGATTTTTAATACCTCCATTCCGACAAAAATACGGATAAAAACCTCAACATTAACTCCTTCATTTTTAACCACAAAAATATATCCCTCATTTATATCCACATAAAATAAATATTTCCTTATCATATGAATCAATAATTAATTATTCACAAATAATATTACAGAATCACATTTATGACAACCAGGCCGTTCCCAGGAAAGAGGGGGCTTTCCAATAAGGATTTCTCCTTACTGGCGCGCAATTAGATGACCAAACCTCTCCTTAGACAGAACTTTCTAGACATTGCCAATAATGCTATCTAATAATATTATTCAAATAATATGAATTATTGATCTGATAATAGAAAATACTGTGCAGCAACAATTATTGAAACAAAATAATATAAAATATCAACGCAGCAATTATTGAATCAATAAAATAAAATATTGAACAGTAATTACTGTAACAATTATTGAGTAGTGCCTTCTTACGTAAGAATCAATAATTTTAAAAATACTGTGCAATACCGTGTGCTACTGTGCAATAACGCGTATTACTGTATTTTAACCAACGGGTATTCCAACAGTGTTAACGGTAACAACTACGCCGTTATTTGTAAAAACTCAAATTTGTCGTTTTCTTCACCCGACAGTTATTCGTTATGGGGCCCACAAATAGCTGCGCCGTTGTACGAATATTCTCCGACAGAAAGAATATTCCACGACCAAACGAATATTCCCCGACAACAATGATTATTTTATAACCACTTGTTTATTTTGAAAAAAAAATTTATATTTCACCCATAACTTTAAACTTTTATCAATTTAACCATTTACTGAATAGTAATTATAAGAAAAATTGAATACTTTTATTTCATGAAATTCGGGGTCTTACACTTGACTTACATGAAAATAATTTTACAAATTGAACAAACTAGTATAAGAAAAGGAGATGATCATTCAAAGAGTTGAATGTTTGTATTTGATGAAATACAAGTGTGAATTATTTGAAAGGTTCAAAGAATTTAAAAGCGAAATTAATTGAAAAAGTATTAGAATTCTTTGATTAGATCAAGGAATGAATGCTTGTGCAATAAGTTTCAAGATCATCTCAAATGGTTTTCTCACAATAGACGCCTCTTGATACATAATAATTGATTGATGCATCTGAAAGGAAAAATTGTACCTTGTTGGACATGGTGCAGTCCATAATGATTTTACCAACATTCCAGTATCCTTCTGGGATAATGCCCTAGAAATGGCTGCATATCTACGAAAAAGGTAACCTCAAAATCCGGCCCCAAGACTCCATAAAAGTTATGGACAGGGAGGATTCCTAATCTTAAGTATGTTAAGATAAGGGGTTGTCCAACTTATGTGAAAAAGGTTTCAAAGGATAAGCTTGAGACAAGATTTGACAAGTGTCAATTTATGGGACATCCTAAAGTAAGTTTAGGGTATATGTTCTATAATCCTAGTTAGCAAAAGGTGTTTGTTGCAAAATACGTTACCTTCTAAGATAAATGTGTTTATCATTAAAAGGGCTAGTGGGAGGATAATACATCTTGAAGAGTTCAAGAACCACAAAATACTATAAGTTAAATAAGAGGAACCTGTAGATAAACCTATTGTACCACAACCGAATCGTAAATCTGCAATAGTACCGAAGATACCTAGAAGGTATGGATTTATCATAGATGATGATGATGAGGTACACATCATAGAAGCTGATGATCCAGTTACATACGATGAGGTAAGAGTTCTAGTGTGTACAATAGGGTCAGTGGGAGCGCCGTGACATTCCTAATATTATATGTTGATATACTATGGATAAGGAATGACATACTAATGCTACAATCAGCAAAG
Organism: Panax notoginseng; assembly: GCA_016801055.1. Classification (NCBI taxonomy): domain Eukaryota; kingdom Viridiplantae; phylum Streptophyta; class Magnoliopsida; order Apiales; family Araliaceae; genus Panax; species Panax notoginseng. The sequence goes on along the minus strand of CM029020.1, from coordinate 165,430,394 downwards.
ATAAAGTTGTCTAAACATTCATCCATGAATAATTTGGGAAGAGTATCTTAATTGGGGATACAAATCTATATAGATAGATTTAAGAGGATGCTCGACATAACCCCGGGAACGTATATTCATTTGATGTTAAAGTCGTTTAGCACGACAAACTCTAAGAGATGTCTCATGTTGATGAGCCATGAAGTGTATCTCTCTTAATAGTCCCCATAGACTCATAAAAGAGAGATCGCATGAGTAACTATCATGTATGCAATGAAATGTACGAGACCTGATGTTGATCAGTCATATTCTTCAGAAGTTCACTATGAGTCAGTGAAAAACATCTTAAAGTACTTAACTGGCACTACAGATGTGATCATATTCATGGTGGGTCTAAATTAAAACTAGAGGGCTTAACAAACTCAAGTTTTTCAGACAGACCAAGACGACAGAAAATCCACTTTAAGGTAAAGCGTTACCTTGAACAGTGGTGCAGTGAATTGGAAAGGTTCCAAACAACAAAGAGTTGCTGGTTTAGAGATAAAGACACAGTATATAGCTGTAAATGAAGCTGCAAGTTGATTGTTTGGATGAAAAGTTCAATACAGAACTATGAATAGTTCCTAAGTCTCATCTTGGATCTAACCATGTGTTGTGGCACTTTCACTTGATTATAAGAATCATTGAAAGATGGGAAATCACTATAGAGATAGTGGACTCTCAAGAACAACATTACATATCCATTTACTGAAGCTAATCTAACAACAAGATAATCGTCACTTAGAGAAGAAGAGTATAAGATACCATGACGATTGACTTTAGTGCAAGTGAGAGATTGAAAGTAGTATGCACACAAGCCAATCATGTTTGATGATAAAGCATATACTTTGTAACAATCTTATTCAATTATTAATAAAAAGTATTAATTTATTAAATGCTTTTAAATTATCTATATGATGCAGTTTTATAATATGTGATAAACCCATAGTTTTAAGCAATGCTTTTAGAATAATGATGATGCTCATTCTAATGAGATCTAAATTCTTAGAATGCTTAAAACTAAAATAGTTCTCAATCGTTGGATTACTAAATTGGGGATTAGTGAATCCGGATAGATTGGTACATACGTTGCTTGCTCATTGGATGAGGATGATTGATCTCATGATCTTTTGTGTGGAGACACTAAAGCAAGTATGTAGGTGCTTATTAGAGAATAAGTTTAGTGAATGTGGCTCGCTAAGAAATACCTAATGGAGTTTTACTTGCCTGTCAATAGGAATTCCTATAGTGATAGTAGTACAAGTGATTCTTGGACTTGAGATCATCATAGTATCTTGTGTATGATGAGTTATACTTTGACTTATTTCTTAAGACCCTTATGGTATATCAAAGGGTATGCTTGGGTATAATAAATTATACATGGAGATAATGTATGATCAATAAAGAATCTACCACTTCTAGTAAAAGAAGAGAAATGTCCTATGCGATTCGATAAATGACAACCAAGTAGTCCTTGGCCAAGGCAGAATGAAATTAGAAAGGAGTTTCTAATTTGCATTATATGGTGTTGTGCATTTAAGAGTCGAAATACATATAATTAAATAAAATAAGACTTGACAGTAATTTCATGTCTTATATTTAATTGGGACATTGTGTGGTGGAAGGATTGAATTGTACGGTAACTATTTACTCAAATGTTCTTTTATGATTAATGTTGATATCTATATTATCTGAAAAGTCGTTAATCGCTAGGGAGGCTTATTCCTATTGTAGAATAAATATTATTTATTTAAATAAATTAATAGTTTAATTTATTTATTTAAATAAGATTAGAATTGCTCTAATTGATTTATTCACAACCGGTTTAATATGGAGAACCTAAAGGGTCACACCATAAAAGGAAGAATAATTATTTAAGAAGTTAATGACATAATTGTAATAATAAGTTAAGTATATTTAATTTAATTTATGGTGATAGAATAAATTAAATAGCTTAATATTTATTATTTAATATTTTGAAAATATTAAATATAAATTAATAAGAAGAGTCTTATTATTATTACTATTATTATTATTTAATTCCTAAAGAAGTTTAGAAATTAATTAATAAAAGTACTCTCATATATTCCTAATAAGATTATGAGGTAAATTAATTAAAAGATTTTAATTAATTATTCCTAATAAGATTAGGAGGCTAATTAATTAAATGATTTTAATTAATTAAAATAAAACCAAATTCCTTAATTGTTAAGGAGGGTTGCCCACATCTATAAATAAGAGGAGTCTTATTATGGGTGAGGGAGTTGTTGATGTTTTCACAAAATACGTGATTCCAATTATTGGAGAGTACGCTCCTTTTCTATAGAGATAGAAAAAATTAGAGTTTTGTCAAATACCCATCTTCTTGAATCTTTATTCTTTCTTGGTGGATCACCTCTAGAGGCCAAACACTTGGGTGGCTAACGTTGATCAAAGAAAGGAACTAAACCCGGTGGATTCAAGTTGAACGCGAAAGGATTTGGAGGTGAACTCGTACTTGAGGAAGCTCGAATCTTCAAGGGTATGATTCTTGTTCTTTATCTTTTCGTTTAATTAATAATTGTGCATAAGGGATGATCCGGGTATATGGCTTGTAAAATTTTTAAACTCTGATTTTTACACGTTTCCGCTTATTTTGTGCAATTTGATTGCGTTTATGAATATTACAAACCTAACAGCACCGTCGTACGAATATTCCCCGACAGCAAGAATATTCCATGACTAAACGAATATTCCCCGACAATAATGAATATTTTATAACCACTTGCTTATTTTGCAAAATTTGTACATTTCACCCATAACCAAAGCATTATATCAAATTAACACCTTATTATTCAAAATAATAATTAGAAGAAATTCGATTTTATTTATAAAAAGTTGGGGTCTTACAACCTCCCCTCCTTATGAAATTTCGTCCTTGAAATTGATGTACGTACCTGGTGTTTCGAAAAGGTAAGTATACCTCTTTTTTATTTTCGATTCCAACTCCCAAATCATTTTCTCAATAGCATGGTTCCTCCATATAACCTTTATGCGTAGGACATGCTCCTTCCTATCCGAGATCTTGACAGGTACCTCCTCGTACGTTAAATCTTCGGTTATCTCTTCTGGTTCTAACTCAATTATGTGGTTTGGGTCTTTCACATATTTATAAAGCACAGATATGTGAAAAATATTATGAACACGAGACATGCTTGGAGGTAATGCGAGTCTATGGACCAAAAAATTGTGGATTGAGCTTTCCTCTCTTCCCAAATCTTGTAATTCCCTTCCATGGAGCAACACATAACAATACGTGATCCCCAATATTATATTCCACGTCCTTTCGATGAAGATCTGCATAACTCTTTTATCGATCCTGTGCCGTTTGTATACGTTGTCGGATCATTTGGATCTTCTTTGTAGTCATACGTACCAACTCTGGTCCCAACAACGTTGCTTCTCCCACCTCACCCCAACATACTAGAGAGTGACACTTTTGTCCATACAATGCTTCGAATGGATCCACACCTATACTTGCCTGATAACTATTGTTGTAGGAGAATTCCACCAATGGTAGGCACTTATCCCAACTCCCTTTGAAATCTAGGACACAGAGTCTTAATAGATCTTCAAGAGTTTAAATAGTCCTTTCTGATTGCCCGTCCGTTTGAGGATGGTATGCCGAACTAAATCGTAAATCCGTGCCCATAGTTTTCTGCAAGCTAACCCTAAATCGTGAAGTGAATCTTGGGTCGCGATCCAAAACTATGGATACTGGCATGCCATGCAATCTCATAATCTCATTCACGTACATACGAGCAAGACGTTCAAGGGAATAAGTCTCCTGTATCGGGAAGAAATGAGCAGACTTGGTTAATCTATCAACAATGACCCAAATCGCATCTATGCCTTGAGAAACCTTGGGAAGACCCATAACGAAATCCATGGTAATGTGTTCCTCCTTTACACGTTTACAAATTAAACACCTCGAGATAAACTCTGCGATCTCTCTCTTCATATTGCTCCACCAAAATGTATGTCGAACATCATGATATATTTTAGTACTCCCAGGATGGATTGCAAACGGTGTGTTGTGTGCCTCCATCATGATTCTATGTTTTAAGTTAGAATCGTTAGGAACGCAAAGTCTGGAGTTGACTCGAAGTATTCATTCTTCATCGATTCTTGCCTCTGGAACAACACCTTCTTGCACTTTTTTCTTCATATGCATCAATTCCAAGTTTATAGCTTGAGCAGCTTTAACTTTATCGATTAAAGTCGGTTCTACTCGTATGTTTGATATCATTACGTGGGTACTTGGAACCTTTACCTCTATCTCCATCCTTTGCAAGTCATACAAAATGGGCATTTGTGTTAACAACATCGCACTTGTACCTACATATGATCTTCTACTCAATGCGTCAGCCACAACGTTTGCTTTTCCAGGATGATATTGGATGGTATGGTCGTAATCTTTCAACAACTCGAGCCAACATCATTGTTGCATGTTGAGTTCCTTTTGGGTGAAGAAATATTTGAGGCTTTTATGATCTGTATAGATCTCCACTTTCTTCCCATATAGGTAGTGTCTCCAGATCTTCAACGCGAAAACGACTGCTGCCAACTCCAGATCATGAGTAGGATAATTTCTATCACATTCTTTGAGTTTTCGCGAGGCATAGGCTATGAATTTCCCATGTTGCATGAGAACACACCTTAACCCTTTGCCCGAAGAATCGCTGTAGATAACAAATCCATCTGAACCAGATGGTATTGTCAAAACAGGTGCTGAAATGAGTCTCCTCTTAAGTTCTTGGAAACTCTTTTCACATTTCTCGCTCCATACAATTTTGTATCTTTACAAGTCAGCTGAGTTAACGGAGTAGAGATTCGAGAAAATCCTTCCACGAATCTCCGATAATAACTAGCTAAGCCCAGAAAGCTACGTACTTCGGTCACCGAATTCGGTTGCTCCCAACTTTATATTGCTTCAATCTTCGTCGGGTCAACAGATACTCCATGTTTTGACACCACGTGCCCAAGGAATACTACTTCCTCAAGCCAGAACTCGCATTTCTTCAGCTTGGCATATAGCTTGTTATCACGAAGCTTTTGAAGTACCAGCTTCAAATGGCGGTCATGATCTTCACGGCTTTTGAAATAGATGAGGATGTCATCAATAAAGACGACAACGAACTAATCCAAATATTCTTTGAATACATAGTTCATCATATCCATAAAAGTAGCAGGAGCATTAGTCAATCCAAAAAACATGACTAAGAATTCATAATGCCCGTACCGAGTTCTGAAGGCAGTTATTGGAATATCCTCAGTTTTAATCTTCAGCTGATGATATCCAGAATGAAGATCGATCTTTGAAAAGAATTGTACTCCTTATAACTGGTCGAACAGGTCATCAATGCGAGGTAGCGGATACCTATTCTTAATGGTGACATGGTTCAATTCCCGATAGTTAATACAAAGTCACATACTCCCATCTTTCTTCTTTACGAATAAAATAGGAGCACCCCAAGGAGATGTACTTGGACGAATGAAACCGATGTCTAACAACTCCTGTAGTTGGACCTTTAACTCCTAAAGTTCAATAGGAGCCATTCGATATGAGGTTTTAGAAACGGGTTTTGTACCGGGTTCAAGGTCAATAAAGAATTTAACTTCACGTTCTGGGGGTAGACATACGTCAGGAAATTCACTAACAACAGAAATATTATTCAAATCTGACGTATTTTTGTTCAAGTCCATGACATGCGCTAAGAAAGCTTGACATCCGTTTTTCAATAAACGAATGGATTTATGGCTTGATATGACAGTGATTGACTTTAGTGGTTTGGTTGCTTGAATTCGTATAACAGGTTGGTTAGGATTATGAAAACTAACAACCTTACGAAAATAATCAATTCTAGCATGATGAGTGGTTAACCAATCAATCCCTAAAATTACATCAAATGCAAGTATTTTCAAAGAAATAAGATCGACAGGTAATGTGATGGCACTAACTTGGATCAAGTAAGATTTATAAACAGTGGATGTAATAAAAGTTTCTCCTAATGGAGTTTCAACAGATAAGTCAAAGTCTAATTTCTCTGAAGTCAAGTTCAAACGTTGAGCACAAGTAGGAGAAATAAAAGAATGGGTAGAACCAGTATCTAATAAGGTATAAACTTTGCAAGAGTTTATGTTTAGCTTACCCGTGATCACCTCGTTTGGGTTCCTTGAGTTTTGGGCAGTCACGACAAACGCTCTTCCAGGAACCGTTGACTTTGACTTGTCCGGGACAACCTTTGGAGTCATCATCCCCACTGGACTTGGTTTCGCGATAGGACAATCTCTAGCTATATGACCTTCCTTTCCACAGTTACAACACACCTTAGATTGTTGTGGGCAGTTTGGGCTGATGTGTCCCTCTTTCTCGCATTTATAACATACGACCGATGATCGTTATCCTCTCCTAGGAACAGTTGATAATGGTGCTGACGTCTTCACGTTGTCATTATTGTACCTTCTTTTTTTGAAATCTCCCCCCGACTCTCTTCTTCTACTATCATGGCCACGATTACCACCAGAGTGGTTACCGCTTTTGTCCAGATATTTTCCTCCCCGCTGGTTGTCATTGCTCCGATGACTACTGCTACCGGTATGACCCTGGTTGTGGTCCCTCGGTTGAACATACTCATTATCTTGCTCTAATAATTGAGCCATGTTCACAACATCTGAATATAGAGAAAATTTATGAGAAATAAGATATTGCCAAATTTCAGGTTTCAGACCTCTCAGGAACATCCACGTCATACATTCCTCATTCTCTACCAAATGAGGTGCAAACCTGGATAACTCCGCGAACTTAGCCTCGTACTGGGAAACAGTCATGTTGTTTTGTTCCAGTCTAATAAACTCTACCTCCTTCATATGACGAATACTTTCAGGAAAGTATTTGTCATTGAACAGTTTTTGAAACGTTTCCCAAGACATGTTGAGTGCGGCAGGCTGGGTACGCTTCACAGATTCCAACCAGTAATCTGCCTCACCACGAAACATAAAGGTGGTGAATGGAACCTTCTATTCCTCTGTGTATCCCAAGACATCAAATATCTTGGTAATTTGTTTAACCCACGTTTCTTCCTTGATTGGATTCGGCTTTCCCACAAATTCTGGTGGTTCCAACTCTTTGAACTGCTTGGCTGTGACAAGCCGCGCGTTGCTATCATTTCCACCCGTATTTTTTACACGAGTCTCCCTTGTCTGATTTTGCATGAACTGCAAAAAGGTTCTAAACATTCCATCATTCATCGTTTGTTCGGTAGTGTTGTTTACAGGAGGAATATTGCCTTTCTGTTGCACGTTCCCTTGGTTGGTGATTAAAGGTGTCTCCACGGTCTCATTTACTCCATTGTTAACATTTGCAGCTGCCATTCTCAAAAATTGCCATAAAACAAGGGTTAATTAAAGAAATTAACATGCCACATAATATCCCTATATTATTACCGACCAAACAAATAAGCTTAGGTAGGACACACTAGTGAAGAATTTACTTGTCTCTCCCCTCCTAATTTTATTCCTTGATCTCCGCAAGAGACCATATCCCTAAGCTCTGATACCAACTGTGACACTCCCAAAAATAGGTATACATCACCCATTCTGAGTCGCCAAATATATGGTACAAAAAATAACTACAACTTTATTATTACAATTGTCGTGTAAAATATAACAACACATATACTGTGAGTTTAAATACAAATATTATCTTCTAGACGGTATTAAAACTTAAATAAGTCCTCATTACAATTATTGAAACACTATTTTACAAAATAGTGAGGACTGTTAAAACAACTGACTGGGAACATCACTCCACACCCCGACTAGTTCCCGCTATATTCTCGCCTCCTGAGAAGAAAAATGGAACAAAAAGGAAAAGGGTGAGCTTAACTAGCACAGTAAAGAACATTATGACTAAGATAATAAACAACAAATTATCGTTAGCCTTCAACAAATCAGATAAAATATAATGGACAACCAGTTTTAGATCAATATTCACAGCGAAAATAACAATTCATTAGAAGAGTTAAGTAGAGAATGAAATCTACTATCTTCTATGATTTAGAAGTTCATCATCACTATTTTATCCCTGTACATCAATCAATATACATCTTGAACCAAATATTCATCTTTGCACTATGAGCCAAAGATATTCATTTGTATTACCAGTTGGTCATGTTCATCTCAACACCTGTCCATCTTTGCACTACGGACCAAAGATATTCATCAGGTAATCATTCATCTTTGCACTACAGGCCAAAGATATTCAGTTATATCATCATTTAGGACTGAGGGTGATGAAAAATATTTTAAAGAAACGAATCCAGTGAGATAAAAGGACAAAGATTAGGGATTCGTACTTTAGATAATCCAAGTTCAAAAATACTCCATAATAAATCATAGTGGAGTAAAATTCAAGAATGAAGATCAAAACATGAATACAATCAAAGATAGTAACCATAATAGACATCTTGGACAAAGAAGAGAAAATTTTATTTTTATGTGAATAGTGCCGTATACGTGAATAGTGTCGTATACATGAATAGTAACCCCGACACAAAAAGGTAAAAATTCCATAAGAAAAATCATACTTCGTGAATAGTACTCGTGAATAGTACCGTATTCGTGAATAGTGTCGTATACATGAATAGTAACCTCGACATGAAAAGATAAAAATTTCACAATAATATTCATACCAATATTTCAGCATAATGATATTGAAAGAATAACATCATTTACGAAGAAAATAACATCCCTTACCTCAAAAGAACAGTACTTCCGACTGAAATATCAGGTATAAGGCTGAAAGAAACTGTGACACCCCCAAATCCGGATACTTCGTTCCCACAGGATTTGGTGTTCACTTGATAAAAACTTTCATATCTAACTACCCAATCATAATAAAATTGAATAATAAACCTTCCCATGAAATGATTACATTAATAAAAATCTCTAAGGTTATCTAACATTTAAATACAATCATCAAATGCGGAAAATTTAAATAACTTCATTACAATAATTAAAATAAAGTTTGACAACAAAAATGTCAACATGTTTATAAGTCTTCAATACTTGTTCATCTTTCTTTTTTCTTTACTGGTGCTAGGTACATCGACCTTCTCAACTTTAGCTGTAATAGTTATATAAGCAAGAGTGAGTAAACAAGGCTCACTTGAAATGACAATGAATAAAATTTTACAACAATTGCCAAATAATATGCTCAATAGAACTGAACAATATGTTCTATTAATGATAATCAAAATTCTAAAATATATATTTGATGGTCATAAGACCACGAACTATGTCCATAGTTATAAGTAATCTTTCAACTTAAACTTTAACAGTCATAAGACTATAGGGACTCCTCGTACTTAGGGGGATCAGCCCTTCGTACAATGTATTATGCACAAACATTTCAACACTATGCATAAAATATCCCCTAATAATAGGGTTGTTCATCTCAACATTTAGAATATAAGTCAGCACCAAAGTAAGTTTGGTTTGGATAAGTTTCAAGGTAATTTAGGTTTAACGAACATCAACTAAGGATTAGTTGAATAAAAAGGTAATAATATTATGCTATGGAACAAACCATAAGTGAATCACCATTGTATAATAAGGTCATACTTTAGGCATAATTTAAGAGCATAAACATTGAATAATCATAACATACCTTGTGTAGACACTCGAAATTTTCTGCACACCTGTTACTGACATTGCAGTAGGGCAGATTCATCTTTCAGAGATAACCCTGAAAGACAACTCATATCCAGTTCGAATACTATCAGAATCTCAGTTTCAACCCCGGAACACACCGGAAGTAATAGTCTCAACCCCAGAACACACATCGGGAGTAACAGTTCCAACCTCGGCGATAACCCCGAGGCCTGCAGTTCCAATACCGGAAATTCCACCGGAGAAGACCGTTTCATCCCGGAGATAACCCCGAGATGTTCAGTCTTAGTCCCAACACTGGGAATAGCTGAGTCCAACCTTGGAGATAACCCCAAGGAAGGCAGTTGCAGTTCCGGAGATAACCCCAGAAATGCACTCAGTACAAGACCGAGGCACTCAGTACAAGACCTGGCAATAACACTAGAAAGACAGGCACACCTCAGAGATGACACTGAGGATCTTCAACACCTGCAGTAGTCCAATCTCAGAGATTATCCTGAGCAACATTTGCTTTATCAACCCAAACAAGAGATAACCCCAGTGAGGGGCAAAGATGTCATCTTGCCACTTTGACGCCATATCATGCCGTCTCAACATTTCAGACATACATTTTTATACAGCAATGTCCCATAAGAACCAAAGAAAACCAACACTGAGTGTGACAACCCCAAAAATAGGTCCATTCCATCCAACCTATTCTGAGTCGCCAAATACATGGTACAGAAAATAACTGTAACTTTATTACAATAATTGTCGTGCAAAATACAACAACACATATGCTGTGAGTTTGGATACAAATATATACCAAATGTGACTCATGTTCCAATCGTGGACATCGCCTCACAATGACACCTTACATAAAGGTATAGTCAAAAACTGTTTTAGAAATTAGAATATTTGGGAAGTGCTTAAGGAAACCCTCGTACATGGGAGGCCATGCGTCTAGGTTATGATAGATATCATATGGCCACAGAATTATCCTTGGTTTACCCAATAGACCCCAAAGAAAAATGAGAAGATTACTATCATATTCTTCCCAATGGTGAGTCTTCTCTTGACATATCATTATCTCTACTGTCTCTAATTGAGAATTATACTTTAAACAAACACCAAGATTATATAGGTAGTGCTCGTATATATACTCAGCAAGTGGATGAGCACATCCCTGTCTTATGATGACACGAGGTTGTATGTCGTTAGACATCTTGTATGATAGTGGCAAACCACCCTTCAAACGTTGTGTACACCTTACCCTATTGGATTCACCAAATATAACTACTAAATGAACTTTTCTATACTGCTTCGGGAGAACATCTATAACAACCCCAAAATAGGTCCATTCCACCCAACCCATTCTGAGTCGCCAAATACATGGTACAGAAAACAACTACAACTTTATTACAACAATTGTCGTGCAAAATACAACAACACATATGCTGTGAGTTTGGATACAAATATATACCAAATGTGACTCATGATCCAACTGTGGACATCACCTCACAATGACACCTTACATAAAGGTATAGTCAAAAACTGTTTTAGAAATTAGAATCTTTGGAAAGTGCTCAAGGAAACCTTCGTACATGGGAGGCCACGCGTCTAGGTTATGATAGATATCATATGGCCACAGAATTATCCTTGGTTGACCCAATAGACCCCAAAGAAAAACGAGAAGATTACTATCATATTCTTCCCAATGGTGAGTCTTCTCTTGACTTATCAATATCTCCACTGTCTCTAATTGAGAATTATACTTCAAACAAACACCAAGATTATATAGGTAGTGCCCATAGATATACTCAGCAAGTGGATGAGCACAACCCTGTCTTATGATGACACGAGGTTGTATGTCATTAGACATCTTGTATGATAGTGACAAAACACCCTTCCAACGTTGGGTTCGCCTCACCCTATTTTCTTCACCAAATATAACTACTAAATGATGACCACCGTTCTATTCCCTTGTTACCCCCGCTCGACCCAGCTACACTCTTATTACCTGAAAGGAATTGTGAAGCAAAAGGGTGAGCACAACTAGCTCAGTAAAGAATATCATGACTAAAGATAATTAAATTATCAATAGCCTTCATCAATAATAAATCAGAGATTTAGAACATATGGTAAATGATAAAAATTTCAACCATAGTCGCAGCGGAACATGCAATCCATTAGAAGAGTCAAATAGACTATAAAGTCTATTATCTTCTTCATGTTAAAAATCCATCAACAATGTTTTATCCATGTAACCTCACTCAACAGTTCCTTTCCACAATCATATGAATAACTCATAATCATAATTGTGACTATAAATTTTTCTTCGCACCCAGGACGAAGAATATTTTCATCACCTGTCTTTACCTGAAACATCAAAGATCATGGTTATACCAAATCACAGTTCCTGTTTATAATCATACTAACAAATCCATCTTTGCACTACGGGCCAAAGATATTCATCAACAAACCATCTTTGCACTACGGCCCAAAGATATTCAACAACAGTTCATCTTTGCACTACAGGCCAAAGATATTCATCTACAATTCATCTTTGCACTACAGGCCAAAGATATTCCTCAACAATTCATATTTGCACTACAGGCCAAATATATTCATATCTCAAAGAAATATATAATCATTTCAGAATTTATATACACCATAATTATAACCATGTTAATCAATTCATCTTTGCACTTAAGCTAAAGATATTCAATTATAAATTAAATGGTCATGATCATACCAGTCACAATTCAACTTTGCACTACAGGCCAAAGAGAACCCTAGTCATGATCATACCAATAATCTACCCATCTTTACACTCCAGTGAAAGAGAATTTTAACATCAGGGTTATAAAAATGTTATATATGATGATAAAAATAATATGATCAACATATAGTTTTAATCTCAAGAGTAATATTCGTAACTCATGAATAGTAAATCGTGAATAGTAACTCATGAATAGTAACCCCGACACAAAAGATAGAAATTCCACAATAAAATCTATACCAATATTTCGGTATAATGATATTGAAAGAATAACATTACTTAAATTTATAAACAATTTATTTTAATTGTTTACACTTTACTAATTAATGCATTTAATCATCATAAAATGCCAACTCTTACAATTTCATCATCAATAACCAAAACCCTCATCAAAAATCTGCATATACCTCATATAGGATTCTCAAGCCATAAAATCCTATTTTCCAATTTTCTTTCTTCACAAAACATATTTAATTCATTTACTCATAACTAGACCATTTTCATGAAAAATACCAAATCAGTTCCAAAAATATTTCTTTTCTGGGATTTAGCATAATATAGTCCCATAGTGAACATATATTTTTCTCAGAATTTTTAAAAGTCATTTACTATTTTTCATATGGCCAAAATAGCCGAATATTTAGACATTTATCAAAAATTGTACTTTTGTCTAAAAATTCTGAAATTTACAGAGTATACTTCTATCATATACATGTACTCCCAATAAAAATTTCATCAATTTTGGAGTTAACCACAAGGAATTATAAGCTGTTACTTTTAAAATAGTCTTTTCTCATAAAATTCATAACTCTCAATCTATACATCCAAAAATCACCATTTTTGGACACAATCAAGAAAACTCATCAAAATATCATTTCAAATTTTTCCAGAATTTTTGAAGATCAGAAAAATTACGAAACTGAAAATCATAACAACCCTTAAAATCCCTTAATATCCCTTACCTCAAAAGAGCAGTACTTCTGACTGGAATGCAAAGCCGAAGGAAACTTGCACTGATGAATAGCAACTCACCAAGTATCTAAATACTCACAAAATATGCTTCATAATATAGAGAGAGAAAGAGAGAAAGCTTATGTTTCTGGTGTGATTTTCAATTCTAACTTAGCCCTCTATTTATAGGAAAATTTTGGTAGGTTTGACCTGCAACCTGATGGCTTTACCTGCTACTATTCCCACCCACCACATTTGAAATATAATTCAGCACATTTCTTCACCAACCACAAGTGGGGCCCACCAATTCTAGAATTTTCCACCAAAATGATAAACTCTGAAAATTCAACAATTTCTGAACCAGTCATCTCGTAAAATTCATAATAAATCATACGTTCATTTTTAACGGTTCAAAATTTGTGAGCATATACTCAACTTATATATGTATAACATATCCAAAAATTACCACGATCCAACGGTCGGATTAAAAATTATAACCCCCGCAAAATATCTCAAAAACCCTGATTTTTAATACCTCCATTCCGACAAAAATACGGATAAAAACCTCAACATTAACTCCTTCATTTTTAACCACAAAAATATATCCCTCGTTTATATCCACATAAAATAAATATTTCTTTATCATATGAATCAATAATTAATTATTCACAAATAATATTACAGAATCACATTTATGACAACCAGGCCGTTCCCAGGAAAGAGGGGGCTTTCCAATAAGGATTTCTCCTTACTGGCGCGCAATTAGATGACCAAACCTCTCCTTAGACAGAACTTTCTAGACATTGCCAATAATGTTATCTAATAATATTATTCAAATAATATGAATTATTGATCTGATAATGGGAAATACTGTGCAGCAACAATTATTGAACAACAATAATATAAAATTTCAACGTAGCAATTATTGAATCAATAAAATAAAATATTGAACAGTAATTACTGTAACAATTATTGAGTAGTGCCTTCTTACGTAAGAATCAATAATTTCAAAAATACTATGCAATACCGTGTGCTACTGTGCAATAACGCGTATTACTGTATTTTAACCACCGGGTATTCCAACAGTGTTAACGGTAACAACTACGCCGTTATTTGTAAAAACTCAAATTTGTCGTTTTCTTCACCCGACAGTTATTCTGTTATGGGGCCCACAAATGGCTGCGCCGTCGTACGAATATTCCCCGACAGAAAGAATATTCCACGACCAAACGAATATTCCCCGACAACAATGATTATTTTATAACCACTTGCTTATTTTGAAAAAAAATCATATATCACCCTTAACTTTAACATTTATCAATTTAACCATTTACTGAATAGTAATTATAAGAAAATTGAATACTTTTATTTCATAAAATTCGGGGTCTTACAATCTCCCCTCCTTATGAAATTTCGTCCCCGAAATTTACGTACCTGGTATTTCAAAGAGTTGAGAATACCTTCCTTTCATTTCAGATTCCATCTTCTCTGTCATCATAATTTCTCCATTGCTCATCTCCTGTATTTCAAATATCATTCTAGAATACAGCTTCAAAACAAGGGTTAATTTAACAAATTAACATATCACATAACATCCCGATATTGTGACTGACCAACAAATAAGCTTAGGTAGGACACACTAGCAAAGGATTTACTCATCTCTCCCCTCCTAGTTATATTTCCCGATCTCCGCCAGAGATCATATCCCTAAGCTCTGATACCACCTGTGACAAATGTCCCATCAGTGGACAGCACCTCACAGTGGTACCTATCAGTTTGCCACCGCAGAACGGCGTCCCCTACGGAGAGTCTGGCTTCGGTGCATCCCCCATCAACAGGAAGTCACCAGCGAGAGGCTCGGGGCTCTTTACTTATAGCTCTGATACCAAATATAACAACCCCAAAATAGGTCCATTCCACCCAACCCATTCTGAGTCGCCAAATACATGGTACAGAAAACAACTACAACTTTATTACAACAATTGTCGTGCAAAATACAACAACACATATGCTGTGAGTTTGGATACAAATATATACCAAATGTGACTCATGTTCCAACCGTGGACATCACCTCACAATGACACCTTACATAAAGGTATAGTCAAAAACTGTTTTAGAAATTAGAATCTTTGGGAAGTGCTCAAGAAAACCTTCGTACATGGGAGGCCACGCGTCTAGGTTATGATAGATATCATATGGCCACAGAATTATCCTTGGTTGACCCAATAGACCCCAAAGAAAAACGAGAAGATTACTATCATATTCTTCCCAATGGTGAGTCTTCTCTTGACTTATCATTATCTCCACTGTCTCTAATTGAGAATTATACTTCAAACAAACACCAAGATTATATAGGTAGTGCCCATAGATATACTCAGCAAGTGGATGAGCACAACCCTGTCTTATGATGACACGAGGTTGTATGTCATTAGACATCTTGTATGATAGTGACAAAACACCCTTCCAACGTTGGGTTCGCCTCACCCTATTTTCTTCACCAAATATAACTACTAAATGATGACCACCGTTCTATTCCCTTGTTACCCCCGCTCGACCCAGCTACACTCTTATTACCTGAAAGGAATTGTGAAGCAAAAGGGTGAGCACAACTAGCTCAGTAAAGAATATCATGACTAAAGATAATTAAATTATCAATAGCCTTCATCAATAATAAATCAGAGATTTAGAACATATGGTAAATGATAAAAATTTCAACCATAGTTGCAGCGGAACGAGCAATCCATTAGAAGAGTCAAATAGACTATAAAGTCTATTATCTTCTCCATGTTAAAAATCCACCAACAATGTTTTATCCATGTAACATCACTCAACAGTTCCTTTCCACAATCATATGAATAACTCATAATCATAATTGTGACTATAAATTTTTCTTCGCACCCAGGACGAAGAATATTTTCATCACCTGTCTTTACCTGAAACATCAAAGATCATGGTTATACCAAATCACAGTTCCTGTTTATAATCATACTAACAAATCCATCTTTGCACTACGGGCCAAAGATATTCATCAACAAACCATCTTTGCACTACGGCCCAAAGATATTCAACAACAGTTCATCTTTGCACTACAGGCCAAAGATATTCATCAACAATTCATCTTTGCACTACAGGCCAAAGATATTCATCAACAATTCATATTTGCACTACAGGCCAAATATATTCATATCTCAAAGAAATATATAATCATTTCAGAATTTATATAAACAATAATTATAACCATGTTGATCAATTCACCTTTGCACTTAAGCTAAAGATATTCAATTATAAATTCAATGGTCATGATCATACCAGTCACAATTCAACTTTGCACTACAGGCCAAAGAGAACCCTAGTCATGATCATACCAATAATCTACCCATCTTTACACTCCAGTGAAAGAGAATTTCAACATCAGGGTTATAAAAATGTTATATATGATGATAAAAATAATATGATCAACATATAGTTTTAATCTCAAGAGTAATATTCGTAACTCATGAATAGTAAATCGTGAATAGTAACTCATGAATAGTAACCCCGACACAAAAGATAGAAATTCCACAATAAAATCCATACCAATATTTCGGTATAATGATATTGAAAGAATAACATTACTTAAATTTATAAACAATTTATTTTAATTGTTTACACTTTACTAATTAATGCATTTAATCATCATAAAATGCCAACTCTTACAATTTCATCATCAATAACCAAAACCCTCATCAAAAATCTGCATATACCTCATATAGGATTCTCAAGCCATAAAATCCTATTTTCCAATTTTCTTTCTTCACAAAACATATTTAATTCATTTACTCATAACTAGACCATTTTCATGAAAAATACCAAATCAGTTCCAAAAATATTTCTTTTCTGGGATTTAGCATAATATAGTCCCATAGTGAACATATATTTTTCTCAGAATTTTTAAAAGTCATTTACTATTTTTCATATGGCCAAAATAGCCGAATATTTAGACATTTATCAAAAATTGTACTTTTGTCTAAAAATTCTGAAATTTACAGAGTATACTTCTATCATATACATGTACTCCCAATAAAAATTTCATCAATTTTGGAGTTAACCACAAGGAATTATAAGCTGTTACTTTTAAAATAGTCTTTTCTCATAAAATTCATAACTCTCAATCTATACATCCAAAAATCACCATTTTTGGACACAATCAAGAAAACTCATCAAAATATCATTTCAAATTTTTCCAGAATTTTTGAAGATCAGAAAAATTACGAAACTGAAAATCATAACAACCCTTAAAATCCCTTAATATCCCTTACTATCCCTTACTATCCCTTACCTCAAAAGAGCAGTACTTCTGACTGGAATGCAAAGCTGAAGGAAACTTGCACTGATGAATAGCAACTCACCAAGTATCTAAATACTCACAAAATATGCTTCATAATATAGAGAGAGAAAGAGAGAAAGCTTATGTTTCTGGTGTGATTTTCAATTCTAACTTAGCCCTCTATTTATAGGAAAATTTTGGTAGGTTTGACCTGCAACCTGATGGCTTTACCTGCTACTATTCCCACCCACCACATTTGAAATATAATTCAGCACATTTCTTCACCAACCACAAGTGGGGCCCACCAATTCTAGAATTTTCCACCAAAATGATAAACTCCGAAAATTCAACAATTTCTGAACCAGTCATCTCGTAAAATTCATAATAAATCATACGTTCATTTTTAACGGTTCAAAATTTGTGAGCATATACTCAACTTATATATGTATAACATATCCAAAAATTACCACGATCCAACGGTCGGATTAAAAATTATAACCCCCGCAAAATATCTCAAAAACCTGATTTTTAATACCTCCATTCCGACAAAAATACGGATAAAAACCTCAACATTAACTCCTTCATTTTTAACCACAAAAATATATCCCTCATTTATATCCACATAAAATAAATATTTCTTATCATATGAATCAATAATTAATTATTCACAAATAATATTACAGAATCACATTTATGACAACCAGGCCGTTCCCAGGAAAGAGGGGGCTTTCCAATAAGGATTTCTCCTTACTGGCGCGCAATTAGATGACCAAACCTCTCCTTAGACAGAACTTTCTAGACATTGCCAATAATGTTATCTAATAATATTATTCAAATAATATGAATTATTGATCTGATAATGGGAAATACTGTGCAGCAACAATTATTGAACAACAATAATATAAAATTTCAACGTAGCAATTATTGAATCAATAAAATAAAATATTGAACAGTAATTACTGTAACAATTATTGAGTAGTGCCTTCTTACGTAAGAATCAATAATTTCAAAAATACTATGCAATACCGTGTGCTACTGTGCAATAACGCGTATTACTGTATTTTAACCACCGGGTATTCCAACAGTGTTAACGGTAACAACTACGCCGTTATTTGTAAAAACTCAAATTTGTCGTTTTCTTCACCCGACAGTTATTCTGTTATGGGGCCCACAAATGGCTGCGCCGTCGTACGAATATTCCCCGACAGAAAGAATATTCCACGACCAAACGAATATTCCCCGACAACAATGATTATTTTATAACCACTTGCTTATTTTGAAAAAATAATCATATATCACCCTTAACTTTAACATTTATCAATTTAACCATTTACTGAATAGTAATTATAAGAAAAATTGAATACTTTTATTTCATAAAATTCGGGGTCTTACAATCTCCCCTCCTTATGAAATTTCGTCCCCGAAATTTACGTACCTGGTATTTCAAAGAGTTGAGAATACCTTCCTTTCATTTCAGATTCCATCTTCTCTGTCATCATAATTTCTCCATTGCTCATCTCCTGTATTTCAAATATCATTCTAGAATACAGCTTCAAAACAAGGGTTAATTTAACAAATTAACATATCACATAACATCCTGATATTATGACTGACCAACAAATAAGCTTAGGTAGGACACACTAGCAAAGGATTTACTCATCTCTCCCCTCCTAGTTATATTTCCCGATCTCCGCCAGAGATCATATCCCTAAGCTCTGATACCACCTGTGACAAATGTCCCATCAGTGGACAGCACCTCACAGTGGTACCTATCAGTTTGCCACGCAGAACGGCGTCCCCTACGGAGAGTCTGGCTTCGGTGCATCCCCCATCAACAGGAAGTCACCAGCGAGAGGCTCGGGGCTCTTTACTTATAGCTCTGATACCAAATATAACAACCCCAAAATAGGTCCATTCCACCCAACCCATTCTGAGTCGCCAAATACATGGTACAGAAAACAACTACAACTTTATTACAACAATTGTCGTGCAAAATACAACAACACATATGCTGTGAGTTTGGATACAAATATATACCAAATGTGACTCATGATCCAACCGTGGACATCACCTCACAATGACACCTTACATAAAGGTATAGTCAAAAACTGTTTTAGAAATTAGAATCTTTGGGAAGTGCTCAAGGAAACCTTCGTACATGGGAGGCCACGCGTCTAGGTTATGATAGATATCATATGGCCACAGAATTATCCTTGGTTGACCCAATAGACCCCAAAGAAAAACGAGAAGATTACTATCATATTCTTCCCAATGGTGAGTCTTCTCTTGACTTATCATTATCTCCACTGTCTCTAATTGAGAATTATACTTCAAACAAACACCAAGATTATATAGGTAGTGCCCATAGATATACTCAGCAAGTGGATGAGCACAACCCTGTCTTATGATGACACGAGGTTGTATGTCATTAGACATCTTGTATGATAGTGACAAAACACCCTTCCAACGTTGGGTTCGCCTCACCCTATTTTCTTCACCAAATATAACTACTAAATGATGACCACCGTTCTATTCCCTTGTTACCCCCGCTCGACCCAGCTACACTCTTATTACCTGAAAGGAATTGTGAAGCAAAAGGGTGAGCACAACTAGCTCAGTAAAGAATATCATGACTAAAGATAATTAAATTATCAATAGCCTTCATCAATAATAAATCAGAGATTTAGAACATATGGTAAATGATAAAAATTTCAACCATAGTTGCAGCGGAACAGCAATCCATTAGAAGAGTCAAATAGACTATAAAGTCTATTATCTTCTCCATGTTAAAAATTCATCAACAATGTTTTATCCATGTAACCTCACTCAACAGTTCATTTTCACAATTATATGAATAACTCATAATCATAATTGTGACTATAAATTTTTCTTCGCACCCAGGACGAAGAATATTTTCATCACCTGTCTTTACCTGAAACATCAAAGATCATGGTTATACCAAATCACAATTCCTGTTTATAATCATACTAACAAATCCATCTTTGCACTACGGGCCAAAGATATTCATCAACAAACCATCTTTGCACTACGGGCCAAAGATATTCAACAACAGTTCATCTTTGCACTACAGGCCAAAGATATTCATCTACAATTCATCTTTGCACTACAGGCCAAAGATATTCCTCAACAATTCATATTTGCACTACAGGCCAAATATATTCATATCTCAAAGAAATATATAATCATTTCAGAATTTATATAACCATAATTATAACCATGTTGATCAATTCACCTTTACACTTAAGCTAAAGATATTCAATTGTAAATTCAATGGTCATGATCATACCAGTCACAATTCAACTTTGCACTACAGGCCAAAGAGAACCCTAGTCATGATCATACCAATAATCTACCCATCTTTACACTCCAGTGAAAGAGAATTTCAACATCAGGGTTATAAAAATGTTATATATGATGATAAAAATAACATGATCAACATATAGTTTTAATCTCAAGAGTAATATTCGTAACTCATGAATAGTAAATCGTGAATAGTAACTCATGAATAGTAACCCCGACACAAAAGATAGAAATTCCACAATAAAATCCATACCAATATTTCGGTATAATGATATTGAAAGAATAACATTACTTAAATTTATAAACAATTTATTTTAATTGTTTACACTTTACTAATTAATGCATTTAATCATCATAAAATGCCAACTCTTACAATTTCATCATCAATAACCAAAACCCTCATCAAAAATCTGCATATACCTCATATAGGATTCTCAAGCCATAAAATCCTATTTTCCAATTTTCTTACTTCACAAAAACATATTTAATTCATTTACTCATAACTAGACCATTTTCATAAAAAATACCAAATCAGTTCCAAACATATTTCTTTTCTGGGATTTAGCATAATATAGTCACATAGTGAACATATATTTTTCTCAGAATTTTTAAAAGTCATTTACTATTTTTAGACATTTATCAAAAATTGTACTTTTGTCTAAAAATTCTAAAATTTACAGAGTATACTTCTATCATATACATGTACTCCCAATAAAAATTTCATCAATTTTGGAGTTAACCACAAGGAATTATAAGCTGTTACTTTTAAAATAGTCTTTTCTCATAAAATTCATAACTCTCAATCTATACATCCAAAAATCACCATTTTTGGACACAATCAAGAAAACTCATCAAAATATCATTTCAAATTTTTCCAGAATTTTTGAAGATCAGAAAAATTACGAAACTGAAAATCATAACAACCCTTAAAATCCCTTAATATCCCTTACTATCCCTTACTATCCCTTACCTCAAAAGTGCAGTATTTCTGACTGGAATGCAAAGCCGAAGGAAACTTGCACTGATGAATAGCAACTCACCAAGTATCTAAATACTCACAAAATATGCTTCATAATATAGAGAGAGAAAGAGAGAAAGCTTATGTTTCTGGTGTGATTTTCAATTCTTACTTAGCCCTCTATTTATAGGAAAATTTTGGTAGGTTTGACCTGCAACCTGATGGCTTTACCTGCTACTATTCCCACCCACCACATTTGAAATATAATTCAGCACATTTCTTCACCAACCACAAGTGGGGCCCACCAATTCTAGAATTTTCCACCAAAATGATAAACTCTGAAAATTCAACAATTTCTGAACCAGTCATCTCGTAAAATTCATAATAAATCATACGTTCATTTTTAACGGTTCCAAATTTGTGAGCATATACTCAACTTATATATGTATAACATATCCAAAAATTACCACGATCCAACGGTCGGATTAAAAATTATAACCCCCGCAAAATATCTCAAAAATCCTGATTTTTAATACCTCCATTTCGACAAAAATACTGATAAAAACCTCAACATTAACTCCTTCATTTTTAACCACAAAAATATATCCCTTGTTTATATCCACATAAAATAAATATTTTCTTATCATATGAATCAATAATTAATTATTTACAAATAATATTACAGAATCACATTTATGACAACCAGGCCGTTCCCAGGAAAGAGGGGGCTTTCCAATAAGGATCTCTTCCTTACTGGCGCGCAATTAGATGACCAAACCTCTCCTTAGACAGAACTTTCTAGACATTGCCAATAATGTTATCTAATAATATTATTCAAATAATATGAATTAATGCTCTGATAATGGAAAATACTGTGTAGTGACAATTATTAAAACAATAGTAATATAAAATATCAACGCAGCAATTATTGAATCAATAAAATAAAATATTGAATAGTAATTACTGTAACAATTATTGAGTAGTGCCTTCTTACGAAAGAATCAATAATTGGTGCAATACTGTGTGCTACTGTGCAACAATGCGTATTACTGTGTTTTAACCACCGGGTATTCCAACAGTATTAACGGTAACAACTACGCCGTTATTTATAAACAACTTATTTTTGTCGTTTTCTTCATCCAATCGCTTTCCGTTATGGGGTCCACAAAAGGCTGCGCCGTCGTACGAATATTCTCCGACAGTAAGAATATTCCACGACCAAGCAAATATTTCCCGACAACAATGAATATTTTATAACCACTTGTGTATTTCGAAAAAAAAATTCATATCTCACCCTTAACTTTAACATTTATCAATTTAACCATTTACTAAATAGAAAAATTGAATAATTTTATTTCATAAAATTCGGGGTCTTACAATCTCCCCTCCTTATGAAATTTCGTCCCCGAAATTTACGTACCTGGTAATTCAAAGAGTTGAAAGTACCTTGCTTTCATTTCAGATTCTATCTTCCCTGTCATCATGATTTCTCCATTGCTCATCTCCTATATTTCAGATATCATTCTAGAATACAGCTTCAAAACAAGGGTTAATTGAACAAATTAACATATCACATAATATTCCGATATTATGACTGACCAACAAATAAGCTTAGGTAGGACACACTAGCGAAGGATTTACTCATCTCTCCCCTCCTAGTTATATTCCCCGATCTCCGCCAGAGATCATATCCCTAAGCTCTGATACCAAATGTGACTCTCATGGTGCTTCAACCACAGCACCTCACAATGGTACCTATCAGCTTGCCACCGTAGAACGGCGTCCCCTACGGAGAGTCTGGCTTCGGTGCATCCCCCATCAACAGGAAGTCACCAGCGAGAGGCTCGGGGCTCTTTACTTATGGCTCTGATACCAACTGTGACAACCCCAAAAATAGGTCCATTCCATCCAACCTATTATGAGTCGCCAAATACATGGTACAGAAAACAACTGTAACTTTATTACAACAATTGTCGTGCAAAATACAACAACACATATGCTGTGAGTTTGGATACAAATATATACCAAATGTGACTCATGTTCCAATCGTGGACATCGCCTCACAATGACACCTTACATAAATGTATAGTCAAAAACTGTTTTAGAAATTAGAATATTTGGGAAGTGCTTAAGGAAACCCTCGTACATGGGAGGCCATGCGTCTAGGTTATGATAGATATCATATGGCCACAGAATTATCCTTGGTTTACCCAATAGACCCCAAAGAAAAACGAGAAGATTACTATCATATTCTTCCCAATGGTGAGTCTTCTCTTGACATATCATTATCTCTACTGTCTCTAATTGAGAATTATACTTTAAACAAACACCAAGATTATATAGGTAGTGCTCGTATATATACTCAGCAAGTGGATGAGCACATCCCTGTCTTATGATGACACGAGGTTGTATGTCGTTAGACATCTTGTATGATAGTGGCAAACCACCCTTCCAACGTTGTGTACACCTTACCCTATTGGATTCACCAAATATAACTACTAAATGAAATTTTCTATACTGCTTCGGGAGAACATCCACAGCTAGAGACCACCGTTCTATTTCCCCATTACCCTCGCTCGACCCAGCTACACTCTTATTACCTGAAAGGAATTGTGAAGCAAAAGGGTGAGCACAACTAGCTCAGTAAAGAATATCATGACTAAAGATAATTAAATTATCAATAGCCTTCATCAATAATAAATCAGAGATTTAGAACATATGGTAAATGATAAAAATTTCAACCATAGTTGCAGCGGAACGAGCAATCCATTAGAAGAGTCAAATAGACTATAAAGTCTATTATCTTCTCCATGTTAAAAATCCAACAACAATGTTTTATCCCTGTAACATCAATCAACAGTTCTGGTCCACAATCATATGAATAACTCATAATCATAACTGTAGTTCTGAATTCTTCTTCTCATCTAGGACGAAGATAATTATCATCACCTGAAACATCAAACATCATGGTTATACCAAATCACAGTTCCTGTTTATAATCATACTAACAAATCCATCTTTGCACTACGGGCCAAAGATATTCATCAACAAACCATCTTTGCACTACGGCCCAAAGATATTCAACAACAGTTCATCTTTGCACTACAGGCCAAAGATATTCATCTACAATTCATCTTTGCACTACAGGCCAAAGATATTCCTCAACAATTCATATTTGCACTACAGGCCAAATATATTCATATCTCAAAGAAATATATAATCATTTCAGAATTTATATACACCATAATTATAACCATGTTAATCAATTCATCTTTACACTTAAGCTAAAGATATTCAATTGTAAATTAAATGGTCATGATCATACCAGTCACAATTCAACTTTGCACTACAGGCCAAAGAGAACCCTAGTCATGATCATACCAATAATCTACCCATCTTTACACTCCAGTGAAAGAGAATTTCAACATCAGGGTTATAAAAATGTTATATAAGATGATAAAAATAACATGATCAACATATAGTTTTAATCTCAAGAGTAATATTCGTAACTCATGAATAGTAAATCGTGAATAGTAACTCATGAATAGTAACCCCGGCACAAAAGATAGAAATTCCACAATAAAATCCAAACCAATATTTCGGTATAATGATATTGAAAGAATAACATTACTTAAATTTATAAACAATTTATTTTAATTGTTTACACTTTACTAATTAATGCATTTAATCATCATAAAATGCCAACTCTTACAATTTCATCATCAATAACCAAAACCCTCATCAAAAATCTACATATACCTCATATAGGATTCTCAAGCCATAAAATCCTATTTTCCAATTTTCTTACTTCACAAAAACATATTTAATTCATTTACTCATAACTAGACCATTTTCATAAAAAATACCAAATCAGTTCCAAACATATTTCTTTTCTGGGATTTAGCATAATATAGTCACATAGTGAACATATATTTTTCTCAGAATTTTTAAAAGTCATTTACTATTTTTCATATTGCCAAAACAGCCGAATATTTAGATATTTATCAAAAATTGTACTTTTGTCCAAAAATTCTGAAATTCACAGAGTATACTTCTATCATATACATGTACCCCCAATAAAAATTTCATCAATTTTGGAGTTAACCACAAGGAATTATAAGCTGTTACTTCTAAAATAGTCTTTTCTCATAAAATTCATAACTCTCAATCTATACATCCAAAAATCACCATTTTTGGACACAATCAAGAAAACTCATCAGTTAATCATTTCAAATTTTTCCAAAATTTTTGAAGGTCAGAAAAATTACGAAACTGAAAAACATAACAACCCTTAAAATTCCTTACTATCCCTTACTATGCCTTATCTCAAAAGAGCAGTACTTCTGATCGGTATAAGGCTGAAGGAAACTTGCACTGATGAATAGCAACTCACCAAGTATCTAAATACTCACAAAATACACTCAATAATCTAGAGAGAGAAAGAGAGAAAGCTTATGTTTCTGGTGTGATTTTCAATTCTAACTTAGCCCTCTATTTATAGGAAAATTTTGGTAGGTTTGACCTGCAACCTGATGGCTTTACCTGCTACTATTCCCACCCACCACATTTGAAATATAATTCAGCACATTTCTTCACCAACCACAAGTGGGGCCCACCAATTCTAGAATTTTCTACCGAAATGATAAACTCCAAAAATTCAACAATTTCTGAACCAGTCATCTCGTAAAATTCATAATAAATCATACGTTCATTTTTAACGGTTCAAAATTTATGGACATATACTCAACTTATATATGTATAACATATCCAAAAATTACCACGATCCAACGGTCGGATTAAAAATTATAACCCCCGCAAAATATCTCAAAAACCCTGATTTTTAATACCTCCATTCCGACAAAAATACTGATAAAAACCTCAACATTAACTCCTTCATTTTTAACCACAAAAATATATCCCTCATTTATATCCACATAAAATAAATATTTTCTTATCATATGAATCAATAATTAATTATTCACAAATAATATTACAGAATCACATTTATGACAACCAGGCCGTTCCCAGGAAAGAGGGGGCTTTCCAATAAGGATCTCTTCCTTACTGGCGCGCAATTAGATGACCAAACCTCTCCTTAGACAGAACTTTCTAGACATTGTCAATAATGTTATCTAATAATATTATTTAGATAATATGAATTATTGCTCCGATAATGGAAAATACTGTGTAGTGACAATTATTATAACAATAGTAATATAAAATATCAACGCAGCAATTATCGAATCAATAAAATACAATATTGAATAGTAATTACTGTAACAATTATTGAGTAGTGCCTTCTTACGAAAGAATCAATAATTGGTGCAATACCGTGTGCTACTGTGCAACAACGCGTATTACTATGTTTTAACCATCGGGTATTCCAACAGTATTAATGGTAACAACTACGCCGTTATTTATAAACAACTTATTTTTGTCGTTTTCTTCATCCAATCGCTTTCCGTTATGAGGTCCACAAAAGGCTGCGCCGTCGTACGAATATTCTCCGACAGTAAGAATATTCCACGACCAAGCGAATATTTCCCGACAACATTGAATATTTTATAACCACTTGTGTATTTCGAAAAAAAAATTCATATCTCACCCTTAACTTTAACATTTATCAATTTAACCATTTACTAAATAGAAAAATTGAATAATTTTATTTCATAAAATTCGGGGTCTTACACCGAGTGACTATTATGTAGGGTAACGGATAGAATTTGAAGCTGAAGACCGGAGGGCATCGTCCTATCTTTATGACTTCGTACAACCTCTAATCTTATATCATTGCGTAACTCTCAATAACGGTGGTCCGAAATAGGTCCTATATACCTCAGTCGGATGCCCGGATTGTAATTTTGAAAGTTCGAGCGGACATCACGTTACAATCGTGCATGTACTTCGAGTCGGCGGGACCCGCGAAGCCCGTGCACCCCGGGCAGCCTTAGGTACACCTGCGGCCCAGCCGCAGATACACCTGCGGCTCCACCCTCTTTAAATAGAGGGCTTGGGGTGGCTATTTTGGAAGAGAAAAAGGCGAGGAAGCCCTGTTCAATTTGCTCTGTACACACCCCAAACTGAGTGCTTTCTCATTTTAAACACTTGTAAGCTCATATATAGCTACTTTTTACCCGCGGGAGCCGAGTGTTCATCCATTTCAAGTTATTGAAGTCTTCTTTGGCAGCCAACTGTAAGCCTTCTTACACATTTTTAAGCCTTTCTCTTCATCTTTGCACACACTGTTCTTCACATTGAGAGTCGTGTTGCGTGTGTATGTCCGGACTTTGGCCCGTGGTTTATTTTCAGTTTGTATATATATATATATATATATATATATATATATATATATATATATATATATATATATATATTTTATATATGGACTAACATCATCAAGTATGCCTCGATTGAGCCTAGACTTCGGTCTGGAGCGTTTAATGGCTTTCTTTTATATATATATATATATATATATATATATATATATATATATATATATATATAAACTGTGTGTGTCGAACTCTGTTTGATGATCCTAGACTTATGTCTGGTGCGTTTAAATACTTTTGTATATATATATATATACTTATATATATGAACTGTGTGTCGAACTATGTTCAATGAGCCTGGATTTTACATCCAGTGCATTTACTGCTTTAATATATATATACTTATATATATTAACTGTTGTTAGACTTTGTCCGATGAGCCTGTATTTTATATCCGGTGCGTTTACATGCTTATATATATATATATATATATATATATATATATATATATATATATATATATATATACATTTCGTCCCACCTAGAGTTACTTCGTGTTGGTTGACCATTTTTTTACTGCTTTCTGTACATTTCGTCTCGCCTGGAGTTTCCTCCGTGGCGGTTGATCGCTTTTACAGCTTTATTTATATTTTTGATCCCCCGTGGAGGTGTTTCGTGGCTGGTGATCATGTCTGTATATATATATTTACAGCTTTTATATATATACCTGCTTATTGCTTTTCATCAATTGCAGCATCATGTGAGCCTGGGAATCATGTGACCAAAGGTTCAGTCCACTGAATCTAGATTCGGTTCTCGTGATGGACCTTTTCAGCTGTAAGCAACTTGTAAATTTATCTGTGATGTTTGGATCTCCTCAGATTGTTTTCATACCCACGAGAAATTTAGCACCTTTTTGTACATTATTTTCTTACAGATGCCTCACATCTGGAAAATAAAATCAACCAAGCCGAATATTGAATAAAATGGGAGTCCAAAAGGTCTCAATTACTATTGAGCACTGGGTTTGAAAAACCTCTTTAAAAACACCACTTGTAAGACCCCGAATTTTATGAAATAAAAGTATTCAATTTTCTTATAATTACTATTCAGTAAATGGTTAAATTGATAAAAGTTTAAAGTTATGAGTGAAATATGAATTTTTTTCAAAATAAGCAAGTGGCTATAAAATAATCATTGTTGTCGGGGAATATTCGTTTGGTCGTGGAATATTCTTTCTGTCGGAGAATATTCGTACGACGGCGCAGCTATTTGTGGGCCCCATAACGAATAACTGTCGGGTGAAGAAAAACGACAAATTTGAGTTTTTACAAATAACGGCGTAGTTGTTATCGTTAACACTGTTGGAATACCCGGTGGTTAAAATACAGTAATACGCGTTATTGCACAGTATTTTTGAAATTATTGATTCTTACGTAAGAAGGCACTACTCAATAATTGTTACAGTAATTACTGTTCAATATTTTATTTTATTGATTCAATAATTGTTGCGTTGATATTTTATATTATTGTTGTTTCAATAATTGTTGCTGCACAGTATTTTCCTTTATCAGATCAATAATTCATATTATTTGAATAATATTATTAGATAACATTATTGGCAATGTCTAGAAAGTTCTGTCTAAGGAGAGGTTTGGTCATCTAATTGCGCGCCAGTAAGGAGAAATTCTTATTGGAAAGCCCCCTCTTTCCTGGGAACGGCCTGGTTGTCATAAATGTGATTCTGTAATATTATTTGTGAATAATTAATTATTGATTCGTATGATAAGAAAATATTTATTTTATGTGGATATAAACGAGGGACATATTTTTGTGGTTAAAAATGAAGGAGTTAATGTTGAGGTTTTTATCAGTATTTTTGTTGGAATGGAGGTATTAAAAATTAGGGTTTTTGAGATATTTTGCGGGGGTTATAATTTTTAATCCGACCGTTGGATCGTGATAATTTTTGGATATGTTATACATATATAAGTTGAGTATATGCCCACAAATTTTGAACCGTTAAAAATGAACGTATGATTTGTTATGAATTTTAAGAGGTGGCTGATTCAGAAATCAGGTTATAAATCATTTTTGGTGGAAAATTCTAGAATTGGTGGGCCCCACTTGTGGTTGGTGAAGAAATGTGCTGAATTATATTTCAAATGTGGTGGGTGGGAATAGTAGCAGGTAAAGCCATCAGGTTGCAGGTCAAACCTACCAAAATTTTCCTATAAATAGAGGGCTAAGTTAGAATTGAAAATCACACCAGAAACATAAGTTTTCTCTCTTTCTCTCTTTAGATTATTGAGTATATTTTGTGAGTATTTAGATACTTGGTGAGTTGCTATTCATCAGTGCAAGTTTTCTTCAGCATCATATCCGATATCCAGTCAGAAGTACTGCTCTTTTGAGGTAAGGGATAGTAAGGGATAGTAAGGGATATTAAGGGACTTTAAGGGTTGTTATGATTTTCAGTTTCGTAATTTTTCTGATCTTCAAAAATTCTGGAAAAATTTGAAATGATATTTTGATGAGTTTTCTTGATTGTGTCCAAAAATGGTGATTTTTGGATGTATAGACTGAGAGTTATGAATTTTATGAGAAAAGACTATTTTGAAAGTAACAGCTTATAATTCCTTGTGGTTAACTCCAAAATTGATGAAATTTTTATTGGGAGTACATGCATATGATAGAAGTATACTCTGTAAATTTCAGAATTTTTAGACAAAAGTACAATTTTTGATAAATGTCTAAATATTCGGCTATTTTGGCCATATGAAAAATAGTAAATGACTTTTAAAAATTCTGAGAAAAATATATGTTCACTATGGGACTATATTAAGCTAAATCCCAGAAAAGAAATATTTTTGGAACTGATTTGGTATTTTTCATAAAAATGGTCTAGTTATGAGTAAATGAATTAAATATGTTTTGTGAAGAAAGAAAATTAAAAAATAGGATTTTATGGCTTGAGAATCCTATATGAGGTATATGCAGATTTTTGATGAGGGTTTTGGTTATTGATGATGAAATTGTTAGAGTTGGCATTTTATGATGATTAAATGCATTAATTAGTAAAGTGTAAACAATTAAAATAAATTGTTTATAAATTTAAGTAATGTTATTCTTTCAATATCATTATACCGAAATATTGGTATGGATTTTATTGTGGAATTTTTATCTTTTGTGTCGGGGTTACTATTCATGAGTTACTATTCACGATTTACTATTCATGAGTTACGAATATTACTCTTGAGATTAAAACTATATGTTGATCATATTATTTTTATCATCATATATAACATTTTTATAACCCTGATGTTGAAATTCTCTTTCACTGGAGTGTAAAGATGGGTAGATTATTGGTATGATCATGACTAGGGTTCTCTTTGGCCTGTAGTGCAAAGTTGAATTGTGACTGGTATGATCATGACCATTGAATTTATAATTGAATATCTTAAGCTTAAGTGCAAAGGTGAATTGATCAACATGGTTATAATTATTGTTTATATAAATTCTGAAATGATTATATATTTCTTTGAGATATGAATATATTTGGCCTGTAGTGCAAATATGAATTGTTGATGAATATCTTTGGCATGTAGTGCAAAGATGGCATGTTGATGAATATCTTTGGCCTGTAGTGCAAAGATGAACTGTTGTTGAATATCTTTGGCCCGTAGTGCAAAGATGGTTTGTTGATGAATATCTTTGGCCTGTAGTGCAAAGATGAACTGTTGTTGAATATCTTTGGCCCGTAGTGCAAAGATGGTTTGTTGATGAATATCTTTGGCCCGTAGTGCAAAGATGGATTTGTTAGTATGATTATAAACAGGAACTGTGATTTGGTATAACCATGATCTTTGATGTTTCAGGTAAAGACAGGTGATGAAAATATTCTTCGTCCTGGGTGCGAAGAAAAATTTATAGTCACAATTATGATTATGAGTTATTCATATGATTGTGGAAAGGAACTGTTGAGTGAGGTTACATGGATAAAACATTGTTGATGGATTTTTAACATGGAGAAGATAATAGACTTTATAGTCTATTTGACTCTTCTAATGGATTGCTCGTTCCGCTGCAACTATGGTTGAAATTTTTATCATTTACCATATGTTCTAAATCTCTGATTTATTGTTGATGAAGGCTATTGATAATTGAATTATCTTTAGTCATGATATTCTTTACTGAGCTAGTTGTGCTCACCCTTTTGCTTCACAATTCCTTTCAGGTAATAAGAGTGTAGCTGGGTCGAGCGGGGGTAACAAGGGAATAGAACGGTGGTCATCATTTAGTAGTTATATTTGGTGAAGAAAATAGGGTGAGGCGAACCCAACGTTGGAAGGGTGTTTTGTCACTATCATACAAGATGTCTAATGACATACAACCTCGTGTCATCATAGGACAGGGTTGTGCTCATCCATTTGCTGAGTATATCTATGGGCACTACCTATATAATCTTGGTGTTTGTTTGAAGTATAATTCTCAATTAGAGACAGTGGAGATAATGATAAGTCAAGAGAAGACTCACCATTGGGAAGAATATGATAGTAATCTTCTCATTTTTCTTTGGGGTCTATTGGGTCAACCAAGGATAATTCTGTGGCCATATGATATCTATCATAACCTAGATGCGTGGCCTCCCATGTACGAAGGTTTCCTTGAGCACTTCCCAAAGATTCTAATTTCTAAAACAGTTTTTGACTGTACCTTTATGTAAGGTACCTTTGTGAGGTGCTGATACATGATGGTGTCCAATGTCACATTTGGTATATATTTGTATCCAAACTCACAGCATATGTGTTGTTGTATTTTGCACGACAATTGTTGTAATAAAGTTGTAGTTGTTTTCTGTACCATGTATTTGACGACTCAGAATGGGTTGGATGGAATGGACCTATTTTGGGGTTGTCACAGGTGGTATCAGAGCTTAGGGATATGATCTCTGGCGGAGATCGGGGAATAAAACTAGGAGGGGAGAGATGAGTAAATCCTTCGCTAGTGTGTCCTGCCTAAGCTTATTTGTTGGTCAGTCATAATATCAGGATATTATGTGATATGTTAATTTGTTAAATTAACCCTTGTTTTGAAGTTGTATTCTAGAATGATATCTGAAATACAGGAGATGAACAATGGAGAAATCATGATGACAGGGAAGATGGAATCTGAAATGAAAGCAAGGTATTCTCAACTCTTTGAATTACCAGGTACGTAAATTTCGGGGACGAAATTTCATAAGGAGGGGAGATTGTAAGACCCCGAATTTTATGAAATAAAAGTATTCAATTTTCTTATAATTACTATTCAGTAAATGGTTAAATTGATAAAAGTTTAAAGTTATGAGTGAAATATGAATTTTTTTCAAAATAAGCAAGTGGCTATAAAATAATCATTGTTGTCGGGGAATATTCGTTTGGTCGTGGAATATTCTTTCTGTCGGAGAATATTCGTACGACGGCGCAGCTATTTGTGGGCCCCATAACGAATAACTGTCGGGTGAAGAAAACGACAAATTTGAGTTTTTACAAATAACGGCGTAGTTGTTATCGTTAACACTGTTGGAATACCCGGTGGTTAAAATACAGTAATACGCGTTATTGCACAGTATTTTTTGAAATTATTGATTCTTACGTAAGAAGGCACTACTCAATAATTGTTACAGTAATTACTGTTCAATATTTTATTTTATTGATTCAATAATTGTTGCGTTGATATTTTATATTATTGTTGTTTCAATAATTGTTGCTGCACAGTATTTTCCTTTATCAGATCAATAATTCATATTATTTGAATAATATTATTAGATAACATTATTGGCAATGTCTAGAAAGTTCTGTCTAAGGAGAGGTTTGGTCATCTAATTGCGCGCCAGTAAGGAGAAATTCTTATTGGAAAGCCCCCTCTTTCCTGGGAACGGCCTGGTTGTCATAAATGTGATTCTGTAATATTATTTGTGAAGAAAATATTTATTTTATGTGGATATAAACGAGGGACATATTTTTGTGGTTAAAAATGAAGGAGTTAATGTTGAGGTTTTTATCAGTATTTTTGTCGGAATGGAGGTATTAAAAATTAGGGTTTTTGAGATATTTTGCGGGGGTTATAATTTTTAATCCGACCGTTGGATCGTGGTAATTTTTGGATATGTTATACATATATAAGTTGAGTATATGCCCACAAATTTTGAACCGTTAAAAATGAACGTATGATTTGTTATGAATTTTAAGAGGTGGCTGATTCAGAAATCAGGTTATAAATCATTTTTGGTGGAAAATTCTAGAATTGGTGGGCCCCACTTGTGGTTGGTGAAGAAATGTGCTGAATTATATTTCAAATGTGGTGGGTGGGAATAGTAGCAGGTAAAGCCATCAGGTTGCAGGTCAAACCTACCAAAATTTTCCTATAAATAGAGGGCTAAGTTAGAATTGAAAATCACACCAGAAACATAAGTTTTCTCTCTTTCTCTCTTTAGATTATTGAGTATATTTTGTGAGTATTTAGATACTTGGTGAGTTGCTATTCATCAGTGCAAGTTTTCTTCAGCATCATATCCGATATCCAGTCAGAAGTACTGCTCTTTTGAGGTAAGGGATAGTAAGGGATAGTAAGGGATATTAAGGGACTTTAAGGGTTGTTATGATTTTCAGTTTCGTAATTTTTCTGATCTTCAAAAATTCTGGAAAAATTTGAAATGATATTTTGATGAGTTTTCTTGATTGTGTCCAAAAATGGTGATTTTTGGATGTATAGATTGAGAGTTATGAATTTTATGAGAAAAGACTATTTTGAAAGTAACAGCTTATAATTCCTTGTGGTTAACTCCAAAATTGATGAAATTTTTATTGGGAGTACATGTATATGATAGAAGTATACTCTGTAAATTTCAGAATTTTTAGACAAAAGTACAATTTTTGATAAATGTCTAAATATTCGGCTATTTTGGCCATATGAAAAATAGTAAATGACTTTTAAAAATTCTGAGAAAAATATATGTTCACTATGGGACTATATTAAGCTAAATCCCAGAAAAGAAATATTTTTGGAACTGATTTGGTATTTTTCATAAAAATGGTCTAGTTATGAGTAAATGAATTAAATATGTTTTGTGAAGAAAGAAAATTAAAAAATAGGATTTTATGGCTTGAGAATCCTATATGAGGTATATGCAGATTTTTGATGAGGGTTTTGGTTATTGATGATGAAATTGTTAGAGTTGGCATTTTATGATGATTAAATGCATTAATTAGTAAAGTGTAAACAATTAAAATAAATTGTTTATAAATTTAAGTAATGTTATTCTTTCAATATCATTATACCGAAATATTGGTATGGATTTTATTGTGGAATTTTTATCTTTTGTGTCGGGGTTACTATTCATGAGTTACTATTCACGATTTACTATTCATGAGTTACGAATATTACTCTTGAGATTAAAACTATATGTTGATCATATTATTTTTATCATCATATATAACATTTTTATAACCCTGATGTTGAAATTCTCTTTCACTGGAGTGTAAAGATGGGTAGATTATTGGTATGATCATGACTAGGGTTCTCTTTGGCCTGTAGTGCAAAGTTGAATTGTGACTGGTATGATCATGACCATTGAATTTATAATTGAATATCTTAAGCTTAAGTGCAAAGGTGAATTGATCAACATGGTTATAATTATTGTTTATATAAATTCTGAAATGATTATATATTTCTTTGAGATATGAATATATTTGGCCTGTAGTGCAAATATGAATTGTTGATGAATATCTTTGGCATGTAGTGCAAAGATGGCATGTTGATGAATATCTTTGGCCTGTAGTGCAAAGATGAACTGTTGTTGAATATCTTTGGCCCGTAGTGCAAAGATGGTTTGTTGATGAATATCTTTGGCCTGTAGTGCAAAGATGAACTGTTGTTGAATATCTTTGGCCCGTAGTGCAAAGATGGTTTGTTGATGAATATCTTTGGCCCGTAGTGCAAAGATGGATTTGTTAGTATGATTATAAACAGGAACTGTGATTTGGTATAACCATGATCTTTGATGTTTCAGGTAAAGACAGGTGATGAAAATATTCTTCGTCCTGGGTGCGAAGAAAAATTTATAGTCACAATTATGATTATGAGTTATTCATATGATTGTGGAAAGGAACTGTTGAGTGAGGTTACATGGATAAAACATTGTTGATGGATTTTTAACATGGAGAAGATAATAGACTTTATAGTCTATTTGACTCTTCTAATGGATTGCTCGTTCCGCTGCAACTATGGTTGAAATTTTTATCATTTACCATATGTTCTAAATCTCTGATTTATTGTTGATGAAGGCTATTGATAATTGAATTATCTTTAGTCATGATATTCTTTACTGAGCTAGTTGTGCTCACCCTTTTGCTTCACAATTCCTTTCAGGTAATAAGAGTGTAGCTGGGTCGAGCGGGGGTAACAAGGGAATAGAACGGTGGTCATCATTTAGTAGTTATATTTGGTGAAGAAAATAGGGTGAGGCGAACCCAACGTTGGAAGGGTGTTTTGTCACTATCATACAAGATGTCTAATGACATACAACCTCGTGTCATCATAGGACAGGGTTGTGCTCATCCATTTGCTGAGTATATCTATGGGCACTACCTATATAATCTTGGTGTTTGTTTGAAGTATAATTCTCAATTAGAGACAGTGGAGATAATGATAAGTCAAGAGAAGACTCACCATTGGGAAGAATATGATAGTAATCTTCTCATTTTTCTTTGGGGTCTATTGGGTCAACCAAGGATAATTCTGTGGCCATATGATATCTATCATAACCTAGATGCGTGGCCTCCCATGTACGAAGGTTTCCTTGAGCACTTCCCAAAGATTCTAGTTTCTAAAACAGTTTTTGACTGTACCTTTATGTAAGGTACCTTTGTGAGGTGCTGATACATGATGGTGTCCAATGTCACATTTGGTATATATTTGTATCCAAACTCACAGCATATGTGTTGTTGTATTTTGCACGACAATTGTTGTAATAAAGTTGTAGTTGTTTTCTGTACCATGTATTTGACGACTCAGAATGGGTTGGATGGAATGGACCTATTTTGGGGTTGTCACACCACTGCCATATCTTGCTTAAAAATAAATTTTTATATAAATTCAAACCCTGTGTATATAGGTGCGAAAGAGGCCTCGCACTACTTCTAAATAAAAGCACATTGACCCACACACACACACACATTCATATAACAGTTTCTTAAAAATTGGCGGTCACCGTGGTAACACGGATGTCGGGGGGTACCTAACACCTTCCCTCTGCATAAGCAAGTCCCCGGACCCTAATAAATCTCGGTTTCACCGACCCGTTTAGCAGTGTCACATCACTGGGTCAATGTGCAAGCTTTTTCCCGGTTGTGTTGGTACAACCAGTTACAAAACTAACTGGCGACTCTTACAGTCCAATCGTCGACATTACACATGTCGGACCTTTTTCACTTGTTTTTTCAAACAAATCTCACATAAAATGAGAACACAAAAAAACAGGTAATGAAAAGGGACAAATAAAAATCCCGACGTCGACAGGTGGCGACTCTGCTGGGGGCTCCAGTAAGAGGACTTAAGCCGCTATTACAAGCTTTTCAAAACTGTTATATGTTTGTGTGTGGATGTTGCATTTACATTTATGATAAATGTGTATGAATGCATATCTTTACTGCGATTAAAAGCTTTACACTATAACTGCCTGTGATATTAGTGCTTCGTACATGTCAACATTTTCATAAACGGTGAGACACGTTGTATGTGAATGTATGTTGTGTGGTCCCTCCACCAGGAGGCTATCCTGTCGGTGTTTGATTACTGGACTTGTAGGAAGACTAATTCCAATGAGGCTCAGGAAAGGCACCACCCAAATTCGCTCTAGTTAAAAGACCGGATTAACTTCTCGTTGAGTAAATTGCGATGATTTGGGAACCTTCATGCCAAAAAGTCGCGAGAGTAACCTAAGATAGGTCAGCCTCTGATAAACCAAACACGGAGGAAAGTCTCTTCATGCTTTCTCATTTCAAAATTACTCGTAAAGTCAATTACTTGTAATTTACATTCCATATTCATCTCCATATAATGAGAAATATGAAGAAATATGTGCATATACATATTAACATGCTATCCTGTATTACGAACAGCTAACATCCATTTTTTGCAGGATAAAATTCCTAAAACGGAAACATCACATAGTATGTTAACATTTAGACCAGTCCTAAAACTAAACTATGCCAGTTTTGTCACAAGGAAGCATTCGGACCTATTACCCGGTTAATGTCCAAAAAGGCCGCAGGCCTACAGCCAATCATGTCTTTACCTGAACAGTCTAATCCAGTTTCACGCGAGGAATTTGATGGATTAACTAAACAAATGACAAATTTGGCTGTTCTGCTTAAATAACTACATCAATCTACTCAGGGTCCAAAGATACCCATACATGCTGAATCCTCCACACAAGGGGGAACTCAAGGTTCTGATAAAGCCATTATAATACCTGAACTGCAGTTGGATACAACCAACAAAAGTCGTGATGCCGCCTATCTCACAGGAGATCCAGACACCGGTGACATCAGAAAGAAAGTTCTTTAAATGGAGGAAACCCTTCACGCTATCAAAGGAATTGGAGCACACGGGAGTGTTTCATATGCCGACCTTTGTATATTCCTTGGTGTTCATTATCTAGAGAAGTTCAAAACTCCTGACTTCGAAAATTATGATGGGTTAGGAGATCCTTATACACATTTGAAGGTGTTCATTGGAGAACTTGGATCTTATGCAGAGGACGAGAAGCTCAGAATGCAGCTGTTCCAAAAAAGTCTGACTGGAGAAGCCCGTTCATGGTATACTAGATTAGACAACTCAAAGATCCATAGCTGGGAAGAGCTAGCTCACGCCTTCCTCACACAATACAGCTTCCAGTCTCAAATGGCTCCTGACCGATACCAGATTACCAAGGTCAAGAAACAATCCAATGAGTCGTTTAGAGAATATGCTCAAAGGTGCTGCTCAAGTAACTCCTTCTATGACAGAGTCAGAGATGATGATGACCTTTATCGACATACAAGAAGCTCCTTTCTATGAGAGAGTTTTAGCTGGCATCGGTAAATCATTTTCTGAGATGATCAAACATGGGGAGATGGCTGAGATGGGATTGAAGTCAGGAAAGATTCAAGACCTAGCTGCCCTTAAAGTTGTTGTTGAGCACATCCAATCTGAAAATTATGGAAACAACCCCCGGAGGGTCTATAAAAAGAAAGAGGAGGATGTTTCCCTAATACTACAGGGTCAAAAAGGCAATCAGAACATGCCTATCCAGAGGAGAAATTATACTCCCTTTCAAGTACAGTCTTTAAACCCTCCAATACTAAAAGGTGGAGAAGTCAAACGCCCTCGAGTGTTCACACCCTTAGGGGACTCACTCGAGAATATTCTCACTCTTCTGACCACGCAGAAGAAAATCATGCATCGTCTTCCACCAGCCAGCCCTAATGGACGGGGTTTTAATGTTGCTCGAAAATGTGCTTATCATGCCGGGGCACCTAGACATGATACTTAAGATTGTTGGGCCTTGAAACACAAGATCCAAGATTTAATAGACAACGGTGAGATTGTAGTTACCAAACCATATCAACCTCACGTGCAAGACAACCCTCTTTGTGACAACCCCAAAATAGGTCCATTCCATCCAACCTATTTTGAGTCACCAAATACATGGTACAGAAAATAACTACAACTTTATTACAACAATTGTCGTGCAAAATACAACAACACATATGCTGTGAGTTTGGATACAAATATATACCAAATGTGACTCATGTCCCAACCGTGGACAACACCTCATAATGACACCTTACATAAAGGTATAGTCAAAAACTATTTTAGAAATTAGAATCTTTGGGAAGTGCTCAAGGAAACCTTCGTACATGGGAGGCCATGCTTCTAGGTTATGATAGATATCATATGGCCACAGAATTATCCTTGGTTGACCCAATAGACCCCAAAGAAAAACGAGAAGATTACTATCATATTCTTCCTAATGGAGAGTCTTCTCTTGACATATCATTATCTCCATTGTATCTAATTGAGAATTATACTTCAAACAAACACCAAGATTATATAGGTAGTGCTCGTAAATATACTCAGCAAGTGGATGAGCACATCCCTGTCTTATGATGACACGAGGTTGTATATCATTAGACATCTTGTATGATAGTGACAAAACACCCTTCCAACATTCGGTTCGCCTCACCCTATTTGATTCACCAAATATAACTACTAAATGATGTATACAACACTTTTCTATACTGCTTAGGGGGAACCTCCACAGCTAGAGACCACCGTTCTATTTTTTCGTTACCCTCGCTCGACCCAGCTACACTCTTATTACCTGAAAGGAATTGTGAAACAAAAGGGTGAGCACAACTAGCCCAGTAAAGAATATCATGACTACAGATAAATAATTTATCAATAGCCTTTAATAGTAACAAATCAGAGAATTAGAATATATAGTAGATGATAAAAATTTTCAGCCATAGTTGCAGCGGAACGAGCAATTCATTAGAAGAGTCAAATAGACCATAAAGTCTACTATCTTCTCCATGTTAAAAATCTACGAATAATGTTTTATCCCTGTAACATCACTCAACAGTTCCTTTCCACAATCATATGAATAACTCATAATCATAATTGTAGTTCTAAATTCCTCTTCTCATCCAGGATGAAGATAATTTTTATCACCTATCTTTACCTGAAACATCAAAGATCATGGTTACACCAAATCACATTTCCTGTTCATAATCATATTAATAACTTCATCTTTGCACTACGGCCAAAGATATTCATTTGTATCACCAGTTGGTCATGTTCATCTCAACACCTGTTCATCTTTGCACTACTAGCCAAATATATTCAACAACATATTATCTTTGCATTACGGGCCAAAGATATTCATTAACAATTCATCTTTGCACTACTGGCCAAAGATATTCAACCACAGGTCATCTTTGCACTATGGGCCAAAGATATTCATCACCAGTTCATCTTTGCACTACAGGCCAAAGATATTCAACAACAGTTCATATTTGCACTACAGGCCAAATATATTTATCAACAGTTCATATTTGCACTACATGCCAAATATATTAGTGTCTCAAAGAAATATATAATCATTTCAGAATTTATATAAATAATAATTATAACCATTTTGATCAATTCACCTTTGCACTTAAACTAAAGATATTCAATTATAAATTCAATGGCCATGATCATACCAGTCAACAATTCAACTTTGCACTACTGGCCAAAGGGAACCCATAGTCATGATCATACCAAAAATCTACCAATCTTTACACTCAAGTCAAAGAGAAATATCATCATTAGGGTTATAAAAATGTTATATATAATAATAAAATCAATATAATCAACATATAGATTTAATCTTAAGAGTAATATTCATAAATCAATTATAATTTGGTCAGAAAAAGAAACCAATTTTATCGTGAATAGTAACTCGTGAATAGTAACTCATGAATAGTAACTCGTGAATAGTAACTCGACATGAAAAAGATAAAAATTCCATAATAAAATTCATACCAATATTTCGGTATAATGATATTGAAATAATAATATTTCTTAAGCTTATAAACAATTTGTTTTAATTGTTTACACTTTACTAAATAATGTATTTAATCATCCTAAAATGTCAAACTCATAAGATTTCATTACCAATAACTAAAACCCTCATCAAAAATCTGCATATACCTCATATAGGATTCTCAAGCCATAAAATCTTATTTTCCAATTTTCTTACTTCACATAACATATTTAATTCATTTACTCATAATTAGTCCATTTTTATGAAAAATACCAAATCAGTTCTAAAAATATTTCTTTTCTGAGATTTAGCAAAATATAGTCCCATATTGAACATATATTTTTCTCAGAATTTTTAAAACTCATTAACTATTTTTCATATGGCCAAAACCGCCAAATATTTAGACATTTATCATAAATTGTACTTTTATCCAAAAATTCCGAAATTCACATAGTACACTAATATTATATAGATATACTTCCAATAAAAATTTCATCAATTTTGGAGTTAACCATAAGGAGTTATAAGCGATTACTTTTAAAATAATCTTTTCTCATAAAATTCATAACTCTTAATCTATACATCCAAAAATCACCATTTTTGGACACAATCAAAAAAACTCATCAAAATATTATTTTAAATTTTTCCAGAATTTTCTGAAGGTCAGAAGAATTACGAACTGAAAAACATAATAACCCTTAAAATCCCTTACCTCAAAAGAGCAGTACTTCTGATCGGTATAAGGCTGAAAGAAACTTGCACTGAATAACAACTCTGAAAGTATCTAAATACTCACTAGAATATGCTTGACAATATAAAGAGAAAGAAAACTTGTTTCTAGTGTGATTTTTAATTCTAACTTAAGCACCTATTTATAGGAAAATGCTAGAACGCCAAAGGAGACTAAAATAATAAATTAATATTATTTATTCTCTATTTTCTACACACCAACCATCAGCAATCAAAGCATACCAAGGTTGAAAAAAAAATCCCAGCAGCCCACATGTGTTCAACAACTAAAGTGGGTCCCACCCATAAATTAATAAAAATTATTTTATTTTCCGAAACTTCAATAATTTATAGAAAATAGCCCTTTTATCAGAAAATTCGAATCTCGCGTTTTTTTATAGGAAATTCAATTCTTTACAACTTTGCAGAAGAAAGTTTTTCCAAATTCTAAACAGAAATTGACCGAAATCCATAAAGGAGCGATTTTACAGGCTATAATCAAATTTCAGTCAAGAAATGAGATCCACCGACACACAAAACATGTGTTAATCATTTAATACAATAAAAATACTATTTCTCCTTATATACTCATATATCCCACATTCATTATAAAACTATCACCATTATTATATTATTAAATATAATAATAAATTATTTTATCAGAAAAGATAAAATATCATTTTTCAACAATTGTTACTTTAAAATTTTTTTTCATCTATATCCACATAAAATTAATATTTTTCTCATCATATAAATCAATAATTAATTATTCACAAATAATATTACAGAATCACAGTACTGGCAACCAGGCCATTCCCAGGAAAGAGGGGGCTTTCCAATAAGGATTTTTCCTTATTGGCGCGTAATTAGATGACCAAACCTCTCCTAAGACAGAACTTTCTAGACATTGCCAATAATGCTATCTAATAATATTATTCAAATAATATAAATTATTGATCTGATAATGGAGATGATGTGCAACAACAATTATTGAAACAACAATAATATAAAATATCAACGCAGCAATTATTGAATCAATAAAATAAAATATTGAACAGTAATTACTTTGACAATTATTCAGTAGTGCCTTCTTACGTAAGAATCAATAATTTTAAAAATACTGTGCAATACCGTGTGCTACTGTGCAATAATGCGTATTACTGTATTTTAACCACCGGGTATTCCAACAGTGTTAACGGTAACAACTACGCCGTTAATTATAAAAATTTAATTTTTGTCGTTATCTTCATCCGACCGTTTTTCGTTATGGGGCCCACAAATAGTTGCGCCATCGTACGAATAGTCCCCGACAGAAAGAATATTCCACGACCAACGAATATTTCCCGACAACAATGATTATTTTATAACCACTTGTTTATTTTGAAAAATTTTCACATTTCACCCATAACTTTAATTTTTTATCAATTTAACCATTTACTAAATTATAATTATAAGAAAAATTGAATATTTTTATTTCATAAAATTCGGGGTCTTACACTCTTCCTCCACACAAAGAGGAAGAGGTCAACATGATTAATTGGAGCACTGAACAAAGTTCCAATTTTAACTACGAAGCATTCCCGATCATCAAAGACGGTGTTGACAAATGGGATTATGCAAAGTTCCAATTTACGATGGAACGAAAGATGAAAGCTCTATGCAAGCAAATTGAGTAATTGGCAGAACTGCTGATCTATCAGCATCAAATCACATGCCAATTAGTCAGCCAGGAGCATGCTAGTCTCCTCCCCTCGGTTATGAATACTCCATAGTCACCTTCAAAAAATGAAGCATTGGAGGACAAAGTGACGAGGAGAGCTACTGCCAAAGCCCGTCGGGAGTTTGCCAATAGAAGGGAATTTACATACCTGGGTCAACCTATGGAGGAGATACTTCATATGCTAATCAATGAAGGAAGAATCACTTCCCCCCTACATCCAATCAATCCCCGTTCATGACGGTTTAACCCTGATGGAGTATGTCAGTATCACTCCCATTCTCGTGGTCACAGCACAGAAGAATGCTGGGCACTCTGCCACTTTATTTAGAACTTAATCGATAGCGGTGTCCTGTAACTGGCAGACAATGATACTGTGCTATTTGAGAGTGAAAA
The DNA here is from genome assembly GCA_016801055.1 of Panax notoginseng. NCBI lineage: Eukaryota > Viridiplantae > Streptophyta > Magnoliopsida > Apiales > Araliaceae > Panax > Panax notoginseng. The sequence goes on along the minus strand of CM029020.1, from coordinate 165,385,642 downwards.
TACTTGTCCCACTAAATGAAAGGGATTGGTAGCAATTATATCCTCTGAGGCTGATAAGACTGTTAAACCACTCACGATTCAACTCAGAGGAATTAACAATCCTTTGAAGGTGGCTGCTCCAGAGCCAATAAACCTACCATTCCGACCACAATATCCTGTTGTCAGCTTGTAGAAAGTTCCCTGGAATTATGGAGAAGCTAAAGGATCCACATATCATACAACTACTGCAGTGTCGAAGGAGAATCCACTGTATCTTCCCCAACGGGTGATAAAGCCTGTTGTTAAATCAAAGGGGAAAATTCCCATAGAGAAGATTGAAAAATTCCTCCGTGCTATGGGTAATAACGAAGCCAAGGTGGTTTTAAGCTTAAGAGAAGCTCCACATCAAATTTTAATCTTGGACTTGGTTTTAACTTCTGAAGATCATCAGAAGATTTTGATGAAGGTTTTGGAAGAAGCCTACTTGCCGATATCAGTGGATGGAGAAAATTTTCAACATTTGGTTGATCACATTTTCAACAACAATGTGATCTCTTATGTTGATGATGACATACCGCCCGAAGGGACCGGTCATTGCAAGCTGTTACACATTACGATCTTGTCCTCCGGATATATGCTAGTTGGAGTCTTGATAGATAGAGGTTCATCTCTAAATATCTGTCCATATGCTACGTTGCTGAAGATGAATGTCAATCTCAATCGAATCCGAAGTAGCCATACGATCATCAAAGCTTTTGATGGATCTCACCGGAATTTAGTCGGAGAGATTGAGCTGCCAATTGAGATTGGTCCTCATACATTTTGTGTATCTTTTCACGTGCTTAAAATAGATACAGGATACAACCTGCTGCTAGGGAGACCGTGGATTCATATGGCCGGGGCAGTCCCCTCTACCCTTCATCAGCAACTTAAATACATTATCAACAATAGCCTAGTCACAGTCAACGCTGAACCAGAATGCCCTCAACAGGGTGACATACTGCTTATCAGTTTCAATTCTGATGTTGAGCCGGTCAGTTTCCACACTTTGGAAGTAAGTAATCCTCAATATCATGCCATTGGGATGCCATTCCCCATACCCAAGATTTCTGCCGAAGTGATGGCAGCTACTCAAGAAATGATGTCATTGAGACACCAGCCTGGACAAGGACTGGGAAAAAATCATCAGGGTATTAAGCACCAGATCCAAATGTCCAGTCAAACTGGGATACCTGGACTAGGCTATTCTGCCAGGACCAATCATAGGAATCCACATAAGCATAAACAGGTTCCTTCCACTTCAGCCACACGACTATTATTTCCACATGAACATCCAGAGTCTTCACAATCTCCGGTAAGGGTGCCAGCCAACGTAATGGATATGTTATTTCCTAAATCGATACCGGTAAAGGAGAAGGAAGTCTTTGTTCTAGATCCCAAGGTGGAAGAAGAGGAACGAAGAATTAAGCAAGACATTATCCAAATGATGTCAGGTGTACGCATCATTGTACATGATGAACATACTAACAGATATACCCCAGACGATGATTGCCCAGACGTAATGGTCATTATTCGGGAGAAGGAGGACGATGACAGCCCCTCCATCATTGCAGTCCCCCAAGACTTTGCCCTTGCCAATTAGAGCAGTACTCCTTGCATTGGTTAACAAGGGTAAAATGGGTAGGACTCCTTTCTGCCCTGTAAATATCATAACTGCTTACTTTTCTGTACAGTATTAGCAGTTGTTTTGTCCGTACATGCTAACATTATGTATGATTAAACAGTTTCATATATATAAAGTGAAAGTATATTTTGTTTCAGGACTCTGAACTTAGATGTGCATGCACTTGCTGATAAGATGCCTCTTCTCCACAAGGATTGTAACTTTGATGAAAAGTTGGACTCAGACTTGCTAGAAATACAAGAGGACATTAAGGTGACTCCGGAGATCAAAGAATGGGTCGAAGACAAACCTAAACCCAACCTTGATTAAACCACCTCTTTTAATCTTGGAACCTTAGAAAACACTAAGTTAATCCAGATTGGTTCAGACCTTAACCCCAAACCAGAGGAATGACATGGTTACACTACTAACCCAATTCCCGGATGTGTTTGCATGGTCTCATGAAGACATGGTGGGTTTGTCCACTGACATTGTTCTTCATCGCCTTCCCATTAAAGAGGGATTTAAGCCAGTCAAGCAGAAACTCAGGCGATTAAAACCTGAGTGGAGTTTAAAAGTGAAAAAGAAATTATGAAACAATTTCGAACTGGTATTATCATGATGTCCACCTATCCTGAATGGATATCCAACATCATGCCCGTGCCTAAGCCTGGAGGAAAGGTTCGAGTTTGCGTGGATTATAGGGATCTGCATAAAGCTTGCCTTAAAAATAGCTTTCCCGTACCATTTATCCACATTCTCATTGACAATACTGCTCAATACGGCATGTACTCCTTCGCTGATTGCTTCACGGGATGTAAGACCCCAACTTTTATAAATAAAGATGAATTTTTTATAAATATCATTTTTGAATATTATGGAGTTAATTTGATATAATGTTATAGTTGTGGGTAATATTTATAAATTTTATAAAGTACGCAAGTTGTTATATAATATTCGATTGGTTGGGGAATATTCGTTTTAACAGGAAATATTCGTACAACGACACAATCATTGGTGGACCCCACAACGGAATTATTGTCGGATTGAGAAAACGACAAAAATATTTTATTAAAAATAACGGCAGAAGTTTTACCATTGTTACTGTTGAACTACTCGGTAGTAAAAGTACAGTAATATGTGTGGTTCCATAGTAGCACATGATATTGATTATTAATGCTTATGTGAGAAGTCACTCAGTTTGATTCAATTATTGTCAGTTAATAATATGAATTATTTAGCGATAATGATGTTTTGTTTTATTCGTATTATTAACGTAATAAAACAGAAACATCTTTTTATATAAAACAGAATACTTTATTAAAGTTATTCTATATATAGAATATATTATATTTTATTTAAAAGATTTTTCTTTAAATATGGACCGTCAGATTAAAGTAATCAATCTGGACCGTTCATGGATTGGTTACTATGCATTCTATTTTTCTATAAATAGCAGCTCATTCCTTCATTATTTCTTACGAATTCACTGAACTCTAGAGAGAGAAACTATAGAGAGAAACTATAGAGAGAGAGAAGAAGAGTATTCTGCTACTTAACTACTTCCTTATTTCAGCTCTTCTTTAAAACGGTAAGGGGTGTTATTCTTTCTTATTCATGAAGAGAACTGTTGTTATTCCATTTCTTATTATTCTGTTGGAATAACCTGTATACGCGGTCTACCCTATACTTGGTGACATTCTTCTATTATTCTGTTGGAACATCCTGTCTGTGTGTTTTACACCGGACCTAGTTCCGTTTTTGTTATTATTCTTTTGGAACATCCTGTCTGTGTGTTTTACACCGGACCTGGTTCCGTCTTGTTATTATTCTGTTGGAACATCCTGTCTGTGTGTTTTACACCGGACCTGGTTCCATTATTTATTATTCTGTCGGAATATCCTGTCTGTGCGTTTACGCCGGACCTGGTTCCATTATTTATTATTCTGTCAGAATATCCTGTCTGTGCGTTTACGCCGGACCTGGTTCCATTATTTATTATTCTATTGGAATAACCTGTCTGTGCGGTCTATCGCACGCATGGTGATTTCCTTTGTTATTCCATTCTTTATTATACTCAGTTGGTTAAGTTTTGACTTCTATACTCCATGAAATTTGTGGAATATCCTTGATAATTGCGTTTCATCCAGTATCTTTTCATGAAAATATTCTTCTAAGTATTCTTGAATTTTACTCCACAAAGCAGTATCATGTTGACAATTTGGACGTTGTTAATTCTTGGATAAATTAATTCTTGAACTTGTTTTATTGAATTCTTATATCATTGTCATCATCCTCATGTTTATATAATGTTGAAAGTCATCTGTGGCCTGTAGTGCATAGATGGACTTGGTATGATTCAAACTCACAGTTTATGTTTTGTCGTATTGTACACGACAGTTGTATTAGTAAGTTGTATTTGTATTCTGTACTATGTATCTGACGACCCAAGATGGGTGATGTATACCTAATTTTGGGGGCGTCACACGGGATACCATCAGATCATGGTTACTGAGGAAGATAGTGAGAAAACTGCTTTCATCACGCCTTGGGGAACCTTTTGCTACAAACAGTTGTCGTTCGGTCTCATCAATGCCGGAGCTACCTATCAGAGAGCTATGATGGCTCTTTTCCACGACTTAATGCACAAAGAGATCGAGATCTACGTGGATGACATCATTGTTAAGTCTCGGAGGGAGGAAGACCACCTAGACCATCTTAAAAATCTTTTCAACAGGTTGCATAAGTACAACTTGAAGTTGAATCCAATCAAGTGCGCCTTTGGCGTTAAATCAAATAAGTTGTTAGGATTTCTAGTCAGCCATAAAGGAATCGAGCTGGATCCCATCAAAATCTAGGCCATTATGGAAAAGCCCATTCCTCAGACAGAGAAGGAAATACAGGGATTTTTGGGAAGAATTAACTTCATTAGTAGATTCATTTCTCAACTCACAACAACCTGTGAGCCTATCTTCAAGCTGTTAAGGAAGAACTCCTCCATGAAATGGAATGATGAGTGCCAGAAGGCCTTCCTTATCATCAAAGAACAGTTAGTCAAAGCTCCTATTTTGGTACCATCCAGGGATGATGTTCCCCTGTTCATGTACATGTCCATAAGTGACAATGCCATGGGTTGCATGCTGGGTCAGAAAGACGATAGGGGCCGAGAATGAGCTATCTATTACCTCAGCAAAAGATTCAGTAGCAGTGAACACAAGTACACTATGGTTGAGAAGACTTGTTGTGCTTTAGCATAGGCTACCATGAGGTTACAACATTACCTCCATGGGCACACAACCCATCTCATATCCCTCGTGAATCCTCTAAAGTATGTGTTCATTAAACCCATACTGAATTGTCGATTGTCCAGATGGAAGTTGATTCTGTAACAATTTGACATTGTTTACGTGACACAAAAGTCCATTAAAGGTCAAGGAATTGCGGATCAACTGGCCGCCGCACCTTCAGGGGACTTCAAACCCTTGGAAACATACTTCCCCGATAAAGGGATACACGTCAAACATGGAACATGTATTTTGATGGAGCTGTTAATATGGAAAGTTCTGGGGCTGGAGTAGTTCTAGTATCCAGTACGGGGGAGCAGTATCCCGTTGCCGTCAAATTATAGTTTGTCAGCACCAACAACACAGCTGAGTATGAAGGCTGTATCATGGGGCTAAAATAAGCCCATTCAATGGGTATTAGGGCGGTTAATTGTCTTTGGGGATTTATAGTTGGTAGTCAAACAATCCACGGGAATCTATCAAACCAAAGAGCTACATTTGCTGCCTTACCATTGGTAAGTTTTATAGATGGCTTCGGAGTTCGAAGAGATCTCCTTTCTCCTTTGGCCTCCTTGATTCACATACCTGACAAGGAACATATGCCAAGGAGTATGGGGACAAGCCTATGGGGACTATGTTGGAGAAGTATCGGATGAGCTACCTCCCATCCAACAACCTTGGTATCAGCATATCAAGGAGTACTTGCGAGATGGATCTACACCCGCTGAGGTGAGCCTGACTAAGCAAAGGCGGATTCATCGACTTGCTATAAAATTCTACTTGAGCAGAGATGCACTCTATAAAAGTGATGTAGATCTAGGTCTCCTCAGATGCCTGAATATGGATCAAGCTCAAAGACTCATGGATGAGGTCCATGGTGGAGTATGTGGCCCACACACGAGTAGCCCCCTTCTTGTTAAGAAGATCCTCAGGACAGGACATTACTGGCTATCTCTCAATGCTGACTGCAATGACCACGTCAAGAGATGTTATCAATGCCAAATTCATGGGAATGCTATCCACGCCCCTCCACGGGAGCTCCACAATATGAGTTCACCTTGGCCCTTCGTAATGTGGGGAATGGACGTGATTGGGCTCATCGAGCCCAATGCCAGTAATGGACATCGCTTCATCTTCACCATGATCGACTACTTTACCAAGTGGGTAGAAGCAGCCTCCTTTCCCAGGGCTACCAAAGAAGTCATCATTGCTTTCATCAGAAACAATGTCATTTGTCGATATGGAAAACCAGAGGTAATTGTATCAGACAAAGCTAAGAACCTCAACAACAAAATGATGGAGGAGTTGTGCAGTAAATTCCACATCAAACACCTTAATTCCGTCATCTACCGTCTAAAGATGAATGGTGCTATTGAAGCGGCTAACAAAAACATTAAGAAGATCATGTAAAAGATGTCCGCCAACCACAAAGGATGGCTTGACTTAGTGCCTCTTACTCTGTTAGCCTACAGAACATCAATGCGCACTTCAACTGCGGCAACCCCCTACGCATTAACCTATGGGATGGAGGCAGTACTCCCCATAGAAGTAGAAATGGAATCCCTTAGAGTGTTGATGGACGCTCAGCTGGATGAAGATCAATGGGTACAAGACAGGTATCACCAGTTGTCTCTGATAGACGAAAGGCGAACCGCGGCTATCTTCCATGGTCAATTATATCAACAAAGGATTGCCAGATCCTACAATAGAAAAGTCCGGCTACGGCAGTTTAAACAACATGACTTGGTTTTGAAGAAAATCCTAGACAACCAAGATCAGTCTAAGGGAAAATTCGCTCCTAACTGCGAAGGCCCATTTATTGTTAAGGAGGTATTGACAGGAGGTGCTCTCAGATTGCAGGAAATGGACGACAATGAATTTCCACAGCTTATCAACTCGGACACCGTGAAACGGTACTATGTCTGAAGTTACTATCAAGCAAACATCTTGGTGTTGGATCAGCAGATCACCAGTTATTCCGGTTCTTTAACCCTTTACCACATACAACTCTTTTCCATACTTTGCCCCTCAGGGAAACATACTCTTTAAGCCAGCAACATGGCTTCACTGTGCTCTAACAACTTTGGTCATCCCACTATGGATTGAACCTCTCACGTCTACAGTTTGGCTACCCAAATATGGGATCAAACTTTTCACACTTGCAGTTTATCCTCAACCTAGGATCAAACTTTCTTCCCCGCAGCCTTTCTTGCACATGGAATTAAACGTTCTTCCCCACAGTTTGACCTGTACATGGGATTAATCTATCTTCCCCGCAGTTTACCCTGCACATGGGATTCACACTTTTTTGGTCACCACTCGTCCTGAGGGTCGAACTATGTCGACCTGATCTCCTTGATACACGGAAGTACATAGGCAACCATATTCTATATGGCCCGGTCGCAATAAAAAAAAACAAAAAAAACATTTCTACCCTTTTCTACAAAAAACAAAAAACCACAAAAACACCTTTACAACCTTCTTCATCAATAAAGCTTCTACACCCTTTCTGCCATAAACAGCGTTGAACCTCTTACACCAGGTTCGAACTACGCAGACCTAATCTCCTCTTCAACAGGAGTATGTAGGCAGCCATTCAAGGTTCGGTCTCACCCCCTACCAAAACACAAATACTTGTCAATGGTACTGGGATCAAACTTCAATTCACCACATTTCATTGGCTTCAAACCAAAGGGATGGAATTACTCAACCTCTCCTCGCGAATAGGAGATTCGATGATAATCTAAGCCGCGGTTGTACCTTGAAGAGCAACACCAATCCATAAGAGATGAAATTAACTAGGCTCCTCCTAAATAGGGGTACTGGCGACCATCTGTGGTGCGGTTAATCTCAGAGAGGAAAGCCACAATCCTCTCCACATTTTCATACAGAAACCAGTCCCAAGACACCAAAGATGGTAGGGATGTATACAGATCCATGATCTATTCTGAACTATCCAGAGATAACTCAATGTCCATCCAGCAAGGAGGAATTCAGAATACATCAAGATCACAAGCCCTGAAGAAGCAGGCAAATATCAATCAAATATCAGAGCATACCTAAAAGGGAAGTGATCAAAAATATATTTTTCTGCTACATATAATGATGTTTGATATATACAATATAAACTGTACATAACAAAATGGCTAAGCTAGTCTGTGCAGGAAAATACAAGGCTATCTACAGATCGGTATGCATACGAGCTAACAAGCCCAACATGGCATCCCTCTCTGAAGAAGGAGGCAAAGCTGTGGTCTCCTGTACGAGGATATCCACACGACCCAACAGATCTACAGCCATCTGCATGGTGACCATATACTCATCAGTGTAAGTGCTCATCTCTACAAGCATGCCAGTGGTAAGGGACCTCACTGCAGTATTATCTGTGATGGCTACATCCCGGGCAGATATGGCACTATCCCGCTCAACTATCACTGCATCTCTGGCTGATCTGGCTTCATCCCGCTCAATAACAGCGGCATCTCTATGAGCCAATGCCTTGTCCCTCTCTAATAGAGCTGCGTCTCTCCCATCAAGAGCTGTCAACATCAGGGCTCTAGCCTGATCTCTCTCAAAGGTCATCAGATGAAGACTCTAGTCAAAGTATTGTGCTGAATGCTGAATCACGACAGTGCTAGTACTGGGAGAATCTAAAGGAGATACTGGCAACCCAGTAGATGGCTCCTCCTCGGTGTGAGAATCAATATCCTCCATGGGCACTTCGCCATCTGAGTCAATACTCGGTAATGTGGATATTACCTCAGCCGATACAGTCTCTATCTCCATCCATGCGGAATACTCTGCAGAACAACCAGGATTACTAATGGAGAAAATAGCTATCTCACGCTGATCCCAACATGCATACACACGGGATCGGTCCTCTGTTGAAAGATACCGAAAAGCTAAACGCTGACCCAGCGCCCCCTCGAAAATATGAAAGTCTTGAAACTGGTCAAACTGCGACATCACGGCCAGTGAATGGTAAGTAGTCATGCCCTTCAACCCAGCCAGAGGGATGTAATCCATGCCCGGAGCATGAGTAACAAAGCTGTAAGGTGAGCTGAGCCATGAGCAGGGCAAGATACTAAACGGGTCTACAATATCAGCTAAAAAGGTGGACCAAGACATAGCATCCGTACACTTTGCAGGTTGAAATGAGTATGACATGGCTATATCATGGGTGAAACAATACCCATGCCGTCTGAAAGTGCCAATCGGTCTCAGATGTGACATAAACCACAAGAATAGCATGACCAAACTGCCCGTAAATACTCCTGTCAGATAAGTACAGTAGTATGTAGCTGACCTCAATGTCTCGCCTATAATCATCAGTATGATGGTACGACCCTCCCTGAGAGCTCTCACTGCCATGATAACTCCTATGTCCAACTCATCCATATACCGTGGCATATAGACATATGACAGTACGCACAATAGCAGTACATCCACTCTGGCCAGACGCCAATGACCCTCCGGTGTTGTAAAAATTCTGTTATGTCTTCTATAACTATCCTCAGAGCCAAATCTGTCAAACAGAAAATGTTGGGATATCACGTGGCCAGATGTAAGCTCATCGAGAACCACCCTACGCCTCAATCCAGTGAGGGTCATGAACCGTCAACTTATGTCCCCTAAAGCCATATGCACGCAAGGTCTGTCCAGTGGCAGCATCATCAATCGTGCGTACTCCTCCAGAGTTGGAGTCAACTTCTGGATCCCAAACCGGAAAACTTGTCTCTCCGATATCCAGTGCTCCAGCATGCCTTCCATGAATCCTGTGGGAACCTGAAACATAAAAAGGGTCATGGTATGCTGCAACAGCTTATCTACGGTCACCCTATCGGATGGTGACATACTATCATACCAATATCCCAGACGGGATGCCCCCAATAATGGCGTAGTGTGATCTAAGCGGTTGACTGTCGAAGAAGACATCTGTGTGGGCCGTATCATAATACCATCCAGGGGTCAATGCTGAATTTCTCTGGACATACATTCACATGCATAACATGATACATGCATAACAGATAATAGATGGTAATATGATATAGGGAATGGAAAAACTGTACATAAATTCCTAAGTATATCATCATCTAATACATCATCTCTGTACAACTAAAAATTCAGGGAAATGGGGCACACGCCCTACTACTAATAGAGGCATATCAAAAGATATAGCGAGAATGGGGCACAGCCACCCAATAGCTAACAGAGGCCTATCAAAAGAGATAAAGAGAATACACATCAGAAGAAGACAATGGTGTCAATATCTACATCATCAATCCTGTCCACCTGATGTAACTACTCCTAAGTCATTGGATCTCTATCAACAGGGATATCAAGCCTATACAAAGGAGGATCTGCGCCGGCAAAGCCAAATGGGTAATCTGAGGGGCCAGCCCCTACGCTGGAAGGATTAAACGAATCTGCCTCTGCCGGATCTCTGCCCAAATGCTGGATAAAGAAATGTGCCTGGTCCAGTAGCCGGGTCAAGCTGTCAATCTGTGTCACATAAGTCGGATCTTGGAAACAGGCTAGCCAATCCGTCATCATCACGGATCCTAGAACCATATCCCCCATGAATTGTGTGGCGCGGGTCTGGGCTCTAATGGTACAAGGGATCCACCAATGCTATAATACATCCTGAGTGCAAGGACCCTCTGACAATGCAAAATTGTCAACACCCAATAATAGGATATCAATGGCGGGTGACTGCGACACATGCCAATAACGCCTAGTAGGAGGCAAGATCGGTATACGGATCTCCCCTGTGGTGCTATTAATAGCACGCTCTCCTAAATAGATCTCCCATCCTCCATCTGTGAAGAGGGGAACCCTACGGGTGGAAATCACGTACACGACACCAGTCGGGTACCCATCCTCAAATCCAACGGCCAAATGCTCCCCAGAATATGGATTCCATATGATAACATCCGCTGTCAACAACTCCAACTGTAGGTGACAATGAGTAAAACCCTCAGCTACGGGGACCTCCACCAGTATGGAATGATGCCATCGCCGTCCTGGTGGGTAGGTATCTAATCCTAGTACACTCACTGGACGTAAACATGGGAGCCTCTCATAGGCCTAAAACTGCCAACACAAAGGCAAACATCTGCTGTCAGTTAACACTCTTAACCGGTACATGGTAAATGATAAGAGAAATACTTACCAGCAGAAATGGGTAAAATCCTAACCAAGCCTCGGTCAAGCCCTGCAAGCGCATACGCATGCCCCTAAGGAAATAGGCAAAGGTGTAGGAACCCCAATCATACTCTCCTATATGGTCCACATATCGAGTGGCGCTAATCAAAGCGAGCGACACCATAGAGGAGTTATCTGCTATGAAGCAGCTAATGATCATTAGGAATAATCACCGAAGAATGCGATCCTTGACTCTGACATCAGCTGGTATGGGCTCGCTCAATAGCCCACTCATAGCATCTACGCTCAAAGGACCTACACGGACAGTCCTACCCTTGAGTGCTTCTGCCGGAACTCCTAACAAGGATCTGACGGTAGTAAGGGTTATATGAGTCGTACAAGGCACTGGCTCCCTTCCAAACTCCATACCTGTGATAAACCGCCAATCCATCGGCGTCATCATCACCTCATAGTCCATTAAATGGAGAGACTGGGTCTAGTGAAACCAGCGCTCAAATAATGCCCTGAGGTAACCCCAGGGACAACGGCAGGGAAGGATGGAAAAGAATGCTCCAAAGCCCCAATCATGCACAATCGCTCTATAGTCAGGATGAAGCGCCTGGTACATGGAGTGAATGCTAAACCAGTTCCCTCGAGGCTGTGTAAAGCCGGGAACCTGCAAGATGTAGATCGACATCAGAATCCTTTACTCCTCATCAATAGGAAAAAAGGAAGATTAAGATCTAAACTTTATACTTCGTTGGCATGCAAATACATCAAAGGATGTTTGCTCAAATCACCCAGAAGCTTTGGGTTTGCCACCTGAATACTCGGGAGGTCCCTACGGGCAATATGTACAGCAGGAGCGGGGTCCGCAACTGGAACATCCTCCTCCTCGTCCTCGACATCCGGTACATCAACCCGGACTGGACGTATCACCGCCTCCACCAACCGACGAGGCTGTCTAACAGAACAGGGTCGAGGCACTTCAGAAGCCCTCCTTCGTACACCAGAAGTGGTCCTGCGGGAACTACTCGGCTGATTCGGATCTATAATATCTGGACAACAAGTCTCCAAATCACCTCAGAAAGGGTGTGGTATTTTTTAACCTAGAGATTTTCAAAATGCATTTAATAACTGCATGAATGCATGCATTATTTTAACATACATCCACAATAGAGTTAAAAATGCATGACTACTCAATGCCTACATTTTGGAAAATTTTGCCATAGTTTCCTCTATAAATAGGACTATCCACATGCACATGGCATGACTAGCTAGCCATTCAATAGCACACCTGCCCACAGTCACATAAATCCTATTTGCATCCAGAAATTAAAGTCATCAATCCATAAGGGTAGCCTAATTATCAGGATTACTTTGCTTTTTCACCTGTACTCATTTGTCCTCAAATAGGATAAGAAATAGCAGAAAAAAGGTGCCAATTTGATTATCTCAAAAGTTAAATTTTTTCACATCATTATGTTCAGCATGGTTTAATACTAATATTTACTATGTTGAATATTTTTTATCAAGTCATTTGAGCATACATAATCACTACTACGTGTTTAGATCATTTCATATGAAAAGTCATTTTCCAACGGATAAAAACTGGAAAAAAGTACATGCATACGTTATCAGGACAGTGTAGAACACTTGTACGGTGACAGAATTTGCAAAAAGACGTCCGAACTCAGCAAATCTAAAGAAAAGCTCTCGGATTTCCTTCGCGGCGCAACTTGAAAATGACTTATGAAAGCAACCTGCAGGATATTTACATCCACGGTTGGCCGCAGGTCCATCTGCGGCTGCAGCAGGTGCACCTGTGGCACCCCTACGTGGGTTCCACCCCTCCGGCTCGGTCCAGTTCGAGTTGCAAAGGAGTTCTCACAAGCGGAAAAGGCCAAATCAGGGATAAAAAAGCTACGCGATTGAGCGGAATAGCCTGAAATCCTGGTTTTTCTGGGCCCAACTATGACTCTCATATCATTCATTGGTATTCTCCCGAACACAGGGTATACTATTCCAATGATCCCCATCTTTGCAAGATCACATTCGGTAATACCGCACAGAGGTCCAATGCCGTCAATTCAGGGTCATCACCCTAATCTTTTTAAATGGATCCCCGGTGGGGGTTACACCGCAATCTCAAAAAAGAGATCCCCGGTGGGGGTTACAACGGAATCTCAAAAAAGAGATCCCCGGCGGGGGTTACAACGCACGCTCCGTGGATACGCACATCAGCGAAGGTCAAGCTACCTTGACGTCAGTTCATCCGTTGGAAAGTAAACCCAACGCCGCATCAGAGGTCATCCGATGATTGCATCAGTTAATACACACATCAACAAAGTCCAAGCAGCCTTGGCATTTATCCCCAAAAGGGAATTCATCCGTTGATATACACATCAGTAGTGGATCAAATGGAGCCCCAACAGGGGTTACAACGCGTGGTCAACCGTTGGTTCACACGTTAACGAAGGTCGGGCAGCCCTGACAACACATACTGTTGGCAGTAAATCCAACAGAACATTGATATGTCCTGGCGATGCAAACCAGGGAAGATCAACATCAGCAAGGAGGATCGATGATGGAATATGTTATACACATCCTCAAACAGACAAAGCTTTATACCCACGGATCTTTTATACACGAGAGGCACATCTTTGGAATAAAGTCTGTATCTAGGATTAAGGACTTTGGTGATAGCTCCAACGTCAACATCCTGATAGGTTTGGATCACATATCCAAGCTTGTCATCATTACCATCACCGGTAGAAGCAACAGGGAGCCGGCAGTCATCCCCAGCATGTTGGAAACCAATGCATATGCATCATACACTTGCATCATATTGCTCCATATTACATCATATTTATCTTTTTGCATTTCAAGTGTCTAGGATTCTTTATCCTATCCATGCCATTGCATTGCATCAATATGATAAAGAAGGGCATTGGTAGACACTCAAAATTTTTTGTATACCTGTTACTGACATTGCAGGAGGGCGGATTCGTCTTTCAAAGATAACCCTGGAAAATAACTCACATCCAGACCGGATACTACCGAAATCTCAGTTTTAACCCCGGAATACACCGAGAGTAATAGCCTCATCCCGGAACACACACCGGGAGTAACAGTTCCAACCTCAACGATAACCCCGAGGCCTACAGTTCCAATACCAAAAATTCCACTGGAGAAGACCGCTTCATCCCGGAGATAACCCCGAGATGTTCAGTCTCAGTCTCAACACTGGGAATAGCCGATTCCAACCTTGGAGATAACCCCAAGGAAGGCAGTTACAGTTTCGGAGATAACCCCGAAAAATTATTTCAAATGCCATCAGCTTCGACCTCGGTGCTTACACCGAGGCACTCAGTACAAGACCTGGCAATAACACCAGGAAGACATGCACACCTCAGAGATGACACTGAGGATCTTCAACACCTGCAACAGTCCAATCTCAGAGATAACCCTGAGCAACGTCTGCTTTATCAACCCAAACCGGAGATAACCCCGGTGAGGGGCAAAGTCATCATCTTGCCACTTTGATGCCACTTCGTCTCAACATTTCAGACATACATTTCTACACAGAAATTTCCCACAAGAACCAAAGAAAACCAATCCCGAGTGACTATTACGTAGGGTAATGGATAGAATTTGAAGCTGAAGACCGGAGGGCATCGTCCCATCTTCATGACTTTGTACAACCTCTAATCCCATATCATTGCATAACTCTCGACAACGGCAATCCGAAATAGGTCCTATATACCTCAGTCGGATGCCCGAATTGTAATTTTGAAAGTTTAAGGGGACATCATGTTGCACACGTGCACGTACTTCGAGACGGCGGGACCCGCGAAGCCTGGGGTACCCCGGGCTGCCTTAGGTACACCTGCGGCTCCACCCTTTATAAATAGAGGGCTTGGGGTGGCCATTTTGGAAGAGAAAAAGACGAAAAAGCCCTATCTAATTTGCTCTGTACACACCCCAAATTGAGTGCTTTCTCATTTTAAACACTTGTAAGCTCATATATAGCTACTTTTTACCGGCGGGAGCCGAGTGTTCATCCATTTCAAGTTATTGAAGTCTTCTTTGGCAGCCCACTGTAAGCCTTCTTACACATTTTCAAGTCGTTCTCTTCATCTTTGCACACACTGTTCTTCACATTGAGAGTCGTGTTGCGTGTGTATGCCCGAACTTCGGTCCGTGGTTTATTTTCAGTTTATATATATATATATATATATATATATATATATATATATATATGGACTAACATCATCGAGTTATGCCTCGATTGAGCCTAGACTTCGGTCTGGAGCGTTTAATGGCTTTCTTATATATATATATATATATATATATATATATATATATATAATTATATATAAACTGTGTGTCGAACTCTGTTCGATGAGCCTAGACTTATGTCTGGTGCGTTTAAATGCTTTCGTATATAT
Source organism: Panax notoginseng (assembly GCA_016801055.1). Lineage (NCBI taxonomy): Eukaryota > Viridiplantae > Streptophyta > Magnoliopsida > Apiales > Araliaceae > Panax > Panax notoginseng. The sequence continues at coordinate 165,370,121 of CM029020.1, read as the reverse complement.
ATATACTTATATATATGAACTGTGTGTCGAACTATGTTCGATGAGCCTAGATTTTACATCTGGTGCGTTTACTGCTTTAATATATATATACTTATATATATTAACTGTTGTTGGACTTTGTCTGATGAGCCTGGATTTTATATCCGGTGCGTTTGCATGCTTTTATATATATATATATATATATATATATATATATATATATATATATATATATATATATATATATTTCGTCCCACCTGGAGTTACTTCGTGGTGGTTGACCGTTTTTTTACTACTTTCTGTACATTTCGTCCCGCTTGGAGTTTCCTCCGTGGCGGTTGATCGCTTTTACAGCTTTATTTATATTTTTGATCCCCCATGGAGGTGCTTCGTGGCTGGTGATCATATATATATATATATATATATATATATATATATATATATAGCTTTTATATATATACCTGCTTATTGTTTTTCATCAATTGCGGCATCATGTGAGCCTAGGAATCATGTGATCACAGGTTCAGTCCACTGAATCTAGATTTGGTTCCCGTGATGGACCTTTTCAGCTGAAGCAACTTGTAAATTTATCTGTGATGTTTGGATCTCCTCAGATGGTTTTCATACCCACGAGGAATTCAGCACCTTTTTGTACATTATTTTCTTACAGATGCCTCGCATCTGGAAAATAAAATCAACCAAGCCGAATATTGAATAAAATGGGAGTGTAAAAGGTCTCAATTACTATTGAGCACTGGGTTTGAAAAACCTCTTTTAAAACATCACTGCCATATCTTGCTTAAAAATGAAATTTTATATAAATTCAAACCATGTGTATATAGGTGCGAACGAGGCCTCGCACTACTTCCAAATAAAAGCACATTGACCCACACACACACACACACATTTATATAACAGTTTCTTGAAAAGTGCCGGTCACCGTGGTAACACAGATGTCGGGGGGTGCCTAACACTTTCCCTCCGCATAAGCAAGTCCCCGAATCCTAATGAATCTCGGTTTCACCGACCCGTTTAGCAGTGTCACATCACTGGGTCAATGTACAAACCTTTTCTCGGTTGTGTTGGTACAACCAGTTAAAAAACCAACTGGCGACTCTTACAGTCCAATCTTCGACATTACACATGTCAGACCTTTTTCACTTATTTTTTCAAACAAATCTCACATAAAATGAGAACACAAAAAAACAAGTAATGAAAAGGGACAAATAAAAATCTCGACGTCGACACCTTGCTTAAACAATATTAAGCTAAGGTTATTTAGAATTGAATACTGAGCATGCATAACAAATAGTAAATTGAACGATAAAACTTGTTCAACTTTAGTATATCATAATGTAGAAACTTGCATGCTAAATAACAAGTTAAAGATTTAGAGAAACTTGCTAAATATCAAGAGGTAAGGTTCAAGAGCTTACACAATATAATTAGAGTTACGAAACTTGCTCAACGAAAGTTTAGAATTAGAAAACTTGCGTAATCATAAACAAATTAGATACAAGAAACTTGCTCAATATAAGAATAAGGTTTAGGAAACTTGCGTAATTGTAATCAAGATAGGGTAAGGAAACTTGCGTAATTGTAATTGAGATAGGGTAAGGAAACTTGCGTAATTGTAATCAAGATAGGGTAAGGAAACTTGCCTTGCATATAAGCTAAACCGTAACAGTTTGATTCACAATACCCTATATACATGTCATCATGACATAATTAGTCATTACAAATACTCTATAAATACATATCTATTTCATGTATGGTTTGATTTTTAACCACATAATCAAGTTACATCAATAATAATAACACTCGCTAAGTATTAATAATATGCTCATTCTTAGTATAGTAATATCAAAATTACATCCTAACAGTCATACTATTTCACTTAATTAACTTTTTCAGACTTGGTGTAACTAAAACACACTGTATGACCATTCTGCTAACTCGCGATGCGGCACCACAGTTTATACTGTGGGACGGCGCTGCGGCGCGATGCTGGCGCTGCTACGCGAGTCACAGGCCAATACTTGGCGTTGCGGCGTGGCGCTGGCGCTGCGGCGTGGCGCTGGCGCTGCGGCGCAAGACTTGTACTGCGAGGCCGCGCTGCGGCGCCGAACTATAGTCCTCGGCGACCAACTTCGGCAACAATAAAAACAAAGCCAATTTTGGCCTACAAGCTACTTTCTAACAACTGAATTAACACATAATACATATACAGACTTCACACCAACATAATTTAAGGACTCTTAACATGATTTTATCCATATAACAATATAAACATCGAATTTAAAATATCTAATTTCACTATTTTTGATAAAACTTCACTTTTTGACATTTTCAGTGAAAATCATCACTGCGATTTTGATTTTCAACCAAAACAGTTAATTCAAAATACTTTGTTTATGTTTATTCATCTTCTTTCAAAATCAATAGTCAATTTATATATTATACAAAGAATTAAACCTCAATTTTACTTTAAACTAACCCATATTCATATATATTCATACCAATTCACTATAATATGGTTTCCTTCACAAATAAATACATAACATGAATTAATTTACTATAACTCATCTATAAACTTATGAAAACAACTTTATAACAACCAATTTATCATATAAAAACTATATACAACAAATAATTAACCATCACACAAATTTTCACAGAGAATTCTTTTGAGTAGAATAAAACTAAAACTTTTTAAAAAGTAAAAGTAAGATGATACCTTAGTTTTAGAAGATGATGATTTTCCTTTGATTAACAAGCTTCCTTCCCACAATTTCTCTCTCAAATCCTCTCTAGAATTCCCCCAATTCTCTCTCAATTTTTTCTTCTTTTTCTTCTTCTGTGTTCTTCCTCCCTATTCTAAACTTACGTACTAATATTATAACGTAATAATAATATAGGTATTAATTATATAATATAAATATAACTTTAACTGACATCAATTATTTTTTATTTAAAAATCAAAAGTCATAAGGCTTGTTTGGCTAACTACCTTAAAATTAACCAATTAATCCTTATGCCTTGTTTGGTAAAATATATTTAAATTAAAGACTTAATATGCCTTAAGCCTTGTTTGGTAAAACTGAATTAACCTTCTTTAACTTATTTTAATAACTCTTTTATAGTATAGTTTATGGTCACACTTTATTTAATTAAATTTTAATATTCTATTTAATTATTTCTAATAACAATTTATTAAATTAATTTATCACATAAATTAATACAACATAATTATAATTTTCTTTATAATTATAATTTTATTTAATCAACTAACACATCATTTAATTACAAATTCAAATTGAAACATCATTATAATAATGCATTCAATCATTATAAACTCTCTAACTTAATTTATAATTTAAATTAGAATATTATCTCATGATGATCAATTTTCTTAACTCATAAATTATTTATTTAACAAATAAATAATCAAATTAAATCACATTAAATAAATACTTATTCAATAATAAACACATCAATTAAAATATTTATATAACTCAATAAATATTTTGAATTACAATTTAAAATTCTGGATTGTTACATCCTTCCCTCCTTACAAGGATTCTGTCCCCAGAATTACAACTCAAACAAATCATTCGTCACATTCTTCATTACTTACAAAAATTCTGTCCCCAGAACCGAAGACACGGATTAAACAAATAACTCAGGATAATCTTTCATCATTTTATCTTCGAGTTCCCACGTAGCTTCTTCAGCATTGTGGTTCCTCCATATCACCTTCACGGAAGGTATTACTTTATTCCTGAGCACCTGTTCTTTCCTGTCAACTATCTGGATAGGAATCTCTTCATAGGACAAGTCCTTATCAAACTGTAATGGTTCGTACTCGATCACGTGCTTGTTTTCGAGTTTATACGGTTGTAACACCGAAACATGAAAAATATTGTGAACATTTTCCAACTCTGGAGGTAGAGCTACCTCGTAAGCCACTTCTCCTACTCTTCGCATCACTTCGAAGGGTCCAATAAATCTCGGGCTTAGCTTTCCCTTTTTACCAAAATGAATCTTCCCCTTCCAAGGAGAAACTTTTAAGAACACGTAATTTCCTACGTCGAACTCCCAAATTTGTCTGTGTTGATCAACATACTTCTTCTGTCTGTCTTTAGCAGCTACCAATCCTGTTCTGGTGAGTTTGACAACTTCAGCAGTCTATTGTACCAATTTCGGTCCTAACAATTGGCGTTCACCGACTTCATCCCAGCACAGTGGAGTTTTGAACTTCCTGCCGTATAATGCTTCGTAAGGCGGCATGCCGGTGCTTGCTTGGTAACTATTGTTGTAGGTAAATTCTACCAACGACAAATGTTCATCCCAGCTCCCTTTAAAATCCATGATGCATGCTCTCAGCATATCTTCTAACATCTAGATTGTTCGTTCGCTTTGGCCATCTGTTTGTGGATGGTATGTCGTACTCATTCTCAAATGTGTTCCCATGTATTCTTGTAGTCTCTTCCAGAAGTTTGACATGAATCGTGGATCTCTATCTGACACAATTGATACTGACACTCCATGTCTCGAAATGATCTATTTAACGTATAACCTTGCCAACTAATCAAGATTGAACCTAATCTTTATTGGCAAAAAGTGTGCTGATTTTGTCAATCTGTCCACTATCACCCAAATCGCAGCGCATCCTCTTTGATTAGTTGGAAGACCCACCACAAAATCCATTGTGATGTGTTCCCACTTTCATTCAGGTATTTCCAATGGTTGAAGTAATCTGCTTGGTCTTTGATGCTCGGCCTTGACTCTTTGATATGTCAAACATTTCGTGACACATTCTGCGACATCTCTTTTCATGTTTGGCCACCAAAAATGATGTCGTAAATCTTGATACATCTTCGTACTTCCTGGATGAACCGAGTATCTTGAGTTATGAGCTTCGGTCAAGATTTCTTCTTTAATATCTGGTACAGCTGGAACCCATATTCTTCCCTTGAATCTTAGTAACCCTTCGGTATCGATCTTGTATTTTACTTTACCACTTTCTCTTTGATCTTTCCACATTCTTCATCTTGTAGTTGAGCATTCCTTACCTTGTCCACCAAAGTTGGACTAGTTTCTATTTGGAATAATTGTTCATCGGATTCCTTTGGAAATTTTATTTCTAACTCTAGCTTTGTCATTGCTGAAATAAGCTCCTCCTGAGTGGTTATCAACATCAACTTTTCTCGACCTTTCCTGCTTCAAGCATTTGCAACCACATTCACTTTACCTAGATGATAAAAGATCTCACAATCGTAATCTTTTATCAATTCCATCAATCTTCTTTGACACATGTTCAGGTCCTTCTGAGTGAAAATATACTTCAGGCTCTTATGGCCTGTGTAAATCTCACATTTTTCTCCATAGAGATAGTGTCTCCATATCTTTAGAGCAAATACCATTGCAGCTAACTCTAAATCATGAGTTGGATATCCTTTCTCATAGTCCTTCAGTTGTCTTGATGCATATGTAACAACTTTGTCGTGAACACAACCCAATCCTTTATGTGAGGCATCACTATACACCACAAAGTTTCCTGTATTATCTGGTAATGATAACACAGATGCCACACTTAACTTCTTTTTCAAGTCTTAAAAACTCTCTTCATATTTCTCCGTCCAAACAAATTTTACAGCTTTCCTTATCAAATTTGTTAATGGAGTGGTTATCTTGGAAAAATCTTGAATAAATCGTCTATAATAGCCGGCCAGTCCCAAGAAGCTCCTCACCTTCGATGGTGTCCTTGGTTGTTCCCATTTGATTACGGCTTCAACTTTTGATGGATCCACTGAAATTCTATTTTTGTCAATCACATGCCTAAGAAATTATACACGATCTAGCCAAAATTCACGCTTAGAGAATTTCGCGTCCAACTTTTCCTTTCTTAGTGTCTCCAATGTCAAACTTAAATGTTCCACATGTTCTTCTTGAGATTTGGAGTACACCATAATGTCGTCGATAAATACCACCATAAACTTGTCTAAGAATGGTTTAAACATCTTGTTCATCAAATCCATGAATGCAGAAGGGGCATTGGTCAAACCAAAAGACATCACCAAAAACTCGTAATGTTTATACCGAGTTCTGAATGCCATTTTAGGTACATCCTCCTTCCTTACCTTTAATTGATGATACCCACTTCTCAAATCTATTTTTGAGAAGCATCTAGCACCCTTCAATTGATCAAACAAGTTATCTATTCTTGGTAACGGATATTTATTCTTAATAGTGACTTTGTTTAATTCCCTATAATCAATGCAAAGACGCATTGACCCATCCTTCTTCTTCATGAATAACACTGGTGCTCCCCACGGTGACATACTCGGCTGAACATATTTCTTGTCTAACAGTTCTTGCAGTTGTACCATCAGTTCTTTCATCTCTACCGGAGCCATTCTGTACGGGGCCTTCGATATCGGGGATGTTCCTGGTGCTAAGTCGATCACGAACTCAATCTCTCTGTCAGGCAGAAGTCCGGGCAAATCTTCCGAAAACACATCTACAAATTCCCTAACCACTGGTATCTCTTCCAGTTTCACACCCTTCCTCTGAGTATCGACTATGTAAGCTAAATAACCCACACAGCCTTGACTCAACAACTTCTTGCCCTGCATAATCGTTAGACATCTCGCATGTCTAGGCGATTTGCTACCATGGAAAACTACTTTTTACGGAGTCATAAGGTTTACACATTTCTTTTGGCAATCAATTATCGCTCCATAATTGAACAGCCAATCCATTCCCAAAATAACATCAAACTCTCCAAGTTTTATCGGAATTAAATCTACCATCATGACATTTCCCTTAATATTCACCCTACAATTCTTGTATACGAACCTAACAGGAATTACTTCCTTATTCGCAATTTCTATGTTTAAAGGGAAATTCAATTCTTTACTAGGCAATCCTAACCTCTTAGCAAATTCATCAGATATAAACGAGCAAGTAGCACCCGAATTAAATAATACATAAGCATCAATATCATTGATTGGGATAAAACCTGACACAACATCCTTTGATTGTATAGCATCTTGTGCAGTCATGTTGAAGGTTCTGGCTATAGGTTTGTTTGATGTCATTGGTCCAACAATGGTCTATATACCTCCACTGCTACCTCCCTTGCTTCCTGTTGTCTCCCCAACTTTCTTCTTAGGCACTCACGAGCAAAAAAATCCTTTGATCCGCACGTGAAGCAAACGTTATTCTTGGGTTGATTGCAATTTAGGGCGATGTGACCTTCCTGGCCATAGTTAAACATACACGTTTCCCCATTAAGCACACACCCTTGTGAAACTTCCCGCGTTTAGCACATGCTTTGAACTTCTTATTCTACTGGTTACCCTGCTAATTTCCAGCACCCACATTTTCATTCCATTTTCTCTTCAGGTTATTATTACCATTTCCACTACCACCACTACCATTCTTAACCTCCACTTCATTCTTCTTCTTTTTCTGTTCTTGATTAAACTTCGTTACTACCTCGCCTCCACCTTCAGCAAGAATTGCCTTCTCCATTACTGCTGTAAATGTCTTCAGTTGGAACAGGGAGACCCTACTGTACAACCAGGGTTTTAGTCCCTGTTCAAACCTCTAAGCCTTGCGTTCATCTGTGCTGACTTGATATGGCACAAACCTCGTCAACTCGTTAAATTTTGCGGCATACTCTGATACCGTCATTGATCGCTGCTTCAGTTCTAAAAACTGCACCTCCATTTGATTCATCGAACTCTCTGGGAAATAAGTCATGAAAAATATCTCCTTAAACCTATCCCAAGTCATCACCCCTTGTCCTCCTCGAGTTTTATTGGCCTGCCACCAATAACTAGCCTCTGCTTTCAACATGAATGTTGCAAAAGCAGTCTTCTGATTCTCACCTACCCTCGTAATATCGAATACTTTCTCTATCTCCATGATCCAGGTCTGTGCCTGAACTGGATTCATGGATCCACGAAATTTTGGTGGTCCAATCGCCTTGAAATCCTTAAAAGTTGTAGCTTGATTCTGCGATTAATTCTGCAATGCACCCTTCAGTAACGTCACTAGCTGCTGAACAGGGTTAGCTTCGGTGTTGTTATTGTTGGTAGATCCCTCAGGGGTCCTCTGTCGTGATTGACGTCTTGGAGGCATTTTCTATTAAAATATACTCATTAGATTATTACTCAATTCCTTTAAGTATTTTCCACTTAACTTGCACCCCATAAAAAAATCATCACATAACACATAACACTTTGAATAAAATAAAATAATAACTTTTATTCATTCATAATCTTTTTGAAAACATAATAACAATAGAATCACTGCTATTTATATTACTTTCCTGAACTACTAAAGTTTCAGGATAACATGAACATCATATCCCATTGATTACCTATCACTAGGGATTTACATATTATTTATTGCAAAACTATATTTTTCACCACTAAACTTGGCACGTTTTACTTAATACACGATTGAACTTTTAATTTTTCGAATTACATCACTGAACTAATTATTATTTTACAATTAAGCCATTCCGTTAAAAAATATTGACAGACGTTAAATAATTGCTGACGTGGCACTGACATGGCAAAAAAAATAAAAAAAATAATGCTGACGTGGCAAAAAAATACATAATACTCATTTTAAAGTTTAAAAAATAACAAAAATATAATAAAATAAAACAGATTTTTCTAAAAAATATAATTTTTAACAAAAAACAGATTTTTTAAAAAAATATAATTTTTTAAAAAAACATATTTTAAAAAAAAACATATTTTTTTAAAAAAAATATAATTTTTTTTTCAAAACGTAACTTTTTTAAAAAAACATAATTCTTTTTTTAAAAAAACATAATTTTTTTTCAAAAGCACAAAAAAAAATTTTAAAACGTAATTTTTTTTAAAAAAACATTATTTTTTAAAAAAACAGAACTGTTTTAAAAAAGCATACTTTTTTTAAAAAAACGTAATTTTTTTAAAAAAACAAACTTTTTTAAAAAAACAGAACTTTTTTAAAAAAACAGACTTTTTTAAAAAAAATATAAATTTTTTTCAAAAAACATATTTTAAAAAAAACGGAACATTTTTTAAAAAACATAATTCTTTTTTAAAAATAGATTTTTAAAAAACATAAATTTTAAAAAAAAACGGAATTTTTTTAAAAAAACATACTTTTTTAAAAAAATAGCTTTTTAAAAAACATCAATTTTTATTAAAAAAATTGATTTTTCTAGAAAACGTAATTTTTAAAAACGTATTTTTTTAAAAAAACATAAAAAAAATTTAAAAACCGAATTTTAAAAATTTTTAAAAAAGCATAATTCTTTTTTAAAAATAGATTTTTAAAAAACATAATTTTTTTTAAAAAACATAATTTTTTTTAAAACGTAATTTTTTTAATAAACGTAATTTTTTTTAAAAAAACATAATTTTTTTAAAAAAGAAATTTTTACTAAATTTACGTTTTTAAAAAATCTGGTTTTTTTTAAAAGTTATGTTTTTTGAAAAAAAATAATTTTTTAAAAAAATTTAAGTTTTATTAAAAAAATTATGCTTTTTTTAAAAAGTTCCGTTTTTTAAAAAAAATTTGTGTTTTTTAAAAATCTACTTTTAAAAAAGAATTATGTTTTTTGAAAAAACAAAATTGTTTTTTAAAAAAATTTATGTTTTTTTTAAAAAAAGTAAGTGTTTTTTAAAAAAAGTTCCGTTTTTAAAAAAAAATTATGTTTTTTAAAAAATTTGCGCTTTTTAAAAATTACGTTTTTTAAAATAAAGTATGCTTTTTTAAAAAAGTTTCGTTTTTTTTAAATTATGTTTTTTTTAAAAAAAATACGTTTTTAAAAAAACTATGTTTTAAAAAAAATTATGTTTTTTTAAAAAAAATATGTTTTTTAAAAATCTGTTTTTAAAAAAGAATTATGTTTTTTTTAAAAAGTTACGCTTTTTATAAAAAAAAAGTATATTTTTTTAAAAAATTATGTTTTTTAAAAAAAAATTGTTTTTTATTAAAAATTATATTTTTTAGAAAAATCTGTTTTATTTTATTATGTTTTTGTTATTTTTAAAACTTTAAAATGAGTATTATGTATTTTTTTTGCCACGTCAGCATTATTTTTTTATTTTTTTTGCCATGTCAGTGCCACGTCAGCAATTATTTAACGTCTTTCAATATATTTTAACGGAATGGCTTAATTGTAAAATAATAATTAGTTCAGTGATGTAATTCGAAAAATTAAAAGTTCAATCGTGTATTAAGTAAAACGTGCCATGTTTAGTGGTGAAAAACATAGTTTTGCCTATTATTTATCATATTATTAATCGCATATCAGGTACATTCTCTACGATGTCCTACTAAGATGCTGCGTAGCCTTACGACACTCTTCCTCCATAATCTGGAACATTGTTCAGCGTTCTAATATGTACGGCGGCAGCGTCTCGAACTGAATTGGATAACCCATGACCCGATCTTGAGCTCGATTGATCACGGTGTTGAATACATTATTCATCTCCTCCATCTTCATCATCTTTGCTTGTGCGTCTCTCTCTGCTATCCCAACTCGTTGATAAGTTTCCTCGTACGCGTCTTTGGCTCTTGCCCTCTTAGTAGATTCTTCCTTCAACTTGTTCTTCAGTTCTACAATCTCCGTTGTCATTTGTTCATTCTCTTCTTCAGTGTGGACCAGCTTCTCTTCGACATTATTCAAACGTTCCTCTCGATCCTGGATCTCGTCGTCCTTCTGTTGCATCGAGGTCTGTTGTTCAACTACTATCTCTTCCAACTCCTCGACGGTATCCTGAAGTTCCACATTGCGGTCGTATACTTCATCATACATACGAGCAGCGATCAAGTTCAGTGGAATCTCGTCCTCTTCGCCCTCGTCATCCTTATTCGACTGTGGCAGCTCAACAGGATCCTCCTCATCTGTTTCTACATCATCATCCTCATCAGGTAAACCCTCCTACTCAATCACTGTGACCAACGGAGCTGACTCCCGTGGAAGTAGCTGTTCCCAAACCACCTGAATGTCACGAGACTCCTCCTCTCTAGGCATCTGAGGTCCTTCCTCCCTAGCCTGACTGGATTCTCCTACATTAGTCATCCTGACAACAAAATTTTTTTAAGTTTTAATTATTACTTGTTACTACTCGACACTCACGAACACATAGTTTGAAATCACATAAGCACATCAGTGTTTTATTACTTCTTCCTTAAAACTCGATAAGAGTTTATCACCACTATCTTTTCAAAGGTTACTTCCTAAGATTTTTTCCCCACCTAAGGTTCATAACCTAAAGCTTTGATACCAACTTGTGACACCCCCAAATTCGGGTACATCGTTCCCACAGGATTTGGTGTTCACTTGATAAAACATTCATATCTAACTACCCAATCATAATAAAATTAAATAATAAACCTTCTCATGAAAGGATTACATTAATAAAAATCTCCCAGGTTTTCTAACCTTTAAATACAATCATCAAATGCGAAAAATTTAAATTACTTCATTACAATAATTAAAATAAAGTCTAACAACAAAAATGTCAACATGTTTACAAGTCTTAAATACTTGTTCATTTTTCCTTTTCCATTACTGGTGCTAGGTACATCGACCTTCTCAACTTTAGCTGTAATAGTTATATAAGCAAGAGTGAGCAAACAAGGCTCACTTGAAATGACAATGAATAAAACTTTACAACAATTGCCAAATAATAGGCTCAATAGAACTGAACAATATGTTCTATTAATGATAATCAAAATTCTGAAATATATATATATCTGAGGGTCATAATATCATGAACTATGTCCATAGTTATAAGTAATCTTTCAACTTAAACTTTAACAGGCATAAGACTATAGGGACTCCTCGTACTTAGGGGAATCAGCCCTTCGTACAATGTATTGTGCACAAACATTTCAACGCTATGCGTAAATTATCCTCTAATAATAGGGTTGTTCATCCCAGCATTTAGAATACAAGTCCGCACCAAAGTAAGTTTGGTTTGGATAAGTTTCAAGGTAATTTAGATTTAACGAAATCAACTAAGGATTAGTTGAATAAAAAGGTAATAATATTATGCTATGAAACAAACCATAAGTGAATCAACATTGTATATTAAGGTCATGCTTTAGGAATAATCTAAGAGCATAAACATTGAATAATCATAACATACCTTGCTTGAACAATATTAAGCTAAGGTTATTTAGAATTGAATATTGAGCATGCATAACAAATAGTAAATTGAACGATAAAACTTGTTCAACTTTAGTATATCATAATGTAGAAACTTGCATGCTAAATAACAAGTTAAAGATTTAGAGAAACTTGCTAAATATCAAGAGGTAAGGTTCAAGAGCTTGCATAATATAATTAGAGTTACGAAACTTGCTCAACGAAAGTTTAGAATTAGAAAACTTGCGTAATCATAAACAAACTAGATACAAGAAACTTGCTCAATATAAGAATAAGGTTTAGGAAACTTGCGTAATTGTAATCGAGATAGGGTAAGGAAACTTGCGTAATTGTAATCGAGATAGGGTAAGAAAACTTGCCTTGCGTATAAGCTAAACCGTAACAGTTTAATTCACAATACCCTATATACATGTCATCATGACATAATTAGTCATTACAAATACTCTATAAATACATATCTATTTCATGTATGGTTTGATTTTTAACCACATAATCAAGTTACATCAATAATAATAACACTCGTTAAGTATTAATAATATGCTCATTCTTAGTATAGTAATATCAAAATTACATCCTAACAGTCATACTATTTCACTTAATTAACTTTTTCAGACTTTGTGTAACTAAAACACACTGTCTGACCATTCTGCTAACTCGCGTTGCGGCGCCACAGTTTACACTGTGGGACGACGCTGCGGCGCGGTGCTAGCGCTATTGCGTGAGTCACAGGCCAATACTTGGCGTTGCGGCGTGGCGCTGGCACTGCGGTACGAGAGTTGTACTGCGAGGCCCCGCTGCGGCGCCGAACTACAATCATCGGCGACCAACTTCGGCAACAACAAAAATAATGCCAATTTTGGCCTACAAGATACTTTCTAACAACTGAATTAACACATAATACATATACAGACTTCACACCAACATAATTTAAGGGCTCTTAACATGATTTTACCCATATAACAATATAAACATCTAATTTCACTGTTTTTGATAAAACTTCACTTTTTGACATTTTCAGTGAAAATCATCACTGTTATTTTGTTTTTCAACCTAAACAGTTAATTCAAAATACTTTGTTTATGTTTATTCATCTTCTTTCAAAATCAATAGTCAATTTATATATTATACAAAGAATTAAACCTCAATTTTACTCTAAACTAAGTCATATTCATATATATTCATACCAATTCACTATAATATGGTTTCCTTCACAAATAAATACATAACATGAATTAATTTACTATAACTCATCTATAAACTTATGAAAACAACTTTATAATTACCAATTTATCATATAAAAACTATATACAACAAATAATTAACCATCACACAAATTTTTATAGAGAATTATTTTGAATAGAATAAAACTAAAACTTTTTGAAAAGTAAAAGTAAGATGATACCTTAGTTTTAGAATATGATGGCTTCCCTTTGATTAACAAGCTTCCTTCCCACAATTCCTCTCTCAAATCCTCTCTAGAATTCTCCCAATTCTCTCTCAATTTTTTCTTATTTTTCTTCTTCTGTGTTCTTCCTCCCTATTCTAAACTTACGTACTAATATTATAACGTAAAAATAATATAGGTATTAATTATATAATATAAATATTACTTTAACTGACATCAATTATTTTTTATTTGAAAATTAAAAGCCATAAGGCTTGTTTGGCTAACTACCTTAAAATTAACCAATTTATCCTTATGCCTTGTTTGGTAAAATATATTTAAATTAAAGACTTAATATACGTTAAGCCTTGTTTGAAAAAACTGAATTAACCTCCTTTAACTTATTTTAATAACTCTTTTATAGTATAGTTTATGGTCACACTTTATTTAATTAAATTTTAATATTTAATTTAATTAATTCTAATAATAATTTATTAAATTAATTTATCACATAAATCAATACACCATAATTATAATTTTCTTTATAATTATAATTTTATTTAATCAACTAACACATCATTTAATTACAAATTCAAATTAAAACATCATTATAATAATGCATTCAATCATTATAAACTCTCTAACTTAATTTATAATTTAAATGAGAATATTATCTCATGATGATCAATTTTCTTAACTCATAAATTATTTATTTAACAAATAAATAATCAAATTAAATCACATTAAATAAATACTTATTCAACAATAAACACATCAATTAAAATATTTATATAACTCAATAAATATTTTGAATTACAATTTAAAATTCTGGATTGTTACAGAAACTTGTACTAAATAGTAACTCTCAAAGTATCTAAATACTCACAAAAATACGCTCGATAATATAGAAAGAGAAAACTTATGATTATGGTGTGATTTTTAATTCTAACTAAGCACCCTATTTATAGGAAAATGATGAAACGCCAAAGCAGACTATCCTGCTACCTGATTTCTTTACCTGCTACTATTTACGCCTACCACTTTTGAAATAAAATTTCAGTACATTTCTCACCAACCAAAAGTGGGGCTCACCATGTTTTTAATAAAAATATTTATTTTTGAAACTTCAATAATTCATAAAAAATAGCTCTTTATCAAAAAAAATTCGAATCTCATGTCTATTCCATAGAAAATTTAATTCTCTACAACTTTGTAGAAGAAAGTTTTTTCCAATTCGAAACAGAAAATGTCCGAAATCCACATACAAACTATTTTTAATACCTCCATTCCGACAAAATACTGATAAAACACATCGGCATTAATTCATTCATTTATATCCACATAAAAATAAATATTTCCTTATCATATAAATTAATAATTAATTATTCACAAATAATATTACAGAATCACAATTATGACAACCAGGTCGTTCCCAAGAAAAAGGGGGCTTTCCGACAAGAATTTTTCCTTATTGATGCCCAATTAGGTGACCAAACCCCTTTCCTAGACAGAACTTCCTTAGACATTGCCAATAATACTATCTAATAATATTATTCAAATAATATGAATTATTGATCTGATAATGAAAAATACTGTGCAGTGACAATTATTGAAATAACAATAATATAAAATATAAACGTAGCAATTATTGAATCAATAAAATAAAATATTGAACAGTCATTATTGTAGCAATTATTGAGTAGTGCCTTCTTACGTAAGAATCAATAATTCAAAAATATCGTGCAATACCGTGTGTTACTGTGCAACCACGCGTATTACTGTATTTTAACTACCGGGTATTTCAATAGTGTTAACGGTAACAACTACGCCGTTATTTATAAAAACTCAAACTTGTCATTTTCTTCATCCGACCATTTTCTATTTTGGGGCCCACAAATGGCTGTGTCATCGTATGAATATTCCCCGACAGCAAGAATATTCCACGATAAAACGAATATTCCCCGACAACAATGAATATTTTATAACCACTTACTTATTTTGTAAAATTTACACATTTCACCCATAACCAAAGCATTGTATCAAATAACACCTTAATATTCAAAATAATAATTAGAGGAAATTCGATTTTATTTATAAAAAGTTGGGGTCATACAGTACCTAAATGAATAGTACCCCGTCATGCAAAGTATCCCGAATAAATAGTACTCCGAGTGAATAGTACTCGAATGAATAGTACCTCGTCATGTAAAGTACCCCGAATAAATAGTACCCCGGGTGAGTAGTACCCGAATGAATAGTACCCCGTCATGTAAATTACCTCGAATAAATAGTATCCGAGTGAATAGTAACCCGAATAAAAATATTAAAACTTAATAAGAAAGTTCAGACCAATATTCCAATGAAATGATACTAGATGAAGCGTAAAACTCAATGATATTCTACTAATTTAAGGGATTATAGAAGCAATATTTATCATACTAAGTTTAGATTTAAGAATATGAAAAGAAATAATGTACGAAACTGTAAATGGATTTTCACCTGTCATGCGGAAATTCGCGTAGACAGATCTTTTCCACAAATAAAAAATGAGTGTGAAAAGTTATTAACCATGCATGTGGTAATCCGCGTATGTTGGGTTTCGACAAAAACACACAGTGGAAATAGAATAAATATAAAGCAATTTCGAAACCCTAAACAGGATCCATGCGAAAATCAATTAACTCAGTGGTTAGAAATTATACCGATTATGAAAATTAAATTGATGCGCTCGAATCTCCAACGCAATCCAAATGAATTGCGCCTCTACGGTATCCACACGAACGCTCCGCGAATCGTCCTACGATCTGCAGAAGAAGGAACTGCGGTACTAGCCACCAAGGATGAGGATTTTAGAACTGTTTCTCTCTAGTCTCTCTCTGAGAGTGGCTAGGGTTTTTGGTTTTTTTTTAGTAATACCCTAAGTGGCTGCTATATATCATATATATAGTAGTTAAAAGGTATTAATCAAACCATAGTTTCATAAAATCCGAATTTATATATATATATATATATATATATATATATATATTACTTAATTAATATACATATATACAAATTATCCTTTTAATTTAAATTCGTAATTTAAATACTATTAATCATATTAATATATTTAAATCCTTAAAATTTAAATTAATTCCCTTTTAAATTACGTTCTATGTGTGTGACCCTATAGGTTATTATTACGTTGGCAATAATTTTAAAATCATATTATAAAGTTATAAACGGTGAGCGGCATCTAGTAATGCATCACTGCTACCCAAGTAATAATAAGATCGATGATTCGATGCAACCTTTTCGTGACCAAAGTTTTAATGTAAGTTAATCCTTTTAACCTTAATATCCAAGATTAAACTCGAGTCATGGAATGTGTCATACTCTTCATAATTTAATCTGAGTTTTTTCTTGATCAATGAGTGGACTATATGAAACAAATCACTATTTGAGTATGGCCATGCATTTCATAGTCCTACTCAATCAAGAGGCCTGTGGATATCACCCCTAATATATAGGATGGTTAAATTCCATCTAGATCACTCATATTCCTCACACGATTCATGATGTACCCAATAATCACCTTTATAGTCCACCCTATTAAAGGTGACATTTGATGATATCAAAGTACATAAATTCTCATGTAGTAATATAGTGATTTCAGGTCGGAGGACCATTACATCATTGTCACTATGAGAATTACTAATGACACTTTGCATAATGCTCCATATAGAATTCTCATGGTGGGTCTGTCCAGTACATCGTTCTCTAACATGTACCTATGCATTGACTTAATATCTCATATATTTATGACCAATGAGATTTGGTCATTAGTCAATCAACATACTAGTCTTAATGCATCATTGTTGTCCCATCAATAATGATACTCGACTAGGGATATTTAAGAACAATGATACTAATTATAATTATATAATCTCATGTTCAAGTCACATACTTGAAACTATATAATTTGTATCATTATTCTAAGGATTTTTATTATGTTAACATTTATATAACGCAGTAAATAAAACCATAATAAAATCATTCATTTATTCAATTAAACATAATATCAAAATGTTAAGCAATTATATCAAATAATTGGCCTCTAGGGCATAAACTCTAACAGCGTAGACATGTTATTCCCATAGATTAAAGGATGGATACGAAAAATAATATCCCTTACGAATACGAAAGAAATAATACACCTTACCTTAGTAGAAGATTGGATACTGCAATAGTGAAGTAGCAGAATACTCTTCTTCTTTCTCTCTATAATTTCTCTCTCTATAGTTTCTCTTGTAAGTCTTAGTGAATTAGTGAGAATGAAATAAGAAATAAGCTTCTATTTATAGGAGAATGGACTAAATAGTAACTGATTCACGGACGGTCCAGATTGATTTACTATTAAAATGGACGGTCCATATTGATTTACTATTAAAACCACCATATTGATTTACTATTAAAACCACAAACCGACGGTCCATATGGATTTACTATTAAAACCACAACCGACGGTCCATATCGATTTACTATTATAACCACAACCGACGGTCCATATTGATTTACTATTAAAATCACAACCGACGGTCCGAAAAATTAGTACATCTCTCCATGGAATAATAAGTCAAACTTACAACAAACGCCACATGACAAACCCCTCTAATTATATCAAAATTGAATAAATATTTACCACAAATCACTTATATTTAATAAACATATTTTTAATCTTTTAACAATTATTCATCATCAATATTATAACTCACAATATTGACAACCAGATCATTCTCAAGAAAGAGGGGGCTTGTCAATAAGAATTTTTCCTTATTGGCGCACAATTAAATAACCTAACCCATTTCCTTGACAGAACTTTCTAGACATTATTAATAATATAAATAATAATATAAATAAATGTGTTGTCTCAATTATTAATTTAATAATATAAAATATTATGCAGATGATACTGTGACAATAATTGAATCAATAATATGAGATACTATGCATCAACTACTGTACCAATTATTGAATAAAACTGAGTGCCTTCTTACGTAAGCATCAATAATCAAAGATATTGTGCAATACCGTGTGCTACTGTGCAACAATACGTATTACTGTACTTTTATCACCGGATATTTTAACAGTTTAACGGTAAAAGTTTTGCCGTTATTTTTATCGATTTCTATATCCGACAATTATTCCGTTGTGGGGTCCACCAATGATTGTGTCGTTGTACGGAAATTTCCCGACAAAAAGAATATTCTTCGACCAAACGAATATTTTATATCAACTTGCTTACTTTGTAAATATCACCCTTAACTTTAACCTTTTATCTATTTAACTACTTACTAAATAGAATAATAATTATAAGAAAATTGAATACTTTCATTTCATAAAATTTGGGGTCTTACAATCTCCCCTCCTTATGAAATTTCATCCCTAAAATTTACGTACCTGGTACTTCGAAGAGGTGAGAATACCTTGCTTTCATTTCAGATTTCATCTTCCCGGTCATATCCTTTGTATCAAGATTTCTCCATTGCTTGCCTCTTGGATTTCAGATATCATTCTAGAGTACAACTTCAAAACAAAGGTTAATTGATATATCATAATTTGTCAACTTATTAAGAAAATTCAGCTTATGTAGGACACACACTAGTGAAGGATATTACTCGTCTCTCCCCTCCTAGTTCTAATCTTATATCTCCGCCAGAGACCATATCCCTAAACTCTGATACCAACTCTGACGCCCCCAGAATAGGTCCATACAATCCATTCTGAGTCGCTAAATATATCGTACAGATATTAAATACAAACTTCATTTATATGACTGTCGTGCAAAATACAATAACACAATAGATGAGTTTCAAAACAAATATTATCACGTAGACAATATCCAAATTCAAATAAAGTCCTCATTACACTTATTGTTACACTATTTTACAAAATAGTGAGGACTACTATAAAAACCATCTTGAACCATTACTCCACTCCTCGACTAGTCCCAGCTATATTCTTGCCTCTTGAAAAGAACAATGGAACCAAAAGAAAAATGGTGAGCTCAACTAGTCCAATAAAAAATATTATGAAGATAATGTAAAAGAATTATCATTAGTCCTCAATAGGAAAAAATCTGATAAAATACAATAAACAACAAGTTTTAGATCAACAACTGCAGCGGAAATAGCAATCCATTAGAAGAGTCAAGTAGAATATAATGTCTACTATCTCCTCCAAATTAAAAGTCCTTCATTAATATTTTATTCATGTAATACCCATCAACAGTTCTTCATTATACCCAAAACAAGAGAGCTTTAATCACTTGTCTTTACCTGAACCACCAAAGATTATAGTTAAATTCACAGTTCATGTTTATAATCATAAAAATCAACAGTTTCTCCTTGCCACAAATGCTTAATAGAACGTTCACTCAATATCCTTACCCCAAAGGCTAAAGACATTCAAATGTAATAACAATGATCATACCAACTAATTGTCTATCTTTGCACTACGGGCCAAAGATATTCAACTATAAAACCAATGGTCATGATCATGTTAATCAATTGTCTGTCAGTGTACTATGGCCAAATATATGCAACTGTAAAAATAATAATCATGTCAAACAATAATCTATCTTTGCAATAAAGGCCAAAGATATTCACTTGTATCAACAGTGGTCATGATCATGTCAAACACCTGTCCATTTTTGCACTATGGGCCAAAGATATCAATCAACAGTTCATCTTTACACTATGGGCCAAAGATATACAACTGTAAATCCAATAATAGTCCATCTTTGCACTACGAGCCAAAGAGGAATTTCACAACATCATTTGTCTGTAACATTATAGGTCATAATTATACCAATACACAATTCCTGATCATAATCATACCAATCAACAGTCCATTTATGCACTACGGGTCAAAGATGACTTTTACCATAATATAAGCATGAGAATGATGACAATGATATAAGGATTTAATCAAGTGAGATCAATGATAAATATCAAAAATTTATAATTCAATTTATCCAGAGTTCAAGATAATCCAAACTGTCAACATGATAACTAAATGTGGAATAAAATTTAAGAATGATATTTAGTATCAAAAATAATTTGAACAGAAAAGAAATCATTTTTGTCGTGAATAGTACCCCACGAATAGTACCCGAATGAACATGACCAAATGAATAGTACTCTATCATGTAAAATATCCCGAATAAATAGTACCACGAGTGAATAGTACCCGAATGAATTATACTAAATGAATAGTACCCCGTCATGCAAAGTACCACGAATAAATAGTACCCCAAGTGAATAGTACGTGAATGAATAGTACCCCGTCATGCAAATTACCATGAATAAATAGTACCCGAGTGAATTGTAACCCGTGAATAGTACCCCAATGAAAATATTGAAACTTAATAAGAAAGTTCAGACTAATATTCTAATGAAACGATACTAGATGAAGCGCAAAACTCAAGGATATTATACTAATTTCAGGGATTATAGAAGCAATACTTATCATAGTAAGTTTAGATTTAAGAATATGAAAAGAAATAATATACGAAACTGCAAATGGATTTTCACCTGTCATGCGGGAATTCGTGTAGACAGATCTTTTTCACAAATAAAGAATGAGTACGAAGGTTATTCACCATGCATGTGATAATCCGCGTAGACAGGTTATTCCCACAGATTAAAGGATAAATATAAAAAATAATATCCCTTACTAATACGAAAGAAATAATACCCCTTACCTTAGTAGAAGATTGGATACTACAATAGTGAAGTAGCAGAATACTCTTCTTCTTTCTCTCTATAGTTTATCTTGTGAGTCTTAGTGAATTGGTGAGAATGAAATATGAAATAAGCTTCTATTTATAGGAGAACGGACTAAATAGTAACTGATTCACGGATGGTTCAGATTGATTTACTATTAAAACAAACGGTCCATATTAATTTATTATTAAAACCACAACTGACGGTCCATATGGATTTACTATTAAAACTACAACCGACGGTCCATATCGATTTACTATTAAAACCACAACCGACGGTCCATATCGATTTACTATTAAAACCGCAACCGACGGTCCATATTGATTTACTATTAAAACCACAACCGACGGTCTATATTGACTTACTATTAAAACCACAACCGATGGTCCAAAAAATTAGTACATCTCCCCATGGAATAATAAGTCAAACTTACAACAAACGCCTCATGACAAACCCCTCTATTTATATCAAAATTGAATAAATATTTACCACAAATTACTTATCTTTAATAAACATATTTTTAATCTTTTAACAATTATTCATTATTAATATTATAACTCACAATATTGACAACCAGATCATTCCTAGGAAATAGGGGGCTTTCCGATAAGAATTTCTCCTTATTAGCGCGCAATTAAATAACCTAACCCCTTTCCTTGACAGAACTTTCTAGACATTGTCAATAATGCAAATAATAATATAAATAAATGTGTTGTCTCAATTATTGATTTAATAATATAAAATATTGTGCAGATGATACTGTGACAATAATTGAATCAATAATATGAGATATTATGCAGCAACTACTGTAGTAATTATTGAATAAAACTGAGTGACTTCTTACGTAAGTATCAATAATCAGAGATATTGTGCAATACCGTGTGCTACTGTGCAATAACGCGTATTATTGTACTTTTATTACTTGATATTTCAATAGTTTAACGGTAAAAGTTTTACCGTTATTTTTATAAAAAGGTTGTTTCTGTCGCTTTCTATATCCGACTGTTATTCCGTTGTGGGGTCCACCAATGATTGGGCCGCTGTACAAAAATTCCCCGACAAAAAGGATATTTTCCGACCAAACGAATATTTTATACCAACTTGCTTACTTTGTAAAATTTTCACATATCGCCCTTAAATTTAACCTTTTATCAATTTAACCATTTACTAAGTAGAATAATAAATATAAGAAAATTGAATATTTTTGTTTTATAAAATTTGGGATTTTACATGCAAGATGCTTCTCGTAGTTTCTTTTCCAGTGTACAGGCTTATTGCAGTGGAAGCAAACTCATTTGCTATCCGTATCAGTTTTGTTCTTATTATCCTTTATTTTTGCCTTTCTATTTACCTTCTTTGAATCGTTCTTCTTTTCAGAAGATCTTTTTGCCCCTACCGGTAAGACTTGGTCTTTCTTGGTTGGAAAGTGACTCTCAGCATTTTCAACATGTTAAGCAAATTAGCGAGGCAGATATCTAGCTTGTTCATATGAAAAATTCACAACAATTATGAGAAGGAGTTTGGGAGTAACTGCAAGATCAAATCTTGACTCAACTCTCTATCCATGACAAAACTCGTTGTCCTAATTGATCAATCAGATTGATTATGTTAAGGACTTTTATCTGTACTGTAGTGTCATCAGTCATTCTAGATCGGAAGAGTTCCTTAGATATCTGATATCTATCAGTCCTACTTTCTTCACCATCAACTACTTGATGTGCATGAATATAGTAAGATCATCCATAGTTTCATGTTGACGCTGAAACTTGTTACTCATGAGTGCGAGCATGATGCATTGAGCCAACTATGCATCATCTTTACACTTTCTAAAATAGCAATCTCTTCCTTAGAGGCATTGTCTGCAACCATTACAGGGATAGGCATATTAAGGACATAAGATAGCTTTTCAGTCGTGAGAACTATTCTCAAATTTCTTAACCAATCCGTTTAATTCGGTCTGATTTATTAACATCTATTATGTTTCGCAGTGATAATAATTTAGACATTGTAAAATTCTATAAATGAATTTGTATTTAACAACATTTTAACATACATTCTTTTATTAATTACCAAAATAATTTAAGTCTTGTTTTAAATTGGTGTCTCCCACTATTTTCATCAAACTATATTATCCTCACTTATATAGTTCGGGAAAATCTAATTAAAGATTTGCTAGTGAGAATAAGGATCTCATTTCAAATGTATATAGCCTTGTGGTGACACAACAAACTATATATAAATAAATAGGTAGACAACTCTTGTCAATTACATCATCATGTAACTCTTTTTATTTTGCCTCTTAGATTATTTTGATCAAGTGGTGGCACATCCGAATCAAAATTATCTAAGTTAAGTCCAACCTAGCACTCCATATATTCAAAAAAGAAAAATATTGTCCTTGTGGTGACACAACAAAACAACATTGTTCAATTTTCTTTATAAGCATCAAATCTGATAAAATTAACATCTCAAAAAATTAAGATAAGCCTTGTGGTTACACAACAAACTTATAATAATTAATTGATATTCTATTATTTTTTATCATGCTAAAAGGCGACGTTCGATATTCTAAATATCTTTGAACGCTTAGGACTTAATATAAAATCTTTGAGGGATTTGTTATTATTTGTCTCATCTTGTTTAGCGCGCATGCACACACACACACACACACACACACACACATATATATATATATATAGTATAAGCATGCACATATAGAATACTATATTCTACCCGGATTGATTATGGACTTTATTCTAGTTTGGTTCACTAGAGCCACCAAGTGAACCAAAAGGTCAAACCTATGGTGCAAGAATTAAATTTAAATATAACTATTACATTTAAATCCCGGGCTCCATTACAAACGGGTTTTCAAGCGCTCCTTGCTCTTTGATCTCCAATTCTTCAAAATTAATTCTAATTATTCCTATTACAAAACTATTTAATTTAAATAGAAACCTTGATTAGCAGTCAAGAGGAAGTACATAGGAGGGGGATAGAATTTATATCAAGAAAAATTAGAGAAGACGAAGTACGCAGACCCCATTTAATAAAACACATACATTCATGCATCCAACTAAAATAAAATCCAATCACATTAGTCAATAGTCCATAATCAATCTCATTTATTATCATACACAACATCATATGCACCAATAAATAATATTCATCTCATGAATAATAAACATTCAATATATACATTGATCGATTTAATGGACAATTTTAATTTGCATAAAATCTAATTTTGAAACAAAATACACTCTTTTATTTTAATCAAAATTTAAATCGTAATAAGCTTCTTTATTTTATTTTGTCCAATTTTGAATAATAATAAACTCTTTTATTTTTAATCAAATTCACAATCAAAATAAACTCATTTATTTTAATTAACAAGGAATTCAATTTGAAGTACAAAATAAATTTTTTTATTTGAACTTAAAATTGCTGAAAAAATAAAATATGTTGAATCTTATTCCTTATTAAAATTAAACACATTTAATTTTAGAAAATATGAAATTCTATTCAATATGTGAATAAACTCCTTTATTCTAGAAAACATGAAATCATATTCCATATGCGAATAAACTCTTTTATTCAAACAAGCGTGGAATTCGATTCTAAGTTAATATAAAATTTTGAATAAACTCTTTTATTCAAACAAACGTGGAATCTAATTACAAGTTATTATAAAACTTTTGAATAAACTCTTTTATTCAGACAAACGTGGAATTCAATTCCAATTAAAGTAAATAACTTTATTTTAATCCAATTCCAAATCAAAATATAAACTCCTTTATTTTTATTTAGAGTTACAGAAAAACAATGTATCTAATTTTAATTTAAAATAAACCTTTTATTTTAATTAGAAATTAGATAAAATAAATAAAATAAATTTTTTATTTAATTCTGGGTACCGGCGCTGCAGCAGTTTTTCTCTAAAAAAACTCAATTCTATGCTAATAATTATGCCCAAAAAATTTGTTCTATACATATATCAACATATATATGGAATCTGAACAATTAATAATTTGCATAAAGGTTTGGCTCTGATATTACTGTTAGGTTTGTAAGATTCATGCACGCAATCAAATTGCATAAAGTAAGCGAAAACATGATAAAATAGAGTTTTAAAATTTTACAAACCATATACCCGGATCATCCTTTATGCACAATTATTAATTAAACGAAAATATGAAGAACAAGAATTATACCTTTGAAAATTCGAGCTTCCTCAGGTACAAGTTCACCTCCAATCCTTTTCACATTCAACTTGAATCCACCGGGTTTGGTTCCTTCCTTTGATCAATATTAGTCACCCAAGTGTTTGGCCTCTAGAGGTGATCCACCAAGTAAGAAGAAAAATTCAAGAAGATAGGTATTTGGCAAAGCCCTAATTTTTTTATCTCTCATAGAAAAAAAGTGTACTCTCCCAACTATTGAAATTACATCACTTGATATCTGATATAAGACCTCTCTTATAAAGATATAGTCTTATATCAGATATCAGTTAACCCTTTTAATATTATTAAAATAGGGTAGTATTTAATTTATTGAACTCCTTTAATTAATTAGGCTCCCTAATCTTATTAGGGATAATTAATTAAACTCTTTTAATTAGTTTGCCTCCTAATGTTATTAGGAATAAATGAGAGTACTAATATTAAATTAATACTCAAACTCCTTTAAGAATTAAATAATAATAATAGTAATAATAATAATAAGACTCCTCTTATTAATTTATATTTAATATTACCAAAATATTAAATAATAAATATTAAGCTATTTAATTTATTCTATCACCATAGATTAAATTAAATACACTTAACTTATTATTACGATTATGACATTTACTTCTTAAATAAATATTTTTCTTTTTGCGGTGTGACCCTTTAGGTTCTCCATATTAAACCGGTTGTGAATAAATCAATTAGAACAATTCTAATCTTATTTAAATAAATAAATTAAATTATTAATTTATTTAAATAAATAATATTTATTCTACAATAGGGATAAGCCTCCCTAGCGACTAACGACTTTTTAGATAATATAGATTTCAACAATAATCATAAAAGAACCTTTGAGTAAATAGTTATCATACAATTCAATCCTTCCACCATACAATGTCCCAATTAAATATAAGACTTGGAATTATTGTCAAGTCTTATTTTATTTAATTATATGTATTTCGACTCTTAAATGCACAACTCCAAATAATGCAAATTAGAAACTCCTTTCTAATTTCATTATGCCTTGGCCATGGACTACTGAGTTGTCATTTATTGAATCACATAGGACATTTCTCTTATTTTACTAGAAGCGGTAGATTCTTTATTGATCATACATTATCTCAATGTACAACTTATTATACCCAAACATACTGTAAGACCCCAACTTTTATGAATAAAGATTAATTTTTCTCTAAATATTTTTTTGAATAATAAGGTGTGAATTTGATATAATATTATAGTTGTGGGTAATATTTACAAATTTTGCAAAGCAATCAAGTTGTCATAAAATATTTGTTTGGTCGGGAAATATTCTTTTTATCGGGGAATATCCGTACAACGGCACAATCATTGGTGAACCCCACAACGGAATAACAGTCGGATATAGAAAGCGACAAAAATAACATTTTTATAAAATAACGGCAAAACTTTTACTGTTAACTGTTGAAATATCCAATGATAAAAGTACAGTAATATACGTGGTTGCACAGTAGCACATAGTATTGTACAATATCTTTGAATATTGATGCTTACGTGAGAAGTCACTCAGTTTTATTCAATTATTACAACAGTAGTTGATGCATAGTATCTCATATTATTGATTCAACACAAAATCATCTGTATAATATTATATATTATTAAATCAATAATTGAGACAACAAAGTTATTCATATTATTATTTGCATTATTGACAATGTCTCGAAAGTTCTGTCGAGGAAATGAGTTTGGTCATCTAATTGCGCGCCAATATGGAAAAGTCCTTATCGGAAAGCCCCCTCTTTCTTGAGCATGATCTGGTTGTCAATATTGTGAGTTATAATATTAATGACGAATAATTATTGGAAGATTAAAAATGTATTAATTGAAGATAAAGTGATTTATGCTAAATATTTATTCAATCTTTGATATAAATAAGAAGTCTGTTATGAGACGTTTGTTATAAGTTTGGTTTATTCTATGTGACCCATATGTCATCATCTAAGAGTCACTTTCGCCAATAGTGCTTGCCTTCATCAGACATCAAACCACTTGTCGTTTCACATTACAGGCGTTGAACCACTAGTCGTTTCACATTACAGGCATCGAACCACTTGTCGTTTCACATTACAGGCATCGACCCACTTGCCTTTTTACATTACAGGCGTCAAACCACTTTTCTTTTCACATTACCAGTCATCAAGCCACTTGTTTCTTCACATTGCAAGGGATAAGCTAGAAATCTTCTATAAATAGAAGCTTATTTCTTCTTTCATTCTCACCAATTCACTAAGACTCACAAGAGAAAGCTATAGAGAGAGAATCAGAGAGAAAGAAGAAGAGTATTATGTTACTACACTATTACAGTATCCAATCTCCTACTAAGGTAAGGGGTATTATTTCTTTCATATTTGTAAGGGATATTATTTTTGTTCAATATTCGTAAGAAATAATATTTTCTTCCATACTCTGTAGTATGTAAGTAATATTATTTCGTTTCATATTTCTAATTCTACACTTATTTTGATAAGTATTGCTTCTATACTCCTTGAAATTTGTAGAATATCATTGGAATATGCGCTTCATCTAGTATCGTTTCACAAAAATATTTTTCTGAACATTCTTGTGAAGTTTTAATCTTTTCATGCCGGGGTACTATTCACAAAATACTATTTACCCAAGTACTATTCACCCTGGGTACTATTCATGACAAAAAATTAATTTCTATTTTGTCCAAATCATTTTTGATATAATATTTTCTTGAATTTTACTCCATAAAGCAGTATCATGTTGATAATTTGGACATTATTGAATTTTGGATAATGGAATTAGAAATCTTTAAAATTTATCCTTTGCTTTCATTTAATTGAATTCTTTTATCATTGTCATCATCCTCATGCTTATATTGTAATGAAAGTCATCTTTGGCCCGTAGAGCATAGATGGACTGTTGATTTGTATGATTATGACCAGGGATTATTCGGTATAATCATGACCTGTAATGTTACAAATGATGTGATAAAAGTCCTCATTAGTTCGTAGTGCATTGATGGACAGCTGTTGGTATGATCATGACCATTGGTGATAATAACGAATATCCCTAGCCCGTAGTGCATGGATAATACGTGGATGTGATACTAATGAATATCCTTGGCCTGTAGTGCATGGATAATTCAGTGATGTAGATTATTTATTGAGCTATCTTACATCGATAAAATATTGATGATGAACTTTTAAATCATAAAAGATAGTAGATATTATCCTCTACTTGACTCTTCTAATGGAATGCTTATTCCGCTGCAGTTAAACTTGTTGTTTATTGTATTCTATCAGTTTTACACTGTTGAAGGCTAATAATATTTTATTCTGCATTATCTTAGTCATAATATTCTTTATTGGGCTAGTTGAGTTCACCCTTTGCTTTCATTGTTCTCTTCAGGAAATGAAAATATAGATGGGACGAGTCAGGGAATGGAGTGATGGTCCAAGATAGGTGGCTATAGTAGTCCTCACTATTCTATGAAATAATGTGATAATAAATGTAATGAGGACTCCATTTGAGTTTGGATATTGTCTGTGAGACAATATTCATGTAAAAACTCTCAGCTACACTTTTGTCGTACTGTATAAATGAAGTTTATATTTAAATTTTGTACCATATATTTGACGACTCAGAATGAGTGATGTATACCTATTTTGGGGGCGTCACACATACCCTTTGATATACCCTAAGGGTCTTAAGGAATAAGTCAAAGTATAATTCATCATACACAAGATACTATGATGATCTCAAGTCCAAGGATCACTTGTACTACTATCACTATAGGAATTCCTATTGACAGACAATTAAAACTCCATTAGGTATTTCTTAGCGAGCCACATTCAGTGAACTTATTCTCTAATAAGCATCTACATACTTCCTTTAGTGACTCCACACAAATGATCATGAGATCAATCATCCTCATCTAATGAGCAAGTAACGTAAGTACCAATCTATCTGGATTCACTAATCCCAAATTTAGTAATCCAACGATTGGGAACTATTTTAGTTTTAAGCTTTCTAAGAATTTAGATCTCATTAGAATGATCATCATTATTATTCTAAAATCATTGCTTAAAACTATGTGTTTATCACATATTATAAAGCAGCATCATATAGATAATTAAAAGCCTTTAATAAATTAATATCTTTTATTAATAAATGAATAAAATTGTTACAAAGTATATATTTTATCATCAAACATGATTGGCTTATGTGCATACTACTTTCAAATTTAACAAATTTACACTTAATATATTACGAAAATTTACTATCATTATTACCTAGATTCATATAGAATGTTGAAAATTGATATGCTTGACATCTATAAATTATAATGTTATATTTATTACATATTTAATTACAAAATTTTAATAACTAACTAGACATAAAAATTATTAAATTATCGAAAGAAATTATAAAATGACAAAATAACAAGGCATGTGCCTCACACGGGTTAAAAGACTAATGATAAAATAACGGTATAATGATACATAAATTTATTAAATTAAACAAACAAATATATTTATAAATCTCTCTTAATAAATTCTACGTATACATGTATAAATAAATTTCCCTTAATAAATTATATACACACACACATACACACTAAATATTGATACCTTTGTGGGGAAATATATAGTATTTTATGTTAGAGGAATATTGATAAGGAAAACCCAAATGGGTTGACCATGTAATTAAGGAGGTTTGCTCTCTTATTGATTTGTTGGGTTTAAACATTGGGTCAGCTGTGACATCCCAGATTTTTAGAATTTATAAATCAGAATTTTATAAATAAAAGTATTATTTATGAGATATGTTGGGTGTGGGTATGTGTATTTCATATATTGTAGAATATATGAATTGATGTGAAGAAAATGTTATATATTAATTTTAATATATATAAATATTTAATTGAATTATTTATTGAGTAAATAAATAAATTTTGTTTTGATTATAGAGTAGTGTAATTAAGTGTAGTAGATTAATTAAATGAATATTTAGTATTTAATTTAATTAATATAATAATTTTATGTTATAGTTCTAATTTAATTGAGATAATTAAATTTGATGAGTTATGTGATGATTGTTACACGAAATTATAATTAACAAGTAAATATAATTATGTGACAATTTAATGAGATTGATTGATGTTAAGCTATTGATTAATTAAAATAATGAGTATTTGCCAAACATGGTCTTAGGCTTTTCAAGTTCAAGTTGGTGTAACCTATGTATTAACTAGTAATTAGTATATCTAATAATTACTATGAGTTACATATATTATATATTACTAGTATTGTATATTATATGTATATACTACAAGTTAGTATGTTAGTTTTAGAAAACAAACAAAAGAAAGAAGAAGAGAGTTAGAGAGAGTGGTAGGAGAAGAAGAAGAGGAAGGAAAAGAAGAAGAAGGGAAAGCTTTGAGAAGACAAAACAAGCCCATCATCATCATCTTCATCTCTCTCTTAAATCCATACTAATAAGGCTATAATCTAAATTCCTTGTTTTAATTATATTTTTATGTTCTTCATAATGTACGATAATGGTTATATAGAAGTTGTATTGAGAAATTGAAAGAGATAGAGAGAAATAGAGGAATTGAGATGAGCTAGAAGAAGGTAACTTCTAAAATCTTATTTAATCTTTGATTTTTGGGTAGATTTATGTTCTAGGGTAATAGATCATGCTTAATCTTGTTTGTATTGGTTTAATCTTTGATTATCAAGAATCAAGCAAGAGGATTCAAGAAAGAAAATGAAATGGAAAGAAAATTTGAAGAACAAAATTCGTAGGTTTTGAGTAATTGTGGACATATCTTGTGAAATTCATATCTCTTTGGGTATAATGAGTTAGAAAGTGAGCCTTATTTCAAATCGAAGATATGGAAGTAAAATATATTCTGAAAGTGGAATTACATGAAAACTCTTTGTAGATTTCTTGCAATGTCTATTTTAGTAAGGCTGGTCCGAAGGGAAAATAATCTGTCCAGAAAATGAAAACTGTTACGGTTTCTGACTTTGACAAATTCATATAAATTTGTGTGTTTTGAATCTGAAGAAACTTAAAACTGAAAAGTTGTAGATATAGAAGTTTACTAGCTGCACTCGCAAGATTGAGCCATTTTATGAACCGGATCATGTCCGAAATAAATTGTTTAGTAAGGATGTCCAGAAAATAAAATTTTCTACACTAGTTGATGAATTGTAGAATCTGGTTTTGATGGATAAGGGTCTGACTTTAAGGCCTAGATGAGGTTGTAGTACACTGAGTAAGGGTTAATTCTATATAATAAGGAACAAAAACGGACATGTAACAAAGGAGATACGTTAAAAACGAAACCAACGTTTTGTTAAAGAAATTGTGAAGATGAGTTTTATAATTATGTTTGAATTAAGATTTTGGGTGATGGTATATTTTGATGATTAAAAATATGTTTTGTCATATGTAATGAATATAGATATGTGTTATCATATTCTATGCATAATTAACCATTTAAGATCAAGAGTTGAGATAAGTTAATGTGTGCACATAACGTGCTCGATAAAATGCCTAAAAGTAATAGTTTTCCTAAACTTTGGTATACAAAGTGTCTAACTAATGGCTAATATTGGATATCTAAGTATGAAAAGATGATAAATACAAGAATAATAATGGAAAGAAATCGAAAATGGTAATTTTTGATTTGTGAAGGAAAATTAAACATGTAAACAATGTGTTGAATATGCATTTTTGAAACCAAATTGGTAAAATAAAATGGTGTGATATACGCACATTAAACTACAAGTGAGATAGTCTAGCATGTGTGGTGATGAAAATGAAAATAAAACCGAGTTGCATATAAAACACAATTAGATGTCTATAAAGATATTATAAAGGATAATAAGATAAAGTAAGATCTTAGAATAAATTTGACCATGAGATTGATTATTGATTTTATTTATTATCAATCTCATATACAGTGTAGGTTGTGCAAGGACGCGAAGTATTAGCGTGTTGGTAAAACGCCGGTAAAGGCAAGTCTTTCAGTTCCTTTTTGCTATATGAACTTGATGATTATCTGCTTTAAAATTTTAGTGTATGATGTATTATATATGTCAAAAGTATGAAATGTGAAAGTCAATCTATGACTATGATGATTGAACTATGAATGTTGATTGAGTAAGGAACTCAATCTTTATAGTTGTTATGTAAACTACAACATGTATGCTATGTTTGTTTATGATTATTCTTGTATGTTGAGCATGTTATTATGTGTTACGTGATGCATGAAAATTGTTAGATTTTGCTGAGCTGTCGAGCTCATTCTTGCAAATAACCATTTTTGCAGATTCAAGAATTGAAGGTAACGCTATGTGCTACTTGATTGTTATGGATCAAAAGTGATATATGAAGATTTAATATCCTAGCTAAGTTGTTATTCTTGTAAACCATGTCTAATATTTCAGTAAATGTATTAATGTTGTAATTATAATATTGTTTTGCGAGTGTAAACTATTGTAGTATTAAAATGATTATGAGATATTTAGATGTAAAGGTTGAAGGTTTTGGGAACGAGGATAGTTTGTAATAGAAAATTTTAATTATTCCACAAATTTCAATGGTTGTATTATTGTTTAATGATGTAAAATTAAAGGTTGAATGTATTATTAACGAACGAAGTCGAGAATTAAATTATATAAATTTTGGGGTCGTTACATCAGCATTCAGGAGAATTCTCTTGAATGTACCAGGTCAATGTGGAGGTGCGCCCTTAAGATCGTCCGAAAGAATATAATCTTAGTTGACTCAGAAGTTGGTCCGAGGATACCCTTACCATTTAATAAAAAAATAGAGTAAAATACAGTGACACCCCTCTAGATAATCATAATAACACTTATCTCCCCTATAGTTTTTTAAGTAACAGTACCCCTCCAAGTTTTCAGGGTTACTTAAATAGATGAAATTATATATTTACCGTTGTATGTTATCAAATTTTAATTCATGAATAATATATATATATATATATATATATATATATATATATATATATATATATATATATATGTTTAATTATCCCTTTTAACACAATATATTTTAATTATAGTTTTATTTGTAATTAAGACTCTCATTCAAATAATTTAATTTAATTAACACATATTTTTGGATAAGTGATACAAATATTAAGAATTTTAAATTAAATTATTGAAATCTAAGTAGGCACACTTAGAAGGGGGGGTTGAGTAAGTGTAGGAACAACAATGTCAAATTTTTGACCAAATAAAAATTCCTTTGGATATACAATGCAGGAGGCTGGATTCTAAATCCTTATAGATTAAAAATGTTATGACAAAATGCTATGTTGATTTTAAACTATGCAAAATGCTTAATTTAGAAACTTAGCCTTTTTTTCGAATGTGATTATGTGAATGCAATTTGCTGAATCGGTTTTGTAAATTTATAGATTTTAAATGCAGGTTGCTGGATTAATAGTTAGGCAAATGATGAGAAAGCTTAGCACAATAATCAATCACATGAACACAAGAATTTTTACGTGGTTCAACTACTACCCTATATAATAGTAGCATAATCCACGTCCAATACCAACTAGTATTGGAGACTCACTTTTATTAAACAACTTTGATTACAAAACAAGTTTCAACCACTTGAGCACCTTTGCTTCTTGTGCACCTATGCATTCTCAAGCACCTATGCTTTCTCCAAGCACTACTACAAAACAGTAAATAGACAACGCGAAAAAAACGTTGTGGTTTCAATCAGAAAAACGTCGTGGTTAAGGGTGTTATCTATTTGACACCCTTACACAACGTTTTTAAAACGTTGTAGTTAAGCACAATACACAACGTTTTTTAGAAAAAAACGTTGTAGATTTGTTTTTCAAAAATTAGCAGATGCTTAAAAACGTTGTAGAAGGTATGATTCCACAACGTTTTATGATTACACAACGTTTTTTGGATAAAAATGTTGTTGTTTAGTATATCAGACAACGTTTTTTAAATGTTGTAGATAAAAAAAAGAAAAAAAAAGAGTGTGGTTCACCTATATTACCAATGCACCTGCAATATGCTAATGCCATAATATATAGCCAAAATGTATCAACCATTCAAAATACATCCCAATAATACAATTCGTTTACAGTTTCAAATTACTACATCCAAAAAATATTACATTGTATTTTATCAGTTAGACTGCCTGATTAAAGTAAAATCTACTCTTTGATGAGCCTAACTAGGGTATAATCAACATACTATGAAAACTCAGCCAAATCAAGATCATCATCCTTGGAGTGCATCCGTGCAGTTTTATTCATTGGCCTGTCACAAGTAACAAGATATTGCAGAGGTCAGGCAAAATTATACAATGTTAACAAGCAAATAGAGCCATCATACATCTCAA
This sequence comes from Panax notoginseng, assembly GCA_016801055.1. Taxonomy (NCBI): domain Eukaryota; kingdom Viridiplantae; phylum Streptophyta; class Magnoliopsida; order Apiales; family Araliaceae; genus Panax; species Panax notoginseng. The sequence goes on along the minus strand of CM029020.1, from coordinate 165,335,156 downwards.
AATTCCAATAGTTCAATTGACTCCAATTTAGTAATAGTTTGACAGTGTTGTATCTATAACCAGATCTACAATTTTGCTATTTAACTTCATATAAAAGCATAGCAACATAATGCGGTAGGAGAAGAGATAATTCAGCTGCTAAGGTTTTTATAATGAAGAAAAATTACTAGTGTGAAGAGATAATTCAAGCATCAGCTGGCAATTAGTCTACACACCTATAACAGAAAGGGGGAAACACTCAAAAAAGGCAACTCCAATCTCTACGAAGGTAGAACACAAAAATTCCAGTAAAGGTTCCATTTCACACAAAAAAAGAAAAAGATAAATAGCCGCCCCTAAAAATCCTCTCTGAGCACTGCAACAAAATCTCAAATAAAAATATTGAAGTAACACAACCAAATATGTTGTACCTTTTGATGATACATAGTTGCAGATTCAAGAAACTTCCCATAAACATGAACCACCTCTTTCACCAAACGAGAACTTGTAAACAAGTCCTGCCAGCATGAAAAAATAACATTTCAGGTTTAACAATTAACATGAAAGCAATTTATTAATTTTATAGCAACTAGAATTTGTTGTTTTGACCAAATGAGAACTTACACACAGGTCCTTGACAGCATGAAAATGAACATTTCAGGTTTGCCAATGAACATGATAGCAATTGAGCCACACGTATTAGTATTTCAGTAAATACCCTTAACCCATTGTTAAGGAGCCAATGGACAGAACTGATAAAGAACCAAATGCAGTTAATATTCATAGAACTCATTATAAGCTCTTTCTAGCATGGAGTCAAAGTTCATTAACAAAGGAATTTGGCTACCAAAGTTTTGATACTAACAAGTTATGCCTATGGATTTAGCATCTTTATAGGTGGATTTTAAAATGATTAGGTTTGAAAAATTATTTGAAATCAATCTACCAAGGATTCTAGGAATCAACATGAGTCTAGTTAAGAGTGAACTTCCTACCCATGTTCAGTAATGTGATTGTAAATATTTTTTTAACGAGTATTAGATTGCACATAATACATAAATCTTATAAGAACTAATGTAAAAAAGGATACTTAGCATACCTATATAAACTGCATATCAACATATGAAGAAAAAAATGGCTCTGTTTGGGCCTTTAATTTAAAGGATGAGATGAATAAATAATTATGCCCAACAAATTCTTGACATTAATAAGTTTCTTTTGCCTTTTTTAACCAATTAGCTTATGTACTGTGTTGTGTAAGCTATGCATCAAGGATTAACAAAGTAACTCACCTTGAGCTCCTCAAGAGAAAATCCTCTGCCAGCATAAGATGCAATCATCTACCAAGAGAATCCTTGAAAAACACTCAAATTTCACATCATCTTCATGTAAACCCGTCCTAAGACATCAAAATCTTCTCTACACATTAACTGATTTCTCAATAAAAAATTAGGACAAATAATTATTGAAGAAAAGCAAAATCTAGCTCCCAATTTATATAACAAAAGAAATTACTCAGCAGAAAACTACTTGCACACATATATTAATAGAATACAATATAAGAATCAATGAAAAACATCAAAAAGGAAATTATTATTAGTAGAATAGGGTTTTGATTGTGTAAAAGAATAAATTATACCTGGATAGGAGTAATACCAAAGAATGAAGAGGCAGAGCAACACAATCAGAGGAATGATATGAATCCACTTCTGCGACCATGACTTGGAGCTCGAATTTTCTCTCTTCAGCTCGATGTCGCTGCTTCCGAATGTCAAAAGATCACCGGTGACGTCAATTTTCTTCCTTGAAAAAGACGACGAGGGTTTCCCCTACTGCATCGGGTAGTGCTGTGACATATCAATCGCGTGCTGGTCCTTGGAAATCAGATGCAAGCTTAGAGAGGTTCCGGTTCAATCGTCGAGCTTCTCTAGGTGCTAAGGTAGACTCTGTCCTTCGTTGAACCGACTGTCGATCGGTGTTAAAGGTGTGCCCTCTGCTTGTCTTTGTCATGGATCTAGAGATTTGAGAGTTACTGGAAATCTAGGGTTTGATGGAACGAAAAGAGGCTAAAAAGAGAGATGAGAGACGAAGACACCCGGTGAGAAATGTGAAAGAGAGTTTTAAGTTTTCATTTAACTGCCTATTTTTTTAGCTTCGTGTTTTACTTGATAGACAACGTTTTTAAAAAAAATATTATCTAGTTAAAACTAAAAAAATGCCCTTTTAAATAGATAACGTTTTTGCATATATATCTATAACGTTTTTTTTAAAACGTTGTAAAAAAAATACCACAACGTTTTTTTATAAAAACGTTGTGGTTCAAGTGTTGTCTATTTAGTATTTTGTAGTAGTGAAGCTTGATTGTAACAACAGTAATCCAAACCAGATTACAATTTAGATTTAGATGATATTAATTTGTATGAGAAATTAAAATACAAATAGAGGTCTATTGATCAAAGAAATTTATCACTTAATAATGCAAGGCTGTAGTATGCAATAATGAGCAAGAAAGATATTACCAGATTATATGCTATAAAATTGTAGGGATTTCGGCATAAAAACGCAGCGAAAAATAAAAATTATAAAGCCAAATCCGAAACCCTAAAACAGGATCCATGCGAAAACATAATAATTCAGTGTTTAGATATTATACCGATTATAGTATTTTCTGAACCGCTTCGAATCTCCAACGCAATTTCTCACGGTACTACGTCTCTACGGTATCCACACAAATGCCTGCGAATCGTCACACGATCTACAGTGAAGAGAGCTGTGGTACTAGCCACCAAGGATCAGGATTTTCAAAGGTTTTCTCTCTAGTCTCTCTCTAAGAGCGGCTATGGTTTATGAGGTTATGATGATTATTCCTAAAAAGGCTACTACATATAATATATATAGCGGTTAAAAAGGGATTAATCAAAAACCCTAATAAAATTTGAATATATATATATATATATATATATATATATATATATATATATATATATATATATATATCTTAATTAAGTCTTACTTAATTAATATACCTATATATAAATTATCCTATTAATTTAAATTCGTAATTTAAATATTATCAATCATATTGACATATTTAAATCTTTACAATTTAAATTAATTCCATTTTAATTACGTTTTATGTGTGTGACCCTATAGGTTATTATTACGTTGGTAATAATTTTAAAATCATATTATAAAATTATAAACAGTGAGCAGCATCTAGTAATGCATCACTGCTACCCAAGTAATAATAAGATCGATGATTCGATGCAACCTTTTTGTGATCAATATTTCAATGTAATTTAATCCTTTTAACCTTGACATCCTAAATTAAACTCGAATCATGGAATGTGTCATACTCTTCATAATTTAATCTGAGTTTTCTTCATCAATGAGTAGACTATATGAAACAAATCACTATTTGAGCATGGTCATGCATTTCATAGTCCTACTCAATCAAGAGGCCTATGAATATCACCCCTAATATATATAGGAGGGTTAAATTCCATCTAGATCACTCATATGCCTCACACGATTCATGATGCACCCAATAATCACATTTATAGTCTACCCTATTAAAGGTGACCTTTGATGATATCAAAGTACATAAATTCTCGTGTAGTAATATAGTGATTTAAGGTCGGAGGATCATTACATCATTGTCACTATAAGAATCGCTAATGACACTTCGCATAATGCTCCACATAGAATTCTCATGGTGGGTCTGTCCAGTACATCGTTCTCTAACACGTACCTATGCATTGACTTAATATCTCATATATTCATGACCAATGTGATTTGGTCATCAGTCAATCCACATACTAGTCTCAATGCATCATTGTTGTCCCATCAACAATGATACTCGACTAGGGACATTTAAGAGCAATGATACTAATTGTAATTAAATAATCTCATGTTCAAGTCACATACTTAAAACTATATAATTTGTATCACTATTCTAAGGAATTTTATTATGTTAACATATATATAACGCAGTAAATAAAACCATTATAAAATCATTCATTTATTCAATCAAATATAATATCAAAATGTTAAGCAATTATATCAAATAATTAGCCTCTAGGGCATAAACTCTAACAAAAATCACCTCAGAAATGAACCTCAGAAACTTCTTCAATAAGATTACCGTTAGCAGTAGGAAGAAGTTAAAGAAGAAAACACACTTTTCTGTTATCTATGTATTATCAAAAGCAGTATGTATTTTCTTGTTTTTCTTATCAATAGACCTTGTCTTTTTATAGGCTTCATAGTAAGTTATCGTTGCAAGGTTGCTTATACAGAATGTGACTGTTTGATACAAATTAAGCACATCGTGCATTTTGTTAATCAATTAGAATAATATCCAGATTATGTGTCAATCACAATTTGATCAAGTCTCTTTCCAATTATATGCTATCATAGGACACTGTTATGATCAATAAAAGATATTTCGCTGACATCATGATAAATCAGTGATTGGTGATAAGTTTGAATCTGATTGAGTTCCTATCATGTGGTGAAAATAATTTGATATGTTTCGCTTAAATCATGATATAAATCAGTGTGATTGATAACAGGTTCAGGTCTGATTGGGTGCCTATCACGTAGGAAGGCATATCTCTTACGGCTCCTATTTTATATCCTATATCATTATAAGAGAATATGTATTAGTAGCTTAACGTCTGGAATCCCATTAACAGATTGATTACCTTACCATAAATACCATGCTTTGTCGCAGCCACTAGTTTGGCAAAGAGATTATTACCATATCTTCAGTGGGTCGGTAAACCAAATTAATTGCTTCCCTTATATTAAGTAATTATATCAATCATAATTCATGGAATTAACTTTTAAACACTTACTTCATGATCTTAGTGTATCTATCACACAGATTATGGTAATAATATTTAGCTTAATTTGTTAAACATGTTTGGCTCCGAATTAATATATGATCAAAATAGTTATATGTATGTATGTAATGCACATGTCCTAAAACCTTATATTGGAAAGTAATTAATGTTAAGATCTTACATATATTTCCTAGGACTCAAAGTGCCTTTCATCCTTCAAAGATTTCAAGTCTTTATATTGTCATTCTCGATGTTCCTGTAAAGCCATTTCTTTTCCTGAAATTTCATAGAGCATGATTTGAGGAATAATATGGTCATCATCAAAACATTTAGGATGGAGTATGACATAAGTCAACATTCTCCCCCTTTTTGATGATGACAACAAAATAATTATGACTCCCCCTAAATTCATGCATATCTCAAAAATGAAAAAAAAATAGAATTCAACACTTGAGTCCTACTTTCTGCATATATGCAGTTTTAATGAGCCTACAATACATTGTTAGAATAATCCACAATATATGTTAAACAGTAGTAACAACATTAAACCATTAAACTGTTAACCATAAAATCATCCCAACAAGCAATCATTTAAAACATAGTCTTAACCAAAAGTCGATAATCATGCATGAAATTTTTAAACAGATATCAGTCTTTAATCATGACAAATAATGGCATAATTCATCTCCCCCTTTGGCATCTATCAAAAAGAGAACCCAGATAGCAAAAGGGGAATGATGGGGCACTAATATAGGCATCCTCCTCATCAATATATACATGGTTGGCCTCTCGAGCAGTGAAATATGGGCAGTGTAGCCGATGGTGTTCAATTTCCTCCAAGGACATGGTGTCTACAAAACGTGGAGGTCGTGCTATGAAGGTAGAAGGAGGTAGAGGAAGGTCTAGGAAGTCTCCTTGGTATTCAGCCATCTAGTTGCACTGTGGCCATTCAGGGATGCGAGAATTGACTGTTTCAGCTTGTAATTCTTCACTGAAGTCATTCATGCGCCTTTCAGTGAATCGACCGAGAGACCCAATCTGGTTGCATATGAATTTCAATTTAGTGCTTAGTTGACAGGCATTGAAATTCATTTTCCTCTGAAGAGCTTCCACTATGGCCTTGGTATGCAGTTCAAATCTGGCCTGCAGATCAATGAATTCATCTTCCACATTACGAAAGTTAGTGTGTAGTTCTGCTCGACTGATGGGGAGATTGCCCTTTTTTAACACAGAAAGGCGGTGTTTAATGTCTTCTACATCAGCATAGAGTGTGGTATAATTTTTAACAAGAGTGTTGAGAAGATTTAGAATTTCAAGAGAAGGGGATTGTGGAGCAAGGGGATGGAAATAGGTGCTGGAGGAACTGAGGGGACATCAGGAGCAATTCGTATAAACTTTCCATCTACCAGTGTGATATGGGAACTTTTGAGATTCACAAAATCGATTGAATCAGTAATGGTGATTAAACCTTCATTGTTTAGGGGGATTTGGAAGTGAGTGAACAATTTGGTGAGAAAACAACTGTAAGGAAGGTATTTTTTGGAATGTTTTACACAGTTAACCATATGTTTGAGCATCATAAGGGAAAAGTTAAAAGGTTTCTCTTTCATTAATACAGAAACTAAGACCAAGTCCTGGTATGTGAATTCAGCCCCACCACCAATACGAGGTAAAAGGTTATACCTCAACAATTTGTGAAGGACTATGGCAATAGGGGACACATCAATAGTCTTGGGAAGAAGTACTGAAGTCAGAGTAGGGTCAGCCATTATGGTTTAAAGTTGGTCAAGAGGGGACAGAGGAGAATAAACTGGTCCTTTAAGGGTAAATGGACAATTACCCGTAAAAGGAATTGACAGTATGCTTCCTAAATTCATAGCAGTAAAAATCAATGATTTTCCTTTGACAAAGGAAGTGTAGCGGTCCCCACTATGTTTGAGGTTGGTATAGAATTGTTGAACCAACTTCGGATAAGCCATAGAGGGATGAGCACTTAAGGAGGATAGACCACAGGATTCAAGAAGATGTTGAAGAGGGGAGTTTTGATAGTAAAACATGTCAATTGATTTCTTATAAACAAATGATTTTTGACAAATTGAAGATTTAAAGCGAAGTTCGAAGTTATGACCTCTAAAGAAATTCTTCGGAACGTCATGCAAAGAGAAAGATAAAGGGATTACAGACATTGGTGGATATCTGGGAGACGGTTATTTGATTCGACGACGTTTGGTCCAAGTAGAAGTACCAACCGGTGGAGGAGAAGGAAGACTTGTTTCAGATTCTACAGGGGAGGAATCGCCGGAGATGGTTGTTATCGATGGTTGCTTATGTTTCATTTTTTTAGAGCAGCGAGCCGGAGGTTGAGGAGATGAAGATGGTAGAGGCATCTCGTCGTCAGATTCATCATGAACCTATTTAGCAAGTCTGGTTCGTATTTTGTCAGAGATGGTTTGGGAGGAAGTGATGGGTACAGAGACGGTTGAAGTGATGAAGAGATGAATAAGAAGCTGAAAGAGTAAAGTGGATTATGATTTAACGTGTGTGCGTGTTACCGAGATATAGGAAGTTGTGGAGCTGTGTTTGGTAAGGGAGATCTGAATAGATTTTTAACTTATTTATGGCAGCAAGTCATGCCGTGATATCTAGATTGTATGTATAATTTCCTTAAAGCATGCAGACCATATATAACTATATCAGACACAACCCAAGTTCTCTTCTTAGAGTACAAAATCTTTCTTCCCCACTGATAAGTTGGTTTTATACCTACTTATTCGGTATCTATTACTTGAATTAGCTACTTAAACTCATGTTTCTTAGTTACTTTTCACGCATTTTGTGTTCATTTTGTAGATCTTAGGTTTGGGAAAGATATGAGCGACTATTGGTATGAAAATGCAAGAAAAAGCAATCCGGATATCATTTGGGCTTTCATGTTCATGTCATGTTCTTAGCTTGGAACTTGGACTATGTTGTAGAGCTTCTTCTAAGCTTTTCGGAACATTTTGAATCATTCCAATTGGAGTTCGGATGCAAGAGTTATGACCTTTGTACCAACAAACGTTGAACGTCACTGTTTTGGATGGCCATTTGCATAGTTGCCACTTACAATCCAATTTCATCCTTCATCCGTGCATTATTTCTCAATTACATTATTTCTTAATTGTCAAATAATGAAAGTTGTAGAGCTCTTCGATAGCTTCGATTTGATAGGTGGCAGGCCCCGCAACTCTTCCCGGATCAAAAGTTATGGACATTTTACCAGAGGACACTGCAGCAGAAAACGGACCGCGTGGGCACGCGAATTTGTAGTGCATTTCCCGCGTGGCTGTGAGCGACCCTGGAGCCAAAAAAATGTGATTTTTTGCTTGAGCGCGGCCTCGCCCAACTTCAAGCCAATTCCTAACCGGCCGCGCGACTTCGGGTGTTGACAAAAGCTGACTTTTCATTAAACAGTGAATTGAAGCGTAATTTGGAGAGGGGTTCAATTAGGGCTTATATATTAGACGTATTTTCATTATGTAAGATACATTCCACCCCTTGGGGGCTCAAGCTAATATTGTTTTCTTTCTTCAACTTTGAATAAGTAGATTAAAGTAGATTAGAGTAGTGATTTCTCGAGTAGATTAGATTGAAGACTTGAAGCGATTGGAAAGCATTGGAGATTCAACCTTGGAGCAAGAGAACAGATTTGCACTACCATTCTTTATTCTTACTCTCTCTTTGATTTCTAATTGTATCTTATGATGTTTATTCAATATGTGGATGATAGCTTTAATTCAGTTATGATTTAAACACTACTTTGGGATTGCAATGGATTCTATGGATTAGTTATTTCTGATATATTTCATTGTTAATCTTATTGATTGTTATGGGATTGTCTATTAAGATTCATGCTTATTTGCTTAGTTGATTGGCCATCAATTACTGTGATAATCCATATGGACTCGAGAGACGAAGTGTGGGTTAAGATATGATCTTATTAGCTTATGATTGTATATTCTACATTGTGATAGGATGTATGATTTGTGCTTAGGATAGACATATACCGAAGCACCATTCGTAGTCAATTGAGAACTTGGGCTTAAACCCTAATTATTTATAAATCACATAGCCATATAGTGGTTTAGATAATGTGGGTGTTCATGTGTATTCTATCAACTGTGGATTATATATGATATAGGTATGGTACATTGAGAGATGACTATACTTTACTTTTATTTTCTCGACTAACAGTCCAGTTCAATTAGTTTGACTTAACATGAAGTGTGTGGATTTAAATGAGTCAATTGATGAAATTGTGATCTCAGGTCTTCATTATCTAGTCTTACTCTAGGAATAGTTAGTATTATTTCATTTCATAGTTTTAATATAAAATATTAAATCATTCGTTTAAATAAGACTGAAATGGTTATGGGCTAGTGCTTGGTGAACTTAATTAGTTAATTCTCCGTGGGAACGATACTTTACTTACTCTTTATTACTTGTTGACCGTGTATACTTACACGCATATATTGATCGGTAAAACGACCAATAAATTTTTGGCGCCGCTGCCGGGGAATTAGCTTAATAAATTTTTTCCAACATTAATTTCAATCAAATTGGTCTTAATTAAACTTTTTTTTATTTTATTTTATTTTAATTATCTTCTTATATTTCTTTCTTTTCAGGTACCATGAATTACTTTTATCAATGGCCTTATGCGAATATGCCTCAACCAAGGGACATAAGCACTGAGGGACTCAATGTATTTTCTACATTGTCAGCACAAATTGCAACACTTTCGGAGAGGTTGGATGTTCTTGCAGTCCAACGTAATTGAGAGATAGCAGTTACATGTGAATATTGTGCTGGCGAGCATCCAAGTTATCAGTGCAATATCAGGGTTGGACAAGTACAGTTTGGGGGTGATAAACTCAACAACTATGTTTATCCCAATTATCATCAAGGTTGGGGGTATCACTCGGATTTTGAATGGAGTTATAATTATCGAGACCTATACTGTGTCCCAAGTCCAACACATCCATCAGATTTCTCATATCCACCTCCAATACAACAAGAAGAAAATTCAAGGTTAAAGGATTTCATGTCAAAAAGCATAGCAGACCATAAAGAGATGATGATGAGTCAGGAGTTATCAAGCCAAAATCTTAACAAACAGATGGAACAACTCATTAACTCCTCAATGAATGGTCCTCAATACATGGATTTTGACACTAAACAAGATAATTCAAGATTGGAGGATTTGTGGTTCAAATTTGTAGCATCAACTGAGGAGAAGATGATTGAGCAAGATAGGTCAATTCGAAATCTTCAGAATCATATGGATCAAATATTCTAAGCCTTGAACAATCGCCCTCCAAACAATTGGTGCTATGACATGGATGATGAAACTGATGGAGAGCCAGAAGTGCACATGCCACTGAATGAACTGAAAGGAGTGGACATTAAGGAGACAATTGGGGGAATGGAAAATGAAGAACGTGAGCTGACTTGTATAATACCCCAAGTGCCTTCTCAGTTAGAGTTGAAAAATTCAATGAAATTTGCACACCCATGTCCCCTTGGTAGTCACATCCAAAGCCAGAATTTCCACGATTATGAGGCCTCTTACAAACCATGGTGGGTTAAGGAAGAGATAATAGAAGAAGAAAATCCTGTTGTATCTGTCATGCCTCAATGCAAAAATCTATTCACAGATACAACGGAAGGAGCACCTGGCTATGCAATAGAACTAGGGACATCATGTACAAGAAATATGCTAGGTTGTTTCAATTCACAAACACGCAAGATGGGGAACCCACCTACGCACAATGCAGTTCTAATGGATGGAGGGTTCCTAGCTTATCGAAGAGGAATTGGATAGCGGTATCAACAAAAGAGTCCAGCTAACAGACTATAAACCGAGCACTCGATGGGAGGCACCCCATCCAATCTTTCTTCCTGCTTGTTTAATTCTTTTTTACATTTCCATATTTAGTAGATGTTAGACAGTGGAAAGTTTTAATAATAGTTTTATTGTGTCTCCTCTCAAGTTCAATCCAATTGCTATAAGCATTCAGGATCAAACAGAAGTTAAACAAAAACTGAAGCTGCCAGAGTACAGGGTCGCACGGCCACGCCCAACTACAAGCCAAACACCACGCGACCGCGCCATAGCTCAGTCACAGAAAAAAAAATTGCTAAATTTTTAGAATTTCTGACTCAAGCATTCGGACAGTTAGAAGCCCACACTCAGTCTCCAACTATAGAATATCTCAAACTTAGCCATCACCTGATATACCATCGGATCATGAGGAGGCGAACAGATATGACATTTCCACTTAGGGGAGTATTCTTTCACTTTTAATTACAACGAGGGCATTGTATATTTTAAGTTTGGGGGTATTGGGTTGTAGTGAGTAGTTGTTGCATATAGTTTGATTGCATGTTTAAGTTGCATAGTAGGGGTATTTTAGTATCTTTGTAGTTAAATTCTACATGAATTTTTTTTTTTAGTTTTCTTTTGTCTTGTTTACTTATTATGTGTTTAGTTGCATAACATTGCATAATCCCAGGCTTTTAGTTAGTTGAATTCTAATTTGGCCAATGATGAAATAGAAATTTGATAGATTTTTGACTTTAGTGGATATCTTGAGCTTAGTTATAATTTTATACAGGATATAATTCATGCTTGCTGTTTAGATGTTACCAGGTAGCACGACAATGTTCCTATTTGCTTGTTAGTTAAGATTAGCATGCTTGTCTGCTAAGAGGAAAATGTTATTTTTAATGATAGAATTGTGTAAGAAGTGAGTAATGACTATGAAGACACTTAAACTCAAGTTTTGGAAACGCATGGGTATGTTTGCTTGATAAAAAAAAAGAAAAAAAAAAGAGAAAGAAATTGAATAATTACCGTGGCTAGTCTTGTTTCGGGGCCTTTGTTACTTGAGTAAGTACGCCCGAGGGGATTGTCTCTACACCTAGCGCCCTAAGGTCTTAATGGTCTAGGAGTCGTTGGTTGAAAGCTCGCTAAGGGGTAGCACTGTTAGCCTAATGGAATGAGACATTGCACAGTCATGGGAAATATATAAAAAAAATCAATAAACACCGCGGGAAAGTGCGAAAATTGCCTTCTTGAGTAAAAATAAAGCAGAATAAACCCATTGTTGAACCTTAAGTTGTATTGATGTGTTGGAGTAGTTGATGTCTCAGCAGTATATGTAGTTCTTGATTTAAACTTCAATTTTCTGTCTTAAGCAATATAGCATGTGGTATCTTCACCTTTTTCAAGCTTATCTGTGAACACATCACACACACACAACATCTTTATAGCAGGTTAGGATTATATGATTGTATGTCATTATGCCTTTAGCTTAGTTTGATGCTTTGTTCTTGAATCTTGATATTTCTCTTAGGCATATCTTATTGGAATTCTTAACATGGCTGGAAATCTGGGGATTCATTGTCATAGTAGCGTAGCTTGCATAGCATGTAGAATGCATTATGTTGTGTTGCTTGGGGACAAGCAACGGTTTAAGTTTGGGGGTATTTGATAAGTTGGTTTATACCTACTTATCCGGTATCTATTACTTGAATTAGTTGCTTAAACTCATGTTTCTTAGTTACTTTTGATGCATTTGTGCTCATTTTGTAGATCTTAGGTTTGGGAACGATGTGAGCGACTATTGGTATGAAAATGCAAGGAAAAGCAATCCGGATATCATTTGGGCTTTCATGTTCATGTCATGTTCTTGGCTTGGAACTTGGACTATGTTGTAGAGCTTCTTCTAAGCTTTCCAGAACATCTTGAATCATTCCAATCGGAGTTCGGATGCAAGATTTATGACCTTTGTACCAACAAACGTTGAACATCACTATTTTGGATGGCCATTTGCATAGCTGTCACTTACAATCCAATTTCAGCCTTCATCCGTGCATTATTTCTCAATTGTCAAAAAATGAAAGTTGTAAAGCTCGTCGATAGCTTCGATTTGATAGGTGGCAGACCCCATAACTCTTCCCGGATCAAAAGTTATGGCCATTTTACCAGAGGACACTGCAATAGAAAATGGACCGCGCGGGCGCGCGAATTTGTAGTGCATGTCCCGCGCACGACTTTGGAGCCAAAAAAACGTGATTTTTTGCTTGAGCGCGGCCTCGTCCAACTTCAGGCCAATTCCTGAGCGGTCGCGCGACTTCGGGTGTTGACAAAAGCTGACTTTTCATTAAACAGTGAATTGAAGTGTAATTTGGAGAGGGGTTCAATTAGGGCTTATATTTTAGATGTATTTTCATTATGTAAGATACATTCCACCCCTTGGGGGCTCAAGCTAATATTGTTTTCTTTCTTCAACTTTGATTAAGTAGATTAGAGTAGGGATTTCTCGAGTTGATTAGATTGAAGACTTGAAGCGATTGGAAAGCATTGGAGATTCAACCTTGGAGTAAGAGAACATATTTGCACTAACATTCTCTATTCTTACTCTCTCTGTGATTCCTAATTGTATCTTATGATGTTTATTCAATATGTCGATGATAGCTTTAATTCAGTTATGATTTAAACACTATTTTGGGATTGCAATGGATTATATGGATTAGTTATTTCTGATATATTTCATTGTTAATCTTATTGATTGTTATGGGATTGTCTATTAAGATTCATGCTTATTTGCTTAGTTGATTGGTCATCAATTACTGTGATAATCCATATGGACTCGAGAGACGAAGTATGGGTTAAGATATGATCTTATTAGCTTATAATTGTATATTCTACATTGATATAGGATGTATGATTTGTGCTTAGGATAGACATATACCGAAGCACCATTCGTAGTCAATTGAGAACTTGGGCTTAAACCCTAATTATTTGTAAATCACATAGACATATAGTGGTTTAGATAATGTGGGTGTTAATGTGTATTCTATCAATTGTGGATTATATATGATATGGGTATGGTACATTGAGAGATGGCTATACTTTACTTTTGTGTTCTCGACTAACAGTCCAGTTCAATTAGTTTGACTTAACATGAAGTGTGTGGATTTAAATGAGTCAATAGATGAAATTGTGATCTCAGATCTTCATTATCTAGTCTTACTCTAGGAATAGTTAGTATTATTTCATTTCATAGTTTTAATATAAAATGTGACGCCCCCAAAATAGGTATACAACACCCATTCTGAGTCGCCAAAATACATGGTACAGAAACAACTACATCTTTATTATTACAACACAAGAACTGTGAGTTTAAATACAAATATTGTCATTTAGACAATATCCACACTCAAATAAGTCCTCATTACAATTATTGATACATTATTTCACAAAAATGGTGAGGACTACTAAAGTAACTTCTAGAACCATCATTCCATACCCCGACTAGTACTCGCTACATTCTCGCCTCCTGAGAAAAATGGAACAAAAAGGAAAAGGGTGAGCTCAACTAGCCCAGTAAAGAACATTATGACTAAGATAATACAGAACAAATTATCGTTAGTCTTCAACAGGGAAAAATCTAATAGAATACAATAGACAACAAGTTTTAAATCAATAATTGCAGCAGAAACAGCAAACCATTAGAAGAGTCAAGTAGAGAATGAGTTCTACTATCTTCTAAGATTTAAAAGTCCATCATCAATATTTTATCCCTGTAACAATAATCAATAACCATCTTTAATCAAATATTCATCTTTGCACTACAGGCCAAAGATATTCATTTGTATCACCAGTCGGTCATGTTCATCTCAACACCTGTTCATCTTTGCACTACGGGCCAAAGATATTCATCAGTTAATCATTCATCTTTGCACTACGGGCCAAAGATATTCAGTAATATTATCATTTAGGACTGAGGATGATGAAAAATATCTTAAAGAAAACGAATCCAGTGAAATAAAATAACAAATATTAAGGATTCGTATTTCGATTTATCCATGTCCAAAAATACCTTATAATTATTCATAGTGAAGTAGAATTCAAGAATGATCAAAACATGGATACAATCAAAGCTACTACCCAGAATAGATATTTTGGACGAAAAGAAGAAAATTTTATTTTTCGGTGAATAGTAACTCGTGAATAGTAACTCATGAATAGTAACCCCGACGTGAAAAGTTCCAAATTTGATAAAAATTTCCAACCAATATTTCGGCATAATGATATTGAAGAAATAATATCATTTTTGAATAAAATAACATCCCTTACCTCGTAAAGACAGTACTTCTGGTCGGAATACCGGTATAAGGCTGAAAGACACTTGCTCTGATGAATAGAAACTCTCAAAATATCTAAATACTCACAAAATACACTCAATAATCTAGAGAGAGAAAGAGAGAAAACTTGTTTCTGGTGTGATTTTCAATTCTAACTTAGCACTCTATTTATAGGAAAATGTTAACACGCCGAAGCAGACTTAACCTGCAACCTGATGGCTTTACCTGCTACTATTCCCACCCACCATATTTGAATACAAATCTCAGCACATTTTTTCACCAACCAAGAGTGGGGCCCACCAATTCTAGAATTTTCTACCAAAATGATTAACTCCGAAAATTCAACAATTTCTGAACCAGTCATCTCGTAAAATTCATAATAAATCATACATTCATTTTTAACGGTTCAAAATTTGTGGACATATACTCAACTTATATATGTATAACATATCCAAAAATTACCACGATCCAATGGTCGGATTAAAAATTATAACCCCCGCAAAATATCTCAACTTTCTAGACATTGCCAATAATGTTATCTAATAATATTATTCAAATAATATGAATTATTGATCTGATAATGGAAAATACTGTGTAGTGACAATTATTGAAACAACTGTAATATAAAATATCAACGCAGCAATTATTGAATCAATAAAATAAAATACTGAACAGTAATTACTGTAACCATTATTGAGTAGTGCCTTCTTACGTAAGAATCAATAATTGGTGCAATACAGTGTGCTGCTGTGTAACAACGCGTATTACTGTGTTTTAACCACCGGGTATTCCAACAGTATTAACGGTAACAACTACGCCGTTATTAATAAAAAACATATACTTGTCATTTTCTTCATCCAATCGCTTTCCGTTATGGGGCCCACAAAAGACTGCGCCGTCGTACGAATATTCCCCGACAGGAAGAATATTCCACGACCAAACGAATATTCCCCGACAACAATGAATATTTTATAACCACTTGCTTATTTGAAATATTTACGCATTTTACCCATAACTAACATCATTAATCAATTTAACACTTACTATTTCAAAATAATAAATAGAGGGAAATTAAATTTCATTTATTAATAATTTGAGGTCTTACAACCTCCCCTCCTTATGAAATTTCGTCCTCGAAATTGACGTACGTACCTGGTGTTTCGAAAAGATGAGGATACCTCGCTTTCATTTCTGTTTCCAACTCCCAGGTCATTTCCTCAATAGCATGGTTTCTCCACAAAACTTTAACTTGTGGTATGACCTTCGTGCGTAGGACATGCTCCTTTCTATCCAAGATCTTGACAGGTACCTCTTCGTACGTTAAGTCTTCAGCTATCTCGTCCGGTTGTAACTCAATAACGTGGTCTGGGTCTTTCACATATTTACGTAACACAGATATATGAAAAACATTATGAACACGAGACATACTTGGAGGTAACGCGAGTCTATAGGCCACATTTCCTACTCGGTCAAGAATCTGAAATGGACCAATAAATCTTGGATTGAGCTTTCCTCTCTTCCCAAATCTTGTAACCCCTTTCAATGGAGCCACACGCAATAATACATGATCCCCAATGTCAAATTTCACGTCCTTTCGATGAAGATCCGCATAACTCTTTTGTCGATCCTGTGCCGTTTGTATACGTTATCGAATCGTTTGGATCTTCTCTGTAGTCATGCGTACCAACTCTGGTCCCAACAATGTTGCTTCACCCACCTCGTCCCAGCATACTGGAGAGCGACACTTTCGTCCATATAATGCTTCAAATGGGGCCACACCTATACTTGCCTGATAACTGTTATTGTAAGAGAATTCCACCAATGGTAGGTACTTATCCCAACTCCCTTTGAAATCTAGGACACAAAGTCTTAATAGATCTTCAAGAGTTTGAATAGTCCTCTCTGATTGTCCGTCCGTTTGAGGATGGTATGCCGAACTAAATCGTAAATCTGTGCCCATAGCTTTTTGCAAGCTAACCCAAAATCTTGAAGTGAATCTTGGGTCACGATCCAAAACTATGGATACTGGCATGCCATGCAGTCTCACAATCTCATCTACGTATATACGAGCAAGACGTTCAAGGGAATAAGTCTCCCGTATCGGCAAGAAATGAGCAGACTTGGTTAATCTATCAACAATAACCCAAATAGCATTTATGCCTTGAGAAACCGTGGGAAGACCCGTAACGAAATCCATGGTAATGTGTTTCCACTTCCATTTCGGAATCTCAAGTGGTTGCAATGGACCCTTTGGTACTTGATGTTCCGCCTTTACACGTTGACAAGTTAAACACCTCGAGATAAACTTTACAATCTCTCTCTTCATATTATTCCACCAAAATGTATGTCGAAGATCACGATACATTTTGGTACTTCCAGGATGGATTGCAAATGGTGTATTGTGTGCTTCCATCATGATCTTGTACTTCAAATCAGAATTGTTAGGAACACAGAGTCTAGAGTGGACTCAAAGTATTCCTTCTTCATCAATTCTTGCTTCTGGAATAGAACCTTCTTGCACTTTCTTCTTCATATGCATCAGCTCTATGTCCGTAGCTTGAGCAGCTTTAACTTTATCGATTAAAGTCGTTTCTACTCGTATATTTGATATCATCATGTGGGTACTTGGAGCCTTCATCTCTATCTCCATCCTTTGCAAGTCATACAAAATGGGCCTTTGTGTTAACAACATTGCACTCGTACCCGCATATGATCTTCTACTCAATGCGTCAGCTACTACGTTTGCTTTTCCAGGATGATATTGGATGGTATGATCGTAATCTTTCAACAGCTCGAGCCAACGTCGCTGCCGCATGTTGAGTTCCTTTTGGGTGAAGAAATATTTGAGGCTTTTATGATCTGTATAGATCTCCACTTTCTCCCCATACAGGTAGTGTCTCCAGATCTTCAACGTGAAAACTACTGCTGCCAACTCCAAATCATGAGTAGGATAATTCCTCTCATATTCTTTGAGTTGTCGCGAGGCATAGGCTATGACTTTCCTATGTTGCATGAGAACACATCCTAACCCTTTGCCTGAAGCATCACTGTAGATAACAAATCCATCCAAACCAGATGGTATTGTCAGAACAGGTGCCGAAATGAGTCTCCTCTTAAGCTCTTGAAAACTCTTCTCGCATTCCTCGCTCCATACGAATTTGATATCTTTCCGAGTCAGCTGAGTTAACAGGGTAGCGATTCGAGAAAACCCTTCCACGAATCTTCGATAATAACCAGCTAAGCCTAGAAAGCTACGTACTTCGGTCACTGTCTTTGGTTGCTCCCAACTTTGTATTGCTTCAATCTTCGGCGGGTCAACAGATACTCCATGTTTTGACACCACGTGCCCTAGGAAAGCTACTTCCTCAAGCCAGAACTCGCATTTCTTCAACTTAGCATATAACTTGTTTTCACGCAGCCTTTGGAGTACCAGCTTCAAATGATACTCATGATCTTCACGGCTTTTGGAATATATGAGGATGTCATCAATAAAGACAACAACGAACTGATCCAAATAATCCTTGAATATTCGGTTCATCATATCCATGAAAGCCGCAGGAGCATTAGTCAATCCAAAAGACATGACTAGGAATTTATAATGCCCGTACCGAGTTCTGAAGGCAGTCTTTGGATTATCCTCAGTTTTAACCTTCAGCTGATGATATCCAGAACGAAGATCGATCTTTGAAAAGAATTGTGCTCCTTGTAACTGGTCAAACAGGTCATCAATACGAGGTAGCGGATACCTATTCTTAATAGTGACATGGTTTAATTCCCGGTAATCAATACAAAGTCGCATACTCCCGTCTTTCTTCTTTACAAATAAAATAGGAGCACCCCAACGAGATGTACTAGGACGAATGAAACCGATATCCAACAACTCTTGTAGTTGGACCTTTAACTCCTGAAGTTCAATAGGAGCCATTCGATATGGGGTTTTAGAAATGGGCTTTGTACCAGGTTCAAGATCAATAAAGAATTCAATTTCTCGTTCCGGGGGTAGACCGGGAAGTTCTTCAGGAAATACGTCAGGAAAGTCAATAACAACAGGAATATTATTCGAATTTGACGTGTCTTTATTCAAATCCATAACATGGGCTAAGAAAGCTTGACATCCGTTTTTTAATAAACGAATGGCTTTATGGCTTGATATAACAGTGATTGATTTTAATGGCTTAGTTGTTTGAATTCGTACAACAGGTTGGTTAGGAATATGAAAACTAACAACTTTACGAAAACAATCAATTTTGGCATGATGAGTAGTTAGCCAATTAATCCCTAAAATCACATCAAAAGCAAGTATCTTTAAAGAGATAAGGTCAACAGGTAAGGTGATGGTGCCAACTTGGATCACACAAGATTTATAAACAGTGGATGTGATGAAAGTTTCTCCTAACGGAGTCTCCACAGATAAATCAAAGTCTAACTTCTCCGGAGTCAAGTTTAAACGTTGAGCACAAGCAGGAGAGATAAAAGGATGGGTAGAACCGGTTTCTAATAAGGTATAAACTTCGCATGAATTTATGATTAGCTTACCCGTGATCATCTCGTTTGGGTTCCTCGCATGTTGACCAGTCACGACAAACGCTCTTCCAGGAACCGTTGACTTTATCTTTTCTGGGACAGCTTTTTGAGTCACCATCCCTGTGACAACCCCAAAATAGGTCCATTCCATCCAACCCATTCTGAGTCGTCAAATACATGGTACAGAAAATAACTACAACTTTATTACAACAATTGTCGTGCAAAATACAACAACACATATGCTGTGAGTTTGGATACAAATATATACCAAATGTGACTCATGTTCCAACCGTGGACATCACCTCACAATAACACCTTACATAAAGGTATAGTCAAAAACTGTTTTAGAAATTAGAATCTTTGGGAAGTGCTCAAGGAAACCTTCGTACATGGGAGGCCACGCATCTAGGTTATAATAGATATCATATGGCCACAGAATTATCCTTGGTTGACCCAATAGACCCCAAAGAAAAACGAGAAGATTACTATCATATTCTTCCCAATGGTGAGTCTTCTCTTGACTTATCATTATCTCCACTGTCTCTAATTGAGAATTATACTTCAAACAAACACCAAGATTATATAGGTAGTGCCCATAGATATACTCAGCAAGTGGATGAGCACAACCCTGTCTTATGATGACACGAGGTTGTATGTCATTAGACATCTTGTATGATAGTGACAAAACACCCTTCCAACGTTGGGTTCGCCTCACCCTATTTTCTTCACCAAATATAACTACTAAATAATGACCACCGTTCTATTCTCTTGTTACCCCCACTCGACCCAGCTACACTCTTATTACCTGAAAGGAATTGTGAAGCAAAAGGGTGAGCACAACTAGCTCAGTAAAGAATGTCATGACTAAAGATAATTCAATTATCAATAGCCTTCATCAACAATAAATCAGAGATTTAGAACATATGGTAAATGATAAAAATTTCAACCATAGTTGCAGCGGAACGAGCAATCCATTAGAAGAGTCAAATAGACTATAAAGTCTATTATCTTCTCCATGTTAAAAATTCACCAACAATGTTTTATCCCTGTAACATCAATCAACAATTCTGGTCCACAATCATATGAATAACTCATAATCATAACTGTAGTTCTAAATTCCTCTTCTCATCCAGGACGATGATAATTTTCATCACCTATCTTTACCTGAAACATCAAAGATCATGGTTACACCAAATCACATTTTCTGTTCATAATCATACTAATAACTTCATCTTTACACTACGTCCAAAGATATTCATTTGTATCACCAGTTGGTCATGTTTATCTCAACATCTGTTCATCTTTGCACTACTGGCCAAAGATATTCAACAACATGTCATCTTTGCACTACGGGCCAAAGATATTCATCAACAATTCATCTTTGCACTACAGGCCAAAGATATTCATCAATATTTCATCTTTGCACTACAGGCCAAAGATATTAATATCTCAAAGAAATATATAATCATTTCAGAATTTATATAAACAATAATTATAACCATGTTGATCAATTCACCTTTGCACTTAAGCTAAAGATATTCAATTATAAATTCAATGGTCATGATCATACCAGTCAACAATTCAACTTTGCACTACTGGCCAAAGAGAACCCATAGTCATGATCATACCAAAAATCTACCCATCTTTACACTCAAGTCAAAGAGAAATATCATCATTAGGGTTATAAAAATGTTATATATGATAATAAAATCAATATAATCAACATATAGATTTAATCTCAAGAGTAATATTCATAAATCAACTATAATTTGGTTAGAAAAAGAAACCAATTTTGTCGTGAATAGTAACTCGTGAATAGTAACTCATGAATAGTAACTCGTGAATAGTAACACCGACTCAAAAAGGTAAAAATTCTACAATAAAATCTATACCAATATTTCGGTATAATGATATTGAAAGAATAACATTTCTTAAGCTTATAAACAATTTATTTAAATTGTTTACACTTTACTAATTAATGCATTTAATCATCATAAAATGTCAACTCTTAAGATTTCATCATCAATAACCAAAACCCTCATCAAAAATCTGCATATACCTCATATAGGATTCTCAAGTCATAAAATCCTATTTTCCAATTTTCTTACTTCACAAAACATATTTAATTCATTAACTCATAACTAGACCATTTTCATAAAAAAAATACCAAATCAATTTCAAAAATATTTCTTTTCTGGGATTTAACATAATATAGTCCCATAGTGAACATATATTTTTCTCAGAATTTTTAAAAGTCATTTACTATTTTTCATATGGCCAAAACAGCCGAATATTTAGACATTTATCAAAAATTATACTTTTGTCCAAAAATTCTGAAATTAACAGAGTATACTTCCATCATATACATGTACTCCAAATAAAAATTTCATCAATTTTGGAGTTAACCACAAGAAATTATAAGCAGTTACTTTTAAAATAGTCTTTTCTCATAAAATTCATAACTCTCAATCTATACATTCAAAAATCACCATTTTTGGACACAATCAATAAAACTCATCAAAATATCATTTCAAATTTTTCCAGAATTTTTGAAGTTCAGAAAAATTACGAAACTGAAAAACATAACAACTCTTAAAATCCCTTACTATCCCTTACTATCCCTTACCTCAAAAGAGCAGTACTTTTGATCGGTATAAGGCTGAAGGAAACTTGCACTGATGAATAGAAACTCACAGAGTATCTAAATACTCACAAAATACACTCAATAATCTAGAGAGAGAAAGAGAGAAAACTTATGTTCTGGTGTGATTTTCAATTCTAACTTAGCCCTCTATTTATAGGAAAATTTTGGTAGGTTTGACCTGCAACCTGATGGCTTTACCTGCTACTATTCCCACCCACCACATTTGAAATATAATTCAGCACATTTCTTCACCAACCACAAGTGGGGCCCACCAATTCTAGAATTTTCCACCAAAATGATAAACTCCGAAAATTCAATAATTTTTGAACCAGTCATCTCGTAAAATTCATAATAAATCATACATTCATTTTTAACGGTTCAAAATTTGTGGGCATATACTCAACTTATATATGTATAACATATCCAAAAATTACCACGATCCAACGGTCGGATTAAAAATTATAACCCCCGCAAAATATCTCAAAAACCCTGATTTTTAATACCTTCATTCCGACAAAAATACGGATAAAAACCTCAACATTAACTCCTTCATTTTTAACCACAAAAATATATCCCTCGTTTATATCCACATAAAATAAATATTTCCTTATCATATGAATCAATAATTAATTATTCACAAATAATATTATAGAATCACATTTATGACAACCAGGCCGTTCCCAGGAAAGAGGGGGCTTTCCAATAAGGATTTCTCCTTACTAGCGCGCAATTAGATGACCAAACCTCTCCTTAGACGGAACTTTCTAGACATTGCCAATAATGCTATCTAATAATATTATTCAAATAATATGAATTATTGATCTGATAATAGAAAATACTGTGCAGCAACAATTATTGAAACAACAATAATATAAAATATCAACGCAGCAATTATTGAATCAATAAAATAAAATATTGAACAGTAATTACTGTAACAATTATTGAGTAGTGCCTTCTTATGTAAGAATCAATAATTTTAAAAATACTGTGCAATACCGTGTGCTACTGTGTAATAACGCGTATTACTGTATTTTAACCACCGGGTATTCCAACAGTGTTAACGGTAACAACTACGCCGTTATTTGTAAAAACTCAAATTTGTCGTTTTCCTTCACCTGACAGTTATTCGTTATGGGGCCCACAAATAGCTGCGCCGTCGTACGAATATTCCCTGACAGAAAGAATATTCCACGACCAAACGAATATTCCCCGACAACAATGATTATTTTATAACCACTTGTTTATTTTAAAAAAAAATCATATTTCACTCATAACTTTAAACTTTTATCAATTTAACCATTTACTGAATAGTAATTATAAGAAAAATTGAATACTTTTATTTCATAAAATTCGGGGTCTTACAATCTCCCCTCCTTATGAAATTTCGTCCCCGAAATTTACGTACCTGGTATTTCGAAGAGTTGAGAATACCTTGCTTCTATTTCAGATTCTATCTCTCAGATCATCATGATTTCTCCATTGCTCATCTCCCATGATAACTTCATTTGGGTTCCTCATTTGTTGGGAAGTCATGACAACCGCCATCCCTCGAACTACTCGGCTTTGACTTGTCTGGAGTAGCATTTGGCGTCATCATTACCGTTGGAATATACCTTTCTATAGGACATATTCCTCCCTCAAATGCCTCTTCGTACTCCTCATTCATGATCTGAATCATCAATCTTCGATCCATATCGGATTCAGGTTGACCGCTATGTACAGGGTAATTCAAAACTCGATGTTGGGTTCTCCCAATTGCTTTCCAAAAAGAGAAATTCATATCATCTATTTTAGCCTTCTTAGATCGAACATCTCTTTCCACAATATCCATGTGTCGTGCGGCTTTTGCCCATGCATCACTTATTCTCACTCGTTCAGTTTTTTCTTCTCTCAGCTCAGATTCTATTTTTATCATCTTATACTCTGCCAAAGAATGCTTCTGTTCAAGCATCACATATCGGGTAACACAAGCTTGAATTGTTGCATCCTTTTGTTCCACGACCGCCTGTCGTTCTTCTGCCTGCTCTTCTAACTCATGAATACGATTTTGAAATTCTACATTTTGATCATATAATACCTCTAATAAACTCTCCTCTGGTACTTCTTCTTCCTCTTCTTCCTCAGTCTCGGCTGTTACCTCTGCGACTATCTCAGGTGTAACTATCAATTCTTCACTCACCACATGGATATCTCTAATTCCTTCTTCGTCTGACACCACATTATCACGGTTAGTGATTAGAGGTATCCCCACAGTCTCATTCACTCCATTATTAGCATTCTCAGCTGCCATTCTCAAATACTGCCATAAAACAAGGGTCAATTAAACAAATTAACATATCACATAATATCCCAATATTATGACTGACCAACAAATAAGCTTAGGTAGGACACACTAGCGAAGGATTTACTCATCTCTCCCCTCCTAGTTGTATTGTGACAACCCCAAAATAGGTCCATTCCATCCAACCCATTCTGAGTCGCCAAATACATGGTACAGAAAATAACTACAACTTTATTACAACAATTGACGTGTAAAATACAACAACACATATGCTGTGAGTTTGGATACAAATATATACCAAATGTGACTCATGTTCCAACCGTGGACATCACCTCACAATAACACCTTACATAAAGGTATAGTCAAAAACTGTTTTAGAAATTAGAATCTTTGGGAAGTGCTCAAGGAAACCTTCGTACATGGGAGGCCACGCGTCTAGGTTATGATAGATATCATATGGCCACAGAATTATCCTTGGTTGACCCAATAGACCCCAAAGAAAAATGAAAGATTACTATCATATTCTTCCCAATGGTGAGTCTTCTCTTGACATATCATTATCTCTACTGTCTCTAATTGAGAATTATACTTCAAACAAACACCAAGATTATATAGGTAGTGCTCGTATATATACTCAGCAAGTGGATGAGCACATCCCTGTCTTATGATGACACGAGGTTGTATGTCATTAGACATCTTGTATGATAGTGACAAAACACCCTTCCAACGTTGGGTTCGCCTCACCCTATTTTCTTCACCAAATATAACTACTAAATGATGACCACCGTTCTATTCCCTTGTTACCCCCGCTCGACCCAGCTACACTCTTATTACCTGAAAGGAATTGTGAAGCAAAAGGGTGAGCACAACTAGCTCAGTAAAGAATATCATGACTAAAGATAATTCAATTATCAATAGCCTTCATCAACAATAAATCAGAGATTTAGAACATATGGTAAATGATAAAAATTTCAACCATAGTTGCAGCGGAACGAGCAATCCATTAGAAGAGTCAAATAGACTATAAAGTCTATTATCTTCTCCATGTTAAAAATCCACCAACAATGTTTTATCCATGTAACATCACTCAACAGTTCCTTTCCACAATCATATGAATAACTCATAATCATAATTGTGACTATAAATTTTTCTTCGCACCCAGGACGAAGAATATTTTCATCACCTGTCTTTACCTGAAACATCAAAGATCATGGTTATACCAAATCACAATTCTTGTTCATAATCATACTAATAATTTCATCTTTGCACTACGGGCCAAAGATATTCATCAACAGTTTATCTTTGCACTACTGGCCAAAGATATTCAACAACAGTTCATCTTTGCACTACAGGCCAAAGATATTCAACAACATATCATCTTTGCACTACAGGCCAAAGATATTCATCAACAGTTCATATTTGCACTACAGGCCAAATATATTCATATCTCAAAGAATTATAATCATTTCAGAATTTATATAAACAATAATTATAACCATGTTGATCAATTCACCTTTGCACTTAAGCTTAAGATATTCAATTATAAATTCAATGGTCATGATCATACCAGTCACAATTCAACTTTGCACTACAGGCCAAAGTGAACCCTAGTCATGATCATACCAATAATTTACCCATCTTTACACTCAAGCGAAAGAGAATTTCAACATCAAGGTTATAAAAATGTTATATATAATAGTAAAATCAATATAATCAAAACATCTAGATTTAATCTCAAGAGTAATATTCATAACTCAACTATAATTTGGTCAGAAAAAGAAATCAATTTTGTCGTGAATAGTAACTCGTGAATAGTAACTCATGAATAGTAACTCGTGAATAGTAACTCATGAATAGTAACTCATGAATAGTAACCCCGACATGAAAAAGGTAGAAATTCCACAATAATATACATACCAATATTTCGGTATAATGATATTGAAAGAATAACATTACTTAAATTTATAAACAATTTATTTTAATTGTTTACACTTTACTAATTAATGCATTTAATCATCATAAAATGCTAACTCTTACAATTTCATCATCAATAACCAAAACCCTCATCAAAAATCTGCATA
Organism: Panax notoginseng; assembly: GCA_016801055.1. Lineage (NCBI taxonomy): Eukaryota > Viridiplantae > Streptophyta > Magnoliopsida > Apiales > Araliaceae > Panax > Panax notoginseng. The sequence goes on along the minus strand of CM029020.1, from coordinate 165,308,606 downwards.
TACCTCATATAGGATTCTCAAGCCATAAAATCCTATTTTCCAATTTTCTTTCTTCACATAACATATTTAATTCATTTACTCATAACTAGACCATTTTCATGAAAAATACCAAATCAGTTCCAAAAATATTTCTTTTCTGGGATTTAGCATAATATAGTCCCATAGTGAACATATATTTTTCTCAGAATTTTTAAAAGTCATTTACTATTTTTCATATGGCCAAAATAGCCGAATATTTAGACATTTATCAAAAATTGTACTTTTGTCTAAAAATTCTGAAATTTACAGAGTATACTTCTATCATATACATGTACTCCCAATAAAAATTTCATCAATTTTGGAGTTAACCACAAGGAATTATAAGCTGTTACTTTTAAAATAGTCTTTTCTCATAAAATTCATAACTCTCAATCTATACATCCAAAAATCACCATTTTTGGACACAATCAAGAAAACTCATCAAAATATCATTTCAAATTTTTCCAGAATTTTTGAAGTTCAGAAAAATTACGAAACTGAAAATCATAACAACCCTTAAAATCCCTTACTATCCCTTACTATCCCTTACTATCCCTTACCTCAAAAGAGCAGTACTTCTGACTGGATATCGGATATGATGCTGAAGGAAACTTGCACTGATGAATAGCAACTCACCAAGTATCTAAATACTCACAAAATAAACTCAATAATCTAGAGAGAGAAAGAGAGAAAGCTTATGTTTCTGGTGTGATTTTCAATTCTAACTTAGCCCTCTATTTATAGGAAAATTTTGGTAGGTTTGACCTGCAACCTGATGGCTTTACCTGCTACTATTCCCACCCACCACATTTGAAATATAATTCAGCACATTTCTTCACCAACCACAAGTGGGGCCCACCAATTCTAGAATTTTCCACCAAAATGATAAACTCCAAAAATTCAACAATTTCTGAACCAGTCATCTCGTAAAATTCATAATAAATCATACGTTCATTTTTAACGGTTCAAAATTTGTGGGCATATACTCAACTTATATATGTATAACATATCCAAAAATTACCACGATCCAACGGTCGGATTAAAAATTATAACCCTCGCAAAATATCTCAAAAACCCTGATTTTTAATACCTCCATTCCGACAAAAATACTGATAAAAACCTCAACATTAACTCCTTCATTTTTAACCACAAAAATATATCCCTCATTTATATCCACATAAAATAAATATTTCCTTATCATATGAATCAATAATTAATTATTCACAAATAATATTACAGAATCACATTTATGACAACCAGGCCGTTCCCAGGAAAGAGGGGGCTTTCCAATAAGAATTTCTCCTTACTGGCGCGCAATTAGATGACCAAACCTCTCCTTAGACAGAACTTTCTAGACATTGCCAATAATGCTATCTAATAATATTATTCAAATAATATGAATTATTGATCTGATAATAGAAAATACTGTGCAGCAACAATTATTGAAACAACAATAATATAAAATATCAACGCAGCAATTATTGAATCAATAAAATAAAATATTGAACAGTAATTACTGTAACAATTATTGAGTAGTGCCTTCTTACGTAAGAATCAATAATTTCAAAAATACTATGCAATACCGTGTGCTACTGTGCAATAACGCGTATTACTGTATTTTAACCACCGGGTATTCCAACAGTGTTAACGGTAACAACTACGCCGTTATTTGTAAAAACTCAAATTTGTCGTTTTCTTCACCCGACAGTTATTCTGTTATGGGGCCCACAAATAGCTGCGCCGTCGTACGAATATTCCCCGACAGAAAGAATATTCCACGACCAAACGAATATTCCCCGACAACAATGATTATTTTATAACCACTTGTGTATTTTGAAAAATTTTTACATTTCACCCATAACTTTAACTTTTTATCAATTTAACCATTTACTGAATTGTAATTATAAGAAAAATTGAATACTTTTATTTCATAAAATTCGGGGTCTTACAATCTCCCCTCCTTATGAAATTTCGTCCTCGAAATTTACGTACCTGGTATTTCAAAGAATTGAGAATACATTCCTTTCATTTCAGATTCCATCTTCCCTGTCATCATAATTTCTCCATTGCTCATCTCCTGTATTTCATATATCATTCTAGAATACAGCTTCAAAACAAGGGTTAATATAACAAATTAACATATCACATAATATCCCAATATTATGACTGACCAATAAATAAGCTTAGGTAGGACACACTAGCGAAGGATTTACTCATCTCTCCCCTCCTAGTTGGATTCTCCGATCTCCGCCAGAGATCATATCCCTAAGCTCTGATACCACCTGTAACTCTGGACACCAACCTATGTCAGCACCTTACATTGATACCTATCAGTTTGCCACCGCAGAACGGCGTCCCCTACGGAGAGTCTGGCTTCGGTGCATCCCCCATCAACAGGAAGTCACCAGCGAGAGGCTCGGGGCTCTTTACTTATAGCTCTGATACCACCTGTGACAACCCCAAAATAGGTCCATTCCATCCAACCCATTCTGAGTCGCCAAATACATGGTACAGAAAATAACTACAACTTTATTACAACAATTGTCGTGCAAAATACAACAACACATATGCTGTGAGTTTGGATACAAATATATACCAAATGTGACTCATGTTCCAACCGTGGACATCACCTCACAATAACACCTTACATAAAGGTATAGTCAAAAACTGTTTTAGAAATTAGAATCTTTGGGAAGTGCTCAAGGAAAACTTCGTACATGGGAGGCCACGCGTCTAGGTTATGATAGATATCATATGGCCACAGAATTATCCTTGGTTGACCCAATAGACCCCAAAGAAAAACGAGAAGATTACTATCATATTCTTCCCAATGGTGAGTCTTCTCTTGACTTATCATTATCTCCACTGTCTCTAATTGAGAATTATACTTCAAACAAACACCAAGATTATATAGGTAGTGCTCGTATATATACTCAGCAAGTGGATGAGCACATCCCTGTCTTATGATGACACGAGGTTGTATGTCATTAGACATCTTGTATGATAGTGACAAAACACCCTTCCAACGTTGGGTTCGCCTCACCCTATTTTCTTCACCAAATATAACTACTAAATGATGACCACCGTTCTATTCCCTTGTTACCCCCGCTCGACCCAGCTACACTCTTATTACCTGAAAGGAATTGTGAAGCAAAAGGGTGAGCACAACTAGCTCAGTAAAGAATATCATGACTAAAGATAATTCAATTATCAATAGCCTTCATCAACAATAAATCAGAGATTTAGAACATATGGTAAATGATAAAAATTTCAACCATAGTTGCAGCGGAACGAGCAATCCATTAGAAGAGTCAAATAGACTATAAAGTCTATTATCTTCTCCATGTTAAAAATCCACCAACAATGTTTTATCCATGTAACATCACTCAACAGTTCCTTTCCACAATCATATGAATAACTCATAATCATAATTGTGACTATAAATTTTTCTTCGCACCCAGGACGAAGAATATTTTCATCACCTGTCTTTACCTGAAACATCAAAGATCATGGTTATACCAAATCACAATTCCCGTTCATAATCATACTAATAATTTCATCTTTGCACTACGGGCCAAAGATATTCATCAACAGTTTATCTTTGCACTACTGGCCAAAGATATTCAACAACAGTTCATCTTTGCACTACAGGCCAAAGATATTCAACAACATATCATCTTTGCACTACAGGCCAAAGATATTCATCAACAGTTCATATTTGCACTACAGGCCAAATATATTCATATCTCAAAGAATTATAATCATTTCAGAATTTATATAAACAATAATTATAACCATGTTGATCAATTCACCTTTGCACTTAAGCTTAAGATATTCAATTATAAATTCAATGGTCATGATCATACCAGTCACAATTCAACTTTGCACTACAGGCCAAAGAGAACCCTAGTCATGATCATACCAATAATTTACCCATCTTTACACTCAAGTGAAAGAGAATTTCAACATCAAGGTTATAAAAATGTTATATATAATAGTAAAATCAATATAATCAAAACATCTAGATTTAATCTCAAGAGTAATATTCATAACTCAACTATAATTTGGTCAGAAAAAGAAATCAATTTTGTCGTGAATAGTAACTCGTGAATAGTAACTCATGAATAGTAACTCGTGAATAGTAACTCATGAATAGTAACTCATGAATAGTAACCCCGACATGAAAAAGGTAGAAATTCCACAATAATATACATACCAATATTTCGGTATAATGATATTGAAAGAATAACATTACTTAAATTTATAAATAATTTATTTTAATTGTTTACACTTTACTAATTAATGCATTTAATCATCATAAAATGTCAACTCTTACAATTTCATCATCAATAACCAAAACCCTCATCACAAATTTGCATATACCTCATATAGGATTCTCAAGCCATAAAATCCTATTTTCTAATTTTCTTACTTCACATAACATATTTAATTCATTTACTCATAACTAGTCCATTTTCATGAAAAATATCAAATCAGTTCCAAAAATATTTCTTTTCTGGGATTTAGCATAATATAGTCCCATAGTGAACATATATTTTTCTCAGAATTTTTAAAAGTCATTTACTATTTTTCATATGGCCAAAATAGCCGAATATTTAGACATTTATCAAAAATTGTACTTTTGTCTAAAAATTCTGAAATTTACAGAGTATACTTCTATCATATACATGTACTCCCAATAAAAATTTCATCAATTTTGGAGTTAACCACAAGGAATTATAAGCTGTTACTTTTAAAATAGTCTTTTCTCATAAAATTCATAACTCTCAATCTATACATCCAAAAATCACCATTTTTGGACACAATCAAGAAAACTCATCAAAATATCATTTCAAATTTTTCCAGAATTTTTGAAGTTCAGAAAAATTACGAAACTGAAAATCATAACAACCCTTAAAATCCCTTACTATCCCTTACTATCCCTTACTATCCCTTACCTCAAAAGAGCAGTACTTCTGACTGGATATCGGATATGATGCTGAAGGAAACTTGCACTGATGAATAGCAACTCACCAAGTATCTAAATACTCACAAAATATGCTCAATAATATAGAGAGAGAAAGAGAGAAAGCTTATGTTTCTGGTGTGATTTTCAATTCTAACTTAGCCCTCTATTTATAGGAAAATTTTGGTAGGTTTGACCTGCAACCTGATGGCTTTACCTGCTACTATTCCCACCCACCACATTTGAAATATAATTCAGCACATTTCTTCACCAACCACAAGTGGGGCCCACCAATTCTAGAATTTTCCACCAAAATGATAAACTCCAAAAATTCAACAATTTCTGAACCAGTCATCTCGTAAAATTCATAATAAATCATACGTTCATTTTTAACGGTTCAAAATTTGTGGGCATATACTCAACTTATATATGTATAACATATCCAAAAATTACCACGATCCAACGGTCGGATTAAAAATTATAACCCCCGCAAAATATCTCAAAAACCCTAATTTTTAATACCTCCATTCCGACAAAAATACTGATAAAAACCTCAACATTAACTCCTTCATTTTTAACCACAAAAATATATCCCTCATTTATATCCACATAAAATAAATATTTCCTTATTATATGAATCAATAATTAATTATTCACAAATAATATTACAGAATCACATTTATGACAACCAGGCCGTTCCCAGGAAAGAGGGGGCTTTCCAATAAGAATTTCTCCTTACTGGCGCGCAATTAGATGACCAAACCTCTCCTTAGACAGAACTTTCTAGACATTGCCAATAATGCTATCTAATAATATTATTCAAATAATATGAATTATTGATCTGATAATAGAAAATACTGTGCAGCAACAATTATTGAAACAACAATAATATAAAATATCAACGCAGCAATTATTGAATCAATAAAATAAAATATTGAACAGTAATTACTGTAACAATTATTGAGTAGTGCCTTCTTACGTAAGAATCAATAATTTCAAAAATACTATGCAATACCGTGTGCTACTGTGCAATAACGCGTATTACTGTATTTTAATCACCGGGTATTCCAACAGTGTTAACGGTAACAACTACGCCGTTATTTGTAAAAACTCAAATTTGTCGTTTTCTTCACCCGACAGTTATTCTGTTATGGGGCCCACAAATAGCTGCGCCGTCGTACGAATATTCCCCGACAGAAAGAATATTCCACGACCAAATGAATATTCCCCGACAACAATGATTATTTTATAACCATTTGTGTATTTTGAAAAATTTTTACATTTCACCCATAACTTTAACTTTTTATCAATTTAACCATTTACTGAATTGTAATTATAAGAAAAATTGAATACTTTTATTTCATAAAATTCGGGGTCTTACATGTATTCTCCGATCTTCGCCAGAGATCATATTCCTAAGCTCTGATACCACCTGTGACAACCCCAAAATAGGTCCATTCCATCCAACCCATTCTGAGTCATCAAATACATGGTACAGAAAATAACTACAACTTTATTACAACAATTGTCGTGCAAAATACAACAACACATATGCTGTGAGTTTGGATACAAATATATACCAAATGTGACTCATGTTCCAACCGTGGACATCACCTCATAATAACACCTTACATAAAGGTATAGTCAAAAACTGTTTTAGAAATTAGAATCTTTGGGAAGTACTCAAGGAAACCTTCGTACATGGGAGGCCACGCATCTAGGTTATGATAGATATCATATGGCCACAGAATTATCCTTGGTTAACCCAATAGACCCCAAAGAAAAATGAGAAGATTACTATCATATTCTTCCCAATGGTGAGTCTTCTTTTGACTTATCATTATCTCCACTGTCTCTAATTGAGAATTATACTTCAAACAAACACCAAGATTATATAGGTAGTGCCCATAGATATACTCAGCAAGTGGATGAGCACAACCCTGTCTTATGATGATACGAAGTTGTATGTCATTAGACATCTTGTATGATAGTGACAAAACACCCTTCCAACGTTGGGTTCGCCTCACCCTATTTTCTTCACCAAATATAACTACTAAATGATGACCACCGTTCTATTCCTTTGTTACCCCCGCTCGACCCAGCTACACTCTTATTACCTGAAAGGAATTGTGAAGCAAAAGGGTGAGCACAACTAGCTCAGTAAAGAATGTCATGACTAAAGATAATTCAATTATCAATAGCCTTCATCAACAATAAATCAGAGATTTAGAACATATGGTAAATGATAAAAATTTCAACCATAGTTGCAGCGGAACGAGCAATCCATTAGAAGAGTCAAATAGACTATAAAGTCTATTATCTTCTCCATGTTAAAAATCCACCAACAATGTTTTATCCCTGTAACATCAATCAACAATTCTGGTCCACAATCATATGAATAACTCATAATCATAACTGTAGTTCTAAATTCCTCTTCTCATCCAGGACGATAATAATTTTCATCACCTATCTTTACCTGAAATATCAAAGATCATGGTTACACCAAATCACATTTCCTGTTCATAATCATACTAATAACTTCATCTTTACACTACGTCCAAAGATATTCATTTGTATCACCAGTTGGTCATGTTTATCTCAACATCTGTTCATCTTTGCACTACTGGCCAAAGATATTCAACAACATGTCATCTTTGCACTACGGGCCAAAGATATTCATCAACAATTCATCTTTGCACTACAGGCCAAAGATATTCATCAATATTTCATCTTTGCACTACAGGCCAAAGATATTAATATCTCAAAGAAATATATAATCATTTCAGAATTTATATAAACAATAATTATAACCATGTTGATCAATTCACCTTTGCACTTAAGCTAAAGATATTCAATTATAAATTCAATGGTCATGATCATACCAGTCAACAATTCAACTTTGCACTACTGGCCAAAGAGAACCCATAGTCATGATCATACCAAAAATCTATCCATCTTTACACTCAAGTCAAAGAGAAATATCATCATTAGGGTTATAAAAATATTATATATGATAATAAAATCAATATAATCAACATATAGATTTAATCTCAAGAGTAATATTCATAAATTAACTATAATTTGGTTAGAAAAAGAAACCAATTTTGTCGTGAATAGTAACTCGTGAATAGTAACTCATGAATAGTAACTCGTGAATAGTAACACCGACTCAAAAAGGTAAAAATTCCACAATAAAATCTATACCAATATTTCGGTATAATGATATTGAAAGAATAACATTTCTTAAGCTTATAAACAATTTATTTAAATTGTTTATACTTTACTAATTAATGCATTTAATCATCATAAAATGTCAACTCTTAAGATTTCATCATCAATAACCAAAACCCTCATCAAAAATCTGCATATACCTCATATAGGATTCTCAAGTCATAAAATCCTATTTTCCAATTTTCTTACTTCACAAAACATATTTAATTCATTAACTCATAACTAGACCATTTTCATAAAAAAAATACCAAATCAATTTCAAAAATATTTCTTTTCTAGGATTTAACATAATATAGTCCCATAGTGAACATATATTTTTCTCAGAATTTTTAAAAGTCATTTACTATTTTTCATATGGCCAAAACAGCCGAATATTTAGACATTTATCAAAAATTATACTTTTGTCCAAAAATTCTGAAATTAACAGAGTATACTTCCATCATATACATGTACTCCCAATAAAAATTTCATCAATTTTGGAGTTAACCACAAGAAATTATAAGCAGTTACTTTTAAAATAGTCTTTTCTCATAAAATTCATAACTCTCAATCTATACATCCAAAAATCACCATTTTTGGACACAATCAATAAAACTCATCAAAATATCATTTCAAATTTTTCCAGAATTTTTGAAGTTCAGAAAAATTACGAAACTGAAAAACATAACAACTCTTAAAATCCCTTACTATCCCTTACTATCCCTTACCTCAAAAGAGCAGTACTTCTGATCGGTATAAGGCTGAAGGAAACTTGCACTGATGAATAGAAACTCACAGAGTATCTAAATACTCACAAAATACACTCAATAATCTAGAGAGAGAAAGAGAGAAAACTTATGTTTCTGGTGTGATTTTCAATTCTAACTTAGCCCTCTATTTATAGGAAAATTTTGGTAGGTTTGACCTGCAACCTGATGGCTTTACCTGCTACTATTCCCACCCACCGCATTTGAAATATAATTCAGCATATTTCTTCACCAACCACAAGTGGGGCCCACCAATTCTAGAATTTTCCACCAAAATGATCAACTCCGAAAATTCAACAATTTTTGAACCAGTCATCTCGTAAAATTCATAATAAATCATACATTCATTTTTAACGGTTCAAAATTTGTGGGCATATACTCAACTTATATATGTATAACATATCCAAAAATTACCACGATCCAACGGTCGGATTAAAAATTATAACCCCCGCAAAATATCTCAAAAATCCTGATTTTTAATACCTTCATTCCGACAAAAATACGGATAAAAACCTCAACATTAACTCCTTCATTTTTAACCACAAAAATATATCCCTCGTTTATATCCACATAAAATAAATATTTCCTTATCATATGAATCAATAATTAATTATTCACAAATAATATTACAGAATCACATTTATGACAACCAGGCCGTTCCCAGGAAAGAGGGGGCTTTCCAATAAGGATTTCTCCTTACTAGTGCGCAATTAGATGACCAAACCTCTCCTTAGACAGAACTTTCTAGACATTGCCAATAATGCTATCTAATAATATTATTCAAATAATATGAATTATTGATCTGATAATATAAAATACTGTGCAGCAACAATTATTGAAACAACAATAATATAAAATATCAACGCAGCAATTATTGAATCAATAAAATAAAATATTGAACAGTAATTACTGTAACAATTATTGAGTAGTGCCTTCTTACGTAAGAATCAATAATTTCAAAAATACTGTGCAATACCGTGTGCTACTGTGCAATAACACGTATTACTGTATTTTAACCACCGGGAATTCCAACAGTGTTAACGGTAACAACTACGCCGTTATTTGTAAAAACTCAAATTTGTCGTTTTCCTTCACCCGACAGTTATTCGTTATGGGGCCCACAAATAGCTGCGCCGTCGTACGAATATTCCCTGACAGAAAGAATATTCCACGACCAAACGAATATTCCCCGACAACAATGATTATTTTATAACCACTTGCTTATTTTGAAAAAAAATCATATTTCACTCATAACTTTAAACTTTTATCAATTTAACCATTTACTGAATAGTAATTATAAGAAAAATTGAATACTTTTATTTCATAAAATTCGGGTCTTACAATCCCCGCTGGACTTGGTTTTGCTATAGTGCAATCTCGAGCGATATGACCTTCCTTTCCACAATTATAACATACCTTAAACTGTTGTGGGCAGTTTGGGCTGATATGTCCTTCTTTTCCGCACTTATAGCATATAATTGGTGGTCGTTCTCCTCCCTTGGAACCAGTTGCTGCTGGTGCTAACGTCTTCGTATTGTCATTGTTGAATCTCCTCTTTTTAAAATCTCCTCCCGACTCGCTTCTTCTATTTTCATAGCCACGATTACCACCAGAGTGGTTGCCGTTCTTGTCTGTATTTTTCTTTCTCCGCTGGTTATCATTGTTCTGATGACTGCTGTCACCGATATGATCCTGGTTGTGGTCCCTCAGTTGACCGTACTCATTATCTCGCTCTAATAATTGAGCCCTGTTGACAACATCTGAATAGAGAGAAAATTTATGAGAAATGAGATATTGACGTATGCCAGGTTTTAAACCTCTCAAAAACATCCTCGTCATACGTTCCTCATTCTCCACCAAATGAGGTGCAAACCTGGACAACTCTGTAAACCTCGCCTCGTACTAAGACACCGTCATGTTATTCTGCTCCAGTCTAATAAACTCTACCTCCTTCATATGACGAATACTTTCAGGAAAGTACTTGTCATTGAACAGTTTCTGAAATGTCTCCCAAGACATGCTGAGTGCGGTTGGATGGGTACGCTTCACAGACTCCAACCAGTAATCTGCCTCGCCACGGAACATAAAGGTGGCGAATGGAACCTTCTGTTCCTCCGTGCATCCCAAGACATCGAATATCTTGGTAATTTGCTTGACCCACGTTTCCGCCATGATCGGATCCGGCTTTCCCTTAAATTCTGGTGGTCCCAATTCTTTGAACTGTTTGGCTGTGACAAACCGTGAATTGCTATCATTTCCTCCTGTATTTTGAACATGAGTCTCCCTTGTCTGGTTTTGCATGAATTGCAAAAAACTTCTAAACATTCCATCATTCATCATCTGCTCATTGGTGTTGTTCACAGGAGGAACATTGCCAGCCTGTTGCACGTTCTCCTCGTTGGTAAGCACCAGTGTCTCCACGGTCTCATTTACTCCACTGTTAACATTCTCAGTCGACATTCTCAAATACTGCCATAAAACAAGGGTTAATTAAATAAATTAACAAATCACATAATACCCCTATATTATGACTGACCAATAAATAAGCTTAGGTAGGATACACTAGCGAAGGATTCGTCTCTCCCCTCCTAGTTCTATTCCCCGATCTCCGCCAGAGATCATATCCCTAAGCTCTGATACCAACTGTGACGCCCCCAAAATAGGTATACAACACCCATTCTGAGTCGCCAAAATACATGGTACAGAAACAACTACATCTTTATTATTACAACACAAGAACTGTGAGTTTAAATACAAATATTGTCATTTAGACAATATCCACACTCAAATAAGTCCTCATTACAATTATTGATACATTATTTCACAAAAATGGTGAGGACTACTAAAGTAACTTCTAGAACCATCATTCCATACCCCGACTAGTACTCGCTACATTCTCGCCTCCTGAGAAAAATGGAACAAAAAGGAAAAGGGTGAGCTCAACTAGTCCAGTAAAGAACATTATGACTAAGATAATACAGAACAAATTATCGTTAGTCTTCAACATGGAAAAATCTAATAGAATACAATAGACAACAAGTTTTAAATCAATAACTGCAGCGGAAATAGCAAACCATTAGAAGAGTCAAGTAGAGAATGAGTTCTACTATCTTCTAAGATTTAAAAGTCCATCATCAATATTTTATCCCTGTAACAACAATTAATAACCATCTTTAATCAAATATTCATCTTTGCACTACAGGCCAAAGATATTCATTTGTATCACCAGTCGGTCATGTTCATCTCAACACCTGTTCATCTTTGCACTACGGGCCAAAGATATTCATCAGTTAATCATTCATCTTTGCACTACGGGCCAAAGATATTCAGTAATATCATCATTTAGGACTGAGGATGATGAAAAATATCTTAAAAAAAAACGAATCCAGTGAAACAAAATAACAAATATTAAGGATTCGTATTTCGATTTATCCATGTCCAAAAATACCTTATAATTATTCATAGTGAAGTAGAATTTAAGAATGATCAAAATATGGATACAATCAAAGCTAGTACCCAGAATAGATATTTTGGACGAAAAGAAAAAAATTTTATTTTTCGGTTAATAGTAACTCGTGAATAATAACTCGTGAATAGTAACTCATGAATAGTAACCCCGACGTGAAAAGTTCCAAATTTGATAAAAATTTCCAACCAATATTTCGGCATAATGATACTGAAGAAATAATATCATTTTTGAATAAAATAACATTCCTTACCTCGTAAAGACAATACTTCTGGTCGGAATACCGGTATAAGGCTGAAAGACACTTGCTCTGATGAATAGAAATTCTCAAAGTATCTAAATACTCACAAAATACACCCAATAATCTAGAGAGAGAAAGAGAGAAAACTTGTTTCTGGTGTGATTTTCAATTCTAACTTAGCCCTCTATTTATAGGAAAATGTTAGCACGCCGAAGCAGACTTAACCTGCAACCTGATGGCTTTACCTGCTACTATTCCCACCCACCACATTTGAATAAAAATCTCAACACATTTCTTCACCAACCAAGAGTGGGGCCCACCAATTCTAGAATTTTCTAACAAAATGATTAACTCCGAAAATTCAACAATTTCTGAACCAGTCATCTCGTAAAATTCATAATAAATCATACATTCATTTTTAACGGTTCAAAATTTGTGGACATATACTCAACTTATATATGTATAACATATCCAAAAATTACCACGATCCAACGGTCGGATTAAAAATTATAACCCCCACAAAATATCTCAAAAATCCTGATTTTTAATACCTCAATTCCGATAAAAATACTGATAAAAACCTCAACATTTACTCCTTTATTTTTAACCACAAAAATATATCCCTCATTTATATCCACAAAAATAAATATTTTCTTATCATATGAATCAATAATTAATTATTCACAAATAATATTACAGAATCATATTTATGACAACCAGGCCGTTCCCAGGAAAGAGGGGGCTTTTCAATAAGGATTTTTCCTTACTGACGCGCAATTAGATGACCAAACCTCTCCTTAGACAGAACTTTCTAGACATTGTCAATAATGTTATCTAATAATATTATTCAAATAATATGAATTATTGATCTGATAATGGGAAATACTGTGTAGTGACAATTATTGAAACAACAGTAATATAAAATATCAACGCAGTAATTATTGAATCAATAAAATAAAATACTGAACAGTAATTACTGTAACCATTATTGAGTAGTGCCTTCTTACGTAAGAATCAATAATTAGTGCAATACAGTGTGCTACTGTGTAACAACGCGTATTACTGTGTTTTAACCACCGGGTATTCCAACAGTATTAACGGTAACAACTACGCCGTTATTAATAAAAAATATATACTTGTCATTTTCTTCATCCAATCGCTTTCCGTTATGGGGCCCACAAAAGACTGCGACGTCGTACGAATATTCCCCGACAGGAAGAATATTCCACGACCAAACGAATATTCCCCGACAACAATGAATATTTTATAACCACTTGCTTATTTGAAATATTTGCGCATTTTACCCATAACTAACCTCATTAATCAATTTAACACTTACTATTTCAAAATAATAAATAGAGGAAAATTAAATTTCATTTATTAATAATTTGAGGTCTTACATAAAATATTAAATCATTCGTTTAAATAAGACTAAAATGGTTATGGGCTAGTGCTTGGTGAACTTTATTAGTTAATTCTCCGTGGGAACGATACTTTACTTACTCTTTATTACTTGTTGACCGTGTATACTTGCACGCATATATTGATCGGTAAAACGACCAACAAGTTTTTGGTGCCGCTGCCGGGGAATTAGCTTAATAAATTTTTTCTAATATTAATTTCAATCAAATTGGTCTTAATTTAAACTTTTTTTAATTTTTTTTTATTTTAATTATCTTCTTATATTTCTTTCTTTTCAGGTACCATGAATGACTTTGTTTATCAATGGCCTTATGCGAATATGCCTCAACCAAGGGACATAAGCACTGAGGGACTCAATGTATTTTCTACATTGTCAGCACAAATTGCAACACTTTCGGAGAGGTTGGATGTTCTTGCAGCCCAACGTACTCGAGAGATAGCAATTACATGTCAATATTGTGATGGCGAGCATCCGAGTTATCAGTTCAACATCAGGGTTGGACAAGTACAGTTTGGGGGTGATTACCTCAACAACTATGTTTATCTCAATTATCATCAAGGTTGGGGGTATCACTCGGATTTTGAATGGAGTTATAACTATCGAGACCCATACTGTCCCAAGTCCAACACATTCATCGGATTTCTCATATCCACCTCCAATACAACAAGAAGAAAATTCAAGGTTAAAGGATTTCATGTTAAAAAGCATAGCAAACCATGAAGAGATGATGATGAGTCAGGAGTTATCAAGCCAAAATCTTAACAAATAGATGGAACAACTCATTTACTCCTCAATGAATGGTCCTCAATACATGGATTTTGACACTAAACAAGATAATTCAAGATTGGAGGATTTGTGGTTCAAATTTGTAGCATCAGCTGAGGAGAAGATGATTGAGCAAGATAGGTCAATTCGAAATCTTCATAATCATATGGATCAAATATTCGAAGCCTTGAACAATCGCCCTCCAAATAATTGGTGCTATGACATGGATGATGAAACTGATGGAGAGCCAGAAGTGTACATGCCACTGAATGAACTGAAAGGAGCGGACATTGAGGAGACAACTGGGGGTATGGAAAATGAAGAACATGAGCTGACTTGTATAATACCCCAAGTGCCTTCTTAGTTAGAGTTGAAAAATTCAGTAAAATTTGCGCACCCATGTCCCCTTGGTAGTCACATCCAAAGCCAGAATTTTCGCGGTTATGAGGCCTCTTACAAACCATGGTGGGCTGAGGAAGAGATAATAGAAGAAGAAAATCATGTTGTATCTGTCATGCCTCAATGCAAAAATCTATTCACAGATACAATGGAAGGAGTACCTGGCTATGCAATAGAACTGGGGACATCATGTACAAGAAATATGCTAGGTTGTTTCAATTCACAGACACGCAAGATGGGGAACCCACCTACGCACATTGAAGTTCTAATGGATGGAGGGTTCCTAGCTTATCGAAGAGAAATTGGATAGCGGTGTCAAGAAAAGAGTCCAGCTAACAGACTATAAACCGAGCGCTCGATGGGAGGCAGCCCATCCAATTTTTCCCCCTCTTTGTTTAATTCTTTTTTACATTTCTATATTTAGTAGATGTTAGATAGTGGTAAGTTTTAATAATAGTTTTATTGTGTCTCCTCTCAGGTTCAATCCAATTACTATAAGCATTCAGGATCAAATAGAAGTCAAACAAAAACTGAAGCTGCCAGAGTATAGGGTCGCGCGGCCGCGCCCAACTACAAGCCAAACACCGCGCAACCGCGCCATAGCTCAGTCACAAAATTTTTTTTGCTAAATTTAAGAATTTCTGACTCAAGCATTCGGACAGTTAGAAGCCCACACTCAGCCTCCAACCATAGAATATCTAAAACTTAACCATCGCCTGATATACCATCGAATCATGAGGAGGCGAACAGAGATGACATTGCCACTTAGGGGAGTATTCTTTCACTTTTAATTGTAATGAGGGCATTGTTTATTTTAAGTTTGGGGGTATTGGGTTGTAGTGAGTAGTTGTTGCATATAGTTAGTTGCATATAGTTTGATTGCATGTTTAAGTTGCATAGTAGGGGTATTTTAGTATCTTTGTAGTTAAATTTTACATGAATTTTGTTTTTAGTTTTCTTTTTTCTTGTTTACTTAGTATGTGTTTAGTTACATAACATTGCATAATCCCAGGCTTTTAGTTAGTTGAATTCTAATTTGGCCAATGATGAAATAGAAATTTGATAGATTTTTGAATTTAGTGGATATCTTGAGCTTAGTTATAATTTTATACAGGATATAATTCATGCTTACTGTTTAGATGTTACCAGGTAGCACGACAATGTTCCTATTTGCTTGTTAGTTAAGATTAGCATGCTTGTCTGCTGAGAGGAAAATGTTATTTTTAATGATAGAATTGTGTAAGAAGTGAGTAATGACTATGAAGACACTTAAACTCTAGTTTTGGGAACGCATGGGTATGTTTGCTTGATAAAAAAAGAAAAAAAAGAGAAAAAAATTGAATAATTACCGTGGCTAGTCTTGTTTCGGGGCCTTTGTTACTTGAGTAAGTACGCCCGAGGGGATTGTCTCTACACCTAGCGCCCTAAGGTCTTAATGGTCTAGGAGTCGTTGGTTGAAAGCTCGCTAAGGAGTAGCACTGTTAGCCTAATGGAATGAGACATTACACAGTCACGGGAAATATAAAAAAAATCAATAAACACCGCGGGAAAGGCGAAAATTGCCCTCGTGAGTAAAAATAAAGCAGAATAAACCCATTGTTGAACCTTAATTTGTATTGATGTGTTGGAGTAGTTGATGTCTCAGTAGTATATGTAGTTCTTGATTTAAACTTCATTTTTCTGTCTTAAACAATATAGCATGTGGTATCTTCACCTTTTTCAAGCTTATCTGTGAACACATCACACACACACAACATCTTTATAGCAAGTTAGGATTATATGATTGTATGTCATTATGCCTTTAGCTTAGTTTGATGCTTTGTTCTTGGATCTTGATATTTCTCTGAGGCATATCTTATTGGAATTCTTAACATGGCTGGAAATCTGGGGATTCATTGTCATAGTAGCGTAGCTTGCATAGCATGTAGAATGCATTATGTTGTGTTGCTTGAGGACAAGCAACGGTTTAAGTTTGGGGGTATTTGTTAAGTTGGTTTTATACCTACTTATCCGGTATCTATTACTTGAATTAGTTACTTAAACTCATGTTTCTTAGTTACTTTTCATGCATTTTGTGTTCATTTTGTAGATCTTAGGTTTGGGAACGATGTGAGCGACTATTGGTATGAAAATGCAAGGAAAAACAATCCGGATATCATTTGGGCTTTCATGTTCATGTCATGTTCTTGGCTTGGAACTTGGACTATGTTGTAGAGCTTCTTCTAAGCTTTCCGAAACATCTTGAATCATTCCAATCGGAGTTCGGATGCAAGATTTATGACCTTTGTACCAACAAACGTTGAACGTCACTGTTTTGGATGGCCATTTGGATAGATGTCACTTACAATCCGATTTCATCCTTCATCCATGTATTATTTCTCAATTGTCAAAGAATGAAAGTTGTAGAGCTCGCTGATAGCTTCGATTTGATAGGTGGCAGGCCCCGTAACTCTTCCCGAATCAAAAGTTATGGCCATTTTACCAGAGGACACTGCAGCAGAAAATGGACCGCGCGGGCGCGCGAATTTGTACTGCATTTCCTGCGCAGCCGCGCTCGACCCTGGAGGCAAAAAACATGATTTTTTGCATGAGCGCGGCCTCGTCCAACTTCAGGCCAATTCCTGAGCGGCCGCGCGACTTCGGGTGTTGACAAAAGCTGACTTTTCATTAAACAGTGAATTGAAGCGTAATTTGGAGAGGGGTTAAATTAGGGCTTATATATTAGACGTATTTTCATTATGTAAGATACATTCCACCCCTTGGGGGCTCAAGCTAATATTGTTTTCTTTCTTCAACCTTGAATAAGTAGATTAGAGTAGTGATTTCTAGAGTTGATTAGATTGAAGACTTGAAGCGATTGGAAAGCATTGGAGATTCAACCTTGGAGCAAGAGAACAGATTTGCACTACCATTCTCTATTCTTACTCTCTCTTTGATTCCTAATTGTATCTTATGATGTTTATTCAATATGTGGATGATAGATTTAATTCAGTTATGATTTAAACACTATTTTGGGATTGCAATGGATTCTATGGATTAGGTATTTCTGATATATTTCATTGTTAATCTTATTGATTGTTATGGGATTGTCTATTAAGATTCATGCTTATTTTCTTAGTTAATTGGCCATCAATTACTGTGATAATCCATTTGGACTCGAGAGACGAAGTGTGGGTTAAGATCTGATCTTATTAACTTATGATTGAATATTCTACATTGTGATAGGATGTATGATTTGTGCTTAGGATAGATATATACCGAAGCACCATTCGTAGTTAATTGAGAACTTGGGCTTAAACCCTAATTATTTGTAAATCACATAGACATATAGTGGTTTAGATAATGTGGGTGTTCATGTGTATTCTATCAACTGTGAATTATATATGATATGGGTATGGTACATTGAGAGATGGCTATACTTTACTTTTGTGTTCTCGACTAACAGTCCAGTTCAATTAGTTTGACTTAACATGAAGTGTGTGGATTTAAATGAGTCAATAGATGAAATTGTGATATCAGGTCTTCATTATCTAGTCTTACTCTAGGAATAGTTAGTCTTATTTCATTTCATAGTTTTAATATAAAATATTAAATCGTTCGTTTAAATAAGACTAAAATGGTTATGGGCTAGTGCTTGGTGAACTTTATTAGTTAATTCTCCGTGGGAACGATACTTTACTTACTCTTTATTACTTGTTGACCGTGTATACTTGCACGTATATATTGATCGGTAAAATGACCAACACCCAAAGGTTTTGTAAATATGTCAGCTAATTGGTGCTCAGTGGGGATAAATATTAATTTGATTAGGCCCTTGGACACATTGTCTCTAAGAAAATGGTGTCGAACTTCTATGTGTTTTGTGCGTGAGTGTATAACTGGATTCTTGGAAATATCAATGGTGCTCGTATTATCACAATATATAGGCACATTTTCATATACAATATCAAAATCACATAATGTTTGACGCATCTATAAAATTTGGGAGCAACAACTCCTTGCTGCTAAATATTCACCCTCAGTGGTGGATAGGGCTATTGATGTTTGCTTCTTACTATGCCATGAGACAAGACTTTGTCCCATAAATGTACAAGCACCGCTTGGGCTTTTTCTATCTATTTGACAACCTGCATAGTCAGCATCTAAGTAACCCATTAGATCAAACTCGTTACACTTTGGGTAAAATAAACCAAAATTTTTGGTACCACTCAAATATTTAAATATTCATTTAACAGCTTGTAAATGTGACTCTTTAGGTTTTACTTGAAAGCGAGCACATAGACATACACTATACATTATATCAGGTCTAGAGGCAGTTAAATATAATAAAGATCCGATCATACCTCTATATTTTGTTATCTTTACATCCATACCTTTATCGTCTGCTGTGAGTTTTATTGATGTGCTCATTGGTGTGGCCTTTGAATTTGAGTTATAAAATTCGAATCTCTTGAGTATCTCTTTTGTATATTTGGTTTGATGAATATAAATATCGTCCCGATTTTGCTTGATTTGAAGGCCCAGAAAGTAATTGAGTTCACCCATTAAGCTCATGTCAAACTCCGTGTGCATGCAATTGGAGAACCACTCACAAAGAAAGTTATTAGTAGCACCAAATATTATATCGTCTACATATATTTTTACAATGATGATATCTTTATTTTGATGTTTAATAAATAAAGTAGAATCGATTTTACCTCTTGTGAAGCCATTAGATAGGAGGTATTTACTTAATCTCTCATACCAAGCTCTTAGAGCTTGTTTGAGTCCATGGAGTGCCTTCTTTAGTTTTTATACGTGATGTGGGAACTTTTCATGCTCAAATCCAGGAGGTTGTTTTATGTATACTTCTTCATTTATATAGCCATTGAGGAAGGCGCTTTTGACATACATTTGATATAGTTTGAACTTTTTGAAGCATGCAAATGCTAACAATATTTGAATGGATTCTAATCGGGATACAGGGGCAAATGTTTCTTCATAATCTATCCCTTCTTGTTGGTTGTACCCTTGAGCCACAAATCTAGCTTTATTTCTTGTAATTGTTCTATACTCGTCAAGCTTATTTTTGAACACCCATTTAGTTCCAATAATAAATACATCTTTTGGAGGAGGTATCAACTCCCAAACTTAACATCTTTCGAATTATTGTAGCTCCTCTTGCATTGCTAGTAACCAATTTTCGTCAAGTATGGCTTCTTTGGCATTATTTGGTTCAATTTGGGATAAGAAAGCTGAAAATGCACAAAGGTTTTGTGCTCTTCTTCTTATGGTAACTCCTTCATTTATATTGCCAATAATATTATTTGGAGGATGATGTTTGATGTATCTTGCTGATTTTTGAAGTTGAACGTCATGGATCATTTCTTCTTGTTGAGGATCAGTATTTTCTGAGTCATGGCCTTGTTGTTCATTTAATCCAGCTTGCTGGATAGATTCCTGGTCCTCGTATTCAGCTTGTTGGATAGGTTCCTGGTCCTGCTGTTCGTCTAATCTAGCTTGCTGGATAGATTCCTTCGACTTGTTGTTTTGCTTTATATGATAGGCTGGATTTGCAGCAGTCTCTAGATTTCTTGCATCTTCTTCTCTTTCTTTTGAAATATCATTGTTAGACTCATTAAATTTAATATGTATAGATTCTTCAATGCACATCTTTTGCACATTATATATGCGCTATGCTTTACTATTTTGAGAATAGCCAATGAATATTCCCTCATATGATCTAGCATCAAATTGACCCAAGTTCTCACTAGTGTTAAGGATAAAAAATTTTGATCCAAAGACTTTGAAATAGCTTATATTTGGAAGTTTATTATTTAATGATTCATAAGGCGTTTTCAAGATAATTGGACGGATAAGTACTCTATTTAGTACATAACATGATGTGTTTACAGCTTCGGCCCAAAATTTCTTTGGAAGTTTACTTTCTTGAATTAGGGTTCTAGCTGTTTCTTATAAGGTTCGATTTTTCCTTTCTACCACTCCATTTTGTTGAGGAGTTCTAGGTGCTGAGAACTCATGAGTAATTCCTTTTTGATTACAAAATATAATAAACTCCTTTTGAAATTCAGTACCATGATCCTTTCTAATTTTTATGAGATTAAGACTATATTTTGTTTCTAAGTTTTTGGTTAGTTTTTCAAACTCCTTAAATGCCTCATCTTTGGTTCTAAGAAATAGCACCCATGTGTATCTAGAAAAATCATCAACTATCACAAATGCATAAAATTTACCATTTAGACTAACATGCCTTTCAGGTCCAAATAAATCAAGATGGAGTAATTATAAGGGAGAAGAAGCTGATACCATGTTCTTGGATGTGAAAGATGTTCTTACTTGTTTTCCGAGTTGACAGGGCTCACATATACATTTCTTTTCAAAATTCATTTTGGGTAATCCTTTCACTAAGTTCTTTGATGATAGCTTTTTGATTAGGTCCATATGAACATGTCCCATTCTTCTATGCCATAGATTTGCTTCATCTTGAATTGTGGCAAGGCATAATTCTTTCTCCTGTTGCTCAAAATCAAGAGTATATATATTTCCTTCTCTTTGGGCAACTAAAGTAGCATTGTTAGTACCATGTGAAATTATACATTTGTCTTATTCAAATTTTACTTGATGTCCATTATCCATTAATTGACCGACACTGATAAGATTAAATTTTAGACCATTAACAAGGTGAACATTATTAATATTAACCTTACCATTAATGATTTTATCTTTCCCGACTATTTCACATGACCGATTGTCTCCAAACGTGACAGTTCCATGCTTCTTTTTGATATTTAGCTCCACAAACTTTGATTTATCACCCGTCATGTGGCGTGAGCATCCGCTATCAAGAATCCACTTTTGAGAGGATACTTTTGCCTTGAAACATACATGTTCAAAGAATGTGCAATTTATCATTTTCGTACCCATATCTTTTTGGGTCCATTTATGTTAGTTGAAATCAAATCATTTTTCTTTACCCATAATGTTTTACTTTTATTGTTATTTTTCTTCTTTAAACAATTTATCTCTAGATGACCTTTAGTACCATAATTTTTGCATGTAGTGAATGGTGAACAGTAATTTAATTTAAATGATGATTTAGACTTAAGCATTTCTACTTTTTTTCTATATACTGGATTTTATCCAATGTCTTGTTTATCATAACTAGGTCTTTGTTTCCCTAACATGGCATTTAAATTTTCTTCACCATGTACAAATTTAGCTAGGGAAAGTTTTAGTGATTCTATTTCCTTTTGAAGTTCATTAGGTGGAGGTGTTTTACTACGAGATTCATCACTAAACACATCAATGCATACATCTCTCATTTTTATTTCATTTGTTAATTTTTTAACTTCATCATTTAATTTTTTTACTTTGTTAAAAAGTATTTTGTTGTAGTTATCTAAATAGTCATTTTTCGCAGCTAATACTTTTTCTTCGTTTGTGTGTGTTACTTTTTCTATTTCCTTCTTTTCATCTATTAGTGATTCAGCTTCGCCCATTAGCGTGTTTACTAGATCTTTTAAGTACACATTTTTTTTCTTTTAGCTTTTCATTTTCTTGTTTCAAAATAATAATATCAGAAAGAGATACCTCACTAGTCCCATGAAGCATATTTGAGCTAGTTCATCGTTTGCATCTATCTCCACTTCGAATTCTTCATCGTCACTCCAAGTTAAGAAAGCTTTGTTCTTTTTGATCTCTTTAGTGCCTTGCTTTCCTTTGTTCTTGAGCTGGAAGCAATCCTTCTTGAAGTGACCTGGTCGTCCGCATTCAAAACATGTTTCTTCGGCTTGCTTGGTTTTGAGTTTGTTTGGATTGAATGTGTTCTTCCTTTTGTTCTTTCTCTGAAGTAATCCATTGAGTCTTCTTGAGATCATAGCTATTTCATCATCTGAGTTATCTTCAAGTTCCTCTTCAATTCCTGTATTTAGAGCTAACACTTTCTTTCGAGGAACTTCTTCCTCGTCATCATATCTTTTTAATTGATGTTCATATTCTTCCAGTTCACCAAAGAGAGTTAAAGTATCCATGGATGAAATATTGACAGAATCTTGAAGAATAGTAATTTTGGATGCAAACCTTTTGAGCATAGCCCGAAGTAGCTTACGATTGATTTCACTTTGTGGAATTGACTTGTCGAGCAGCTTTAAGGAATTTATGAGTACTAGAAATTGTGCTTGAGCCATTTTGAATGTTTCATAATTGTAGGGTTTCGGCACAGAAACGCACAGCGGAAATTAAAATTTTAAAGCAATTTCCGAAACCCTAAAACAGGATCCATGCGAAAAATCAATTAATTAAGAGGTTTAGAGATTATACCGATTATGAAAACGAGAGTCTGAAATCGACTGCGCCTCGAATCTCCAACACAATACAAACCGACTGCGTCTCTACGGTATCCACACGAACGCTCCGCGAATCGTCTTACGATCTGCAGAAGAAGGAATCGCGGTACTAGCCACCAAGGATGAGGATTTTCGGAACTATTTTCTCTAGTCTCTCTCTAAGAGCGGCTAGGGTTTTGTTTTGACGTAAAAACCTAAAGTCTGATATACATCATATATATAGCAGTCAGGAGGAATTAATCAAAACATAATATTATTAAAATCCGAATTTATATATATCTTAATTAAGTCTTACTTAATTAATATACCTATATATAAATTATCCTATTAATTTAAATTCGTAATTTAAAATTATATCAATCATATTGACATATTTAAATCTTTACAATTTAAATTAATTTCCTTTTAATTACGTTCTTTGTGTGTGACCCTATAGGTTATTATTACGTTGGCAATAACCTTAAAATCATATTATAAAGTTATAAACAGTGAGCGGCATCTAGTAATGCATCACTGCTACCCAAGTAATAATAAGATCGATGGTTCGATGCAACCTTTTCGTGACCAATGTTTCAATGTAATTTAATCCTTTTAACCTTAATATCTTAGATTAAACTCGAGTCATGGAATGTGTCATACTCTTCATAATTTAATCTGAGTTTTCTTGATCAATGAGTAGACTATATGAAACAAATCACTATTTGAGCATGGCCATGCATTTCATAGTCCTACTCAATCAAGAGGCCTATGGATATCACCTATAAAATATAGGATGGTTAAATTCCATCTAGATCACTCATATTACTCACACGATTCATAATGAACCCAATAATCACCTTTATAGTCCACCCTATTAAAGGTGACATTTGATGATATCAAAGTACATAAATTCTCGTGTAGTAATATAGCGGTTTCAGGTCGGAGGACCATTACATCATTGTCACTATGAGAATTGCTAATGACACTTCGCATAATGCTCCATATAGAATTCTCATGGTGGGTCTGTCCAGTACATTGTTCTCTAACATGTACCTATGCATTGACTTAATATCTCATATATTTATGACCAATGAGATTTGGTCATCAGTCAATCCACATACTAGTCTCAATGCATCATTGTTGTCCCATCAACAATGATACTCGACTAGGGACATTTAAGAACAATGATACTAATTGTAATTATATAATCTCATGTTCAAGTCACATACTTGAAACTATATAATTTGTATCACTATTCTAAGGAATTTTATTATGTTAACAATTATATTACGCAGTAATTAAAATCATAATAAAATCATTTATTTATTCAATCAACAATAATATCAAATGTTAAGCAATTACATCAAATAATTGGCCTCTAGGGCATAAACTCTAACAATAATCATGCATGAGCATGCTTAACTTAACTTCTCGTACTTTGGATGTACCCTCGTGACTCACCACTAGAGTATCTCATATCTCCTTTGTTGTGTTGCATGATGAGACTTTATCTATTTCGGATTGTACCATGTCGCTGAGAAGTGTGTTCATTGCCTTTGAATCATATGAAACCATATAGGTTTCGGTTGAATCCATCTCGAGTAGAGTTTTTGGAGTGCCGTCATTTTTCCTTCGGATAATCGGTCAATTCTCTACCACCCACCATTCCCATGGGTCTCGCTTAAGATAGATCCTCATTCGGAATTTTTAGAAATTGTAGTTCTCTGTTCCATAGAGTAATGGAGGTCGATTTGTTGATTGTCCTTCTTGATGAGTGTTTCCAAATTGTGCCATGTCAGAATCTTTCCCTACAAGTCACCTTTAAGACCAAGATAAGTAGAGCCAAGCTCTGATACCAAATGAAATTTAAGTAGGCACACTTAGAAGGAGGGGTTGAATAAGTGTCGGAATAATAATGTCAAACTTTTGACCAAATAAAAATTCCTTTGGATATACAATGCAGGAGGCTAGATTCTAAATCCTTATAGATTAAAATTGTTAAGACAAAATGTCAAGTTGATTTAAAACTTTGCAAAATGCTTAATTTAGAAACTTAGCCTTTTTTCAAATGTGATTATGTGAATGCAATTTGCTGAATAGGTTTTGTAAATTTATAGATTTTTAATACAGGCTGTTGGATTAATAGTTATCCAAATAATGAGAAAGCTTAGAACAATAATCAATCACATGAACACAAGAATTTTTGCGTGGTTCAACTACTACCCTGTATAATAGTAGCCTAATTCATGTCCAATATTAACTAGTATTGGAGACCCACTTTTATTAAACAACTTCGATTACAAAACAAGTTTCAACCACTTGAGCACCTTCGCTCCTTGTGCACCTATGCACTCTCAAGCACCTATGTTTTCTCTGAACTTGATTGTAACAATACAGTAATCCAAACCAGATTACAATTTAGATTTAGATGATATTGATTTATACGAGAAATTAAAATACAAATAGAGGTCTATTGCTCAAAGCAATTTATCACTTAACAATACAAGGCTCTAGTACGCAATAATGAGCAACAAAAATATTACCAGATTAGATGCTATAAAATCACCTCGGAAATGAACCTCAGAAACTTCTTCAATAAGATTACTGTTAGCAGTAGGAAGAAGTTAAAGAAGAAAACACACTTTTTTGTTATCTATGTATTATCAAAAGCAATATGCATTTTTTTGTTTTTCTTATCAATAGACCTTGTCTTTTTATAGGCTTCACAGTAAGTTACCGTTGCAAGGTTGCTTATACAGAATGTAACTGTTTGATACAAATTACGCACATCATGCATTTTGATAATCAAATAGAATAATATCTAGATAATGTGTCAATCATAATTTGATCAAGTCTCTTTCCAGTTATATGCTATCGTAGAACACTATTATGATCAATAAAAGATATTTCGCTGACATCATGATAAATCAGTGGTTGGTGATAAGTTTGAATTTGATTGAGTGCCTATCATGTGGTGAAAATAATTTGATATGTTCCGCTTAAATCATGATATAAATCAGTGTGATTGATAACTGGTTCATGCTTGATTGGGTGCCTATCACGTGGGAAAGCATATCTCTTACAGCTCCTATTTTATATCGTATATCGTTATAAGAGAATATGTATTAGAAGCTTAACTTCTAGAATCCCATTAACAGATTGATTACCTTACCATAAATAACATGCCTTGTCGCAGCCACTAGTTTGGCAAAGAGATTATTACCATATCTTCAGTGGGTCGGTAAACCAAATTAATTGATTCCCTTATATTAAGTAATTATATCAATCATAATTTATGGCATTAACTTTTAAACACTTCATGATCTTAGTGTATCTGCCACACAGATTATGGTAATAATATTTAGCTTAATTTGTTAAACATGTTTGACTCCGGATTAATATATGATCAAAATAGTTATATGTATGTATGTAATGCACATGCCCTAAAGCCTTGTATTAGAAAGTAATTAATGTTAAGTTCTTATATATATTTCCTAGGACTCAAAATGCCTTTCATCCTTCAAAAATTTCAAGTCTTTATATTGTCCTCCTCGATGTTCCTGTAAAGCCATTTCTTTTCCTGAAATTTCATAGAGCATGATTAGAGGATATGGTCATCATCAAAACATTTAGGATGGAGTATGACATAAGTCAACAATTATTAATGGAGGTTTTCTAATTAAAGTGATTGAGTATGTTGATAGTTTAGTTTTTGGTGTTTAACAATAAAATTTATTATTTGAATTCTTAGTTTCATATTATGATTTTTATATGTTAAATTTTCTTGAGTATATGTCAAAATTTGGGATGTTTATGATTTTAATTATATTTTTTAGTATACAGTTGGTATTGTTTTCATACAATATTGAATAAAAGAAAATATAATAATATTTATTATTACCTCTATATTAAAAGAATTTTTTAATGTATTTTTTATTTTTTTGAGTAATAAAATTTGTCATTTTTATTGTAAATAATTATGCTCAAGTGTGACTAATGTCTAGTTTAATATTTGAGAAAAATAATTAATATAATTTTTAATACTTTTTTATATTAATAATAAGATTAGTTATGTAATAATAATCTAATTTTAAGTAAATTTAAATATTTGAAAATAATAATAATAATTTTTTTGGCATTAATTTGTACATTTATGCTTATTAAAATTTTACTTTTTAATTACAAAAAATATATTTAAATGTATATTACGTAAATTTTAATCTTTAAGAAATTTAATTAGCAAAAAGTGTATGTGTGACAACCCCAAACAAGTCCATTCCATCCAACCTATTCTGAGTCGCCAAATACATGGTACAGAAAATAACTACAACTTTATTACAACAATTGTCGTGCAAAATACAACAACACATATGCTGTAAGTTTGGATACAAATATATACCAAATGTGACACATGTCCCAACCGTGGACAGCACGTCACAATGACACCTTACATAAAGGTATAGTCAAAAACTGTTTTAGAAATTAGAATCTTTGGGAAGTGCTCAAGGAAACCTTCATACATGGGAGGCCATGCGTCTAGGTTATGATAGATATCATATGGCAACAGAATTATCCTTGGTTGACCCAATATACCCCAAAGAAAAACGAGAAGATTACTATCATATTCTTCCCAATGGTGAGTCTTCTCTTGACATATCATTATCTCCACTGTCTCTAAATGAGAATTATACTTCAAACAAACACCAAGATTATATAGGTAGTGCTCGTAAATATACTCAGCAAGTGGATGAGCACAACCCTGTCTTATGATGACACGAGGTTGTATGTCATTAGACATCTTGTATGATAGTGGCAAAACACCCTTCCAACGTTGGGTTCGCCTCACCCTATTTGATTCACCAAATATAACTACTAAATGATGACCACCGTTCTATTCCCCTGTTACCCCCGCTCGACCCAGCTACACTCTTATTACCTGAAAGGAATTGTGAAACAGAAGGGTGAGCACAACTAGCCCAGTAAAGAATATCATGACTAAAGATAATTAAATTATCAATAACCTTCATCAATAATAAATTAGAGATTTAAAACATATGGTAGATGATAAAAATTTTAACCATAGTTACAGCGGAACGAGCAATCCATTAGAAGAGTCAAATAGACTACAAAGTCTATTATCTTCTCCATGTTAAAAATCCACCAACAATGTTTTATCCCTGTAATATCAATCAACAATTCTGGTCCACAATCATATGAATAACTCATAATTATAATAGTAGTTCTAAATTCCTCTTCTCATCCAGGATGAAGATAATTTTCATTACCTATCTTTACCTGAAACATCAAAGATCATGGTTACACCAAATCACATTTCCTGTTCATAATCATACTAATAACTTCATCTTTGCACTACGGCCAAAGATATTCATTTGTATCGCCAGTTGGTCATGTTCATCTCAACACTTGTTCATCTTTGCACTACTGGCCAAAGATATTCAACAACATGTCATCTTTGCACTACGGGCCAAAGATATTCATCAACAATTCATCTTTGCACTACTGGCCAAAGATATTCAACCACAGGTCATCTTTGCACTATGGGCCAACGATATTCATCACCAGTTTATCTTTGCACTACAGGCCAAAGATATTCAACAACAGTTTATATCTGCACTACAGGCCAAATATATTTATCAACAGTTCATATTTGCACTACAGGCCAAATATATTAATATCTCAAAGAAATATATAATCATTTCAGAATTTATATAAACAATAATTATAACCATGTTGATCAATTCACCTTTGCACTTAAGCTAAAGATATTCAATAATAAATTCAATGGTCATGATCATACCAGTCAACAATTCAACTTTGCACTACTGGCCAAAGGGAACCCATAGTCATGATCATACCAAAAATCTACCCATTTTTACACTCAAGTCAAAGAGAAATATCATCATTAGGATTATAAAAATATTATATATGATAATAAAATCAATATAATCAACATATAGATTTAATCTCAAGAGTAATATTCATAAATTAACTATAATTTGATCAGAAAAAGAAATTAATTTTGTCGTGAATAGTAACTCGTGAATTACTAGTAACTCATGAATAGTAACTCGTGAATAGTAACTCATGAATAGTAACTCGACATGAAAAAGATAAAAATTCCACAATAAAATACATACCAATATTTCGGTATAATGATATTGAAAGAATAATATTTCTTAAGCTTATAAATAATTTATTTTAATTGTTTACACTTTACTAAATAATGCATTTAATCATCCTAAAATGCCAAACTCATAAGATTTTATCACCAATAATCAAAAACCCTCATCAAAAATCTGCATATACCTCATATAGGATTCTCAAGCCATAAAATCCTATTTTTCAATTTTCTTACTTCACATAACATATTTAATTTATTTACTCATAACTAGTTCATTTTTATGAAAAATATCAAATCAGTTCCAAAAACATTTCTTTTTTGGGATTTAGCATAATATAGTCCCATATTGAACATATATTTTTCTCAGAATTTTTAAAACTCATTTACTATTTTTCATATAGTCAAAACCGCCGAATATTTAGATATTTATCATAAATTGTACTTTTATCTAAAAATTCCGAAATTCACAGAGTACACTGATATTATATAGATATAATTCTAATAAAAATTTTATCAATTTTAGAGTTAACCACAAGGAGTTATAAGCAGTTACTTTTAAAATAGTTTTTTCTCATAAAATTAATAACTCTTAATCTTTACATCCAAAAATCACCATTTTTGGACACAATCAATAAAACTCATCAAAATATCATTTCAAATTTTTCTAGAATTTTCTGAAGGTCAGAAGAAGTATGAACTGAAAAACATAATAACCCTTAAAATCTCGTACCTCAAAAGAACAGTATTTCGGAGAAAAAATCGGAGGAAACTTCTACTAAATAGCAACTCTCAAGTATCTAAATACTCTCAAAAATATGCTTGATAATATAGAGAGAAAGAAAACTTGTTTCTGATGTGATTTTCAATTCTAAAATAAGAACCTATTTATAGGAAAATGCTAGAACGCCATAGGAGACTAAAATAATAAAATATATTATTTTATTTCTTCTTTTCTACGCATGCCCACATGTTTGATCAGCCACCAACCATCTTTGAACAAAGCTAACAGCCAACATGTGTTAAAACACAAGTGGGTCCCACCCATAAATTAATAAAAATTATTTTATTTTCTAAAACTTCCATAATTCGTAGAAAATAGCCCGGTTATCAAAAAAATACGAATTTTGCCAGTTTTTATAGGAAATTTAATTCTCTACAAATTTGCAGAAGAAAGTTTTTCCAAATTCCAAACAGAAATTGACCGAAATTCACATACGGACGATTTTACATACTATAATCAAATTTCAGTCAAAAAATGGGGTCCACCGACACACAAAATATATGTTAATCATTTAATGCTACAAAAATACTCTTTTTCCTCATATACTCATATATCACACATTCATTGTAAAATATCATCATTATTATATTATAATAATATAAAAAATATTATTTTATCAGAAAAGATAAAACATAAATTTTCAACAATTGTCACTTTAAAAAAATTCTCCATCTATATCCAAATAAAATGAAAATTTTCCTTATCATATAATCAATAATTAATTATTCACAAATAATATTACAGAATCACAATCTTGACAACCAGGCAGTTTCTAGGAAAGAGGGGGCTTTTCAATAAGAATTTCTCTTTACTGGCACGCAATTAGGTGACCAAACCTCTCCTTAGACAGAACTTTCTAGACATTGCCAATAATATTATCTAATAATATTACTCAAATAATATGAATTATTGATCTGATAATGGAAAATACTGTGCAGTAACAATTATTGAACAACAATAATATAAAATATCAACGCAGCAATTATTGAATCAATAAAATAAAATATTGAACAGTAATTACTATAACAATTATTGAGTAGTGTTTTCTTACGTAAGAATCAATAATTCAAAAATACTGTGCAAAATCGTGTGCTACTGTGCAACAACGCGTATTACTTTACTTTACCCACCGGGTATTCCAACAGTGTTAACGGTAACAACTGCGCCATTATTTATAAAACTCAATTTTTGTCATTTTCTTCATCCGACAGTTATTCGTTATGGGGCCCACAAATGGCTGGGCCGTCGTACGAATATTCCCCGACAAAAAGAATATTCCACGACCAAACGAATATTCCCCGACAATTGAATATTTTATAACCACTTGCGTATTTTGAAAAATTCATATCTCACCCTTAACTTTAAACTTTTATCAATTTAACCATTTACTGAATAGTTATTATAAGAAAAATTGAATACTTTTATTTCATAAAATTCGGGGTCTTACAATTTCCCCTCCTTATGAAATTTCGTTCCCGAAATTTACGTACCTGGTATTTCGAAAAGTTGAGAATACCTTGTTTTCATTTCAGATTTTATTTCCCGGGTCATCATTATTTCTCTGTTGCACATCTCCCGTGATAACTTCATTTGGGTTCCTCATTTGTTGGGAAGTCATGACAACTGCCATCCCTCGAACTACCCGGCTTTGACTTGTCTGGGGCAGTATTTGGCATCATCACTACCGCTGGAATATACATTTCTATAGGACATATTCCTCCCTCAACTGCCTCGTCGTACTCCTGATTCATGATCTGAATCATCAATCTTCGATCCATATCGAATTTCGGTTGACCGCTATGTACAGGGTATGTAAGACCCCGAATTTTATGAAATAAAAGTATTCAATTTTTCTTATAATTACAATTCAGTAAATGGTTAAATTGATAAAAGTTTAAAGTTATGAGTGAAATATGATTTTTTTTCAGAATAAGCAAGTGGTTATAAAATAATTATTGTTGTCGGGGAATATTCTTTCTGTCGGGAAATATTCGTACGACGGCGCAGCCATTTGTGGGCCCCATAACAGAATAACTGTCGGGTGAAGAAAACGACAAATTTGAGTTTTTACAAATAACGGCGTAGTTGTTACCGTTAACACTGTTGGAATACCCGGTGGTTAAAATACAGTAATACGCGTTATTGCACAGTAGCACACGATATTGCACAGTATTTTTGAAATTATTGATTCTTACGTAAGAAGGCACTACTCAATAATTGTTACAGTAATTACTGTTCAATATTTTATTTTATTGATTCAATAATTGCTACGTTGAAATTTTGTATTATTGTTGTTCAATAATTGTTGCTGCACAGTATTTCCCATTATCAGATCAATAATTCATATTATTTGAATAGTATTATTAGATAGCATTATTGGCAATGTCTAGAAAGTTCTGTCTAAGGAGAGGTTTGGTCATCTAATTGCGCGCCAGTAAGGAGAAATCCTTATTGGAAAGCCCCCTCTTTCCTGGGAACGGCCTGGTTGTCATAAATGTGATTCTGTAATATTATTTGTGAATAATTAATTATTGATTCATATGATAAGGAAATATTTATTTTATGTGGATATAAATGAGGGATATATTTTTGTGGTTAAAAATGAAGGAGTTAATGTTGAGGTTTTTATCCGTATTTTTGTCGGAATGGAGGTATTAAAAATCAGGGTTTTTGAGATATTTTGCGGGGGTTATAATTTTTAATCCGACCGTTGGATCGTGGTAATTTTTGGATATGTTATACATATATAAGTTGAGTATATGTCCACAAATTTTGAACCGTTAAAAATGAACGTATGATTTGTTATGAATTTTACGAGATGACTGGTTCAGAAATTGTTGAATTTCGGAGTTTATCATTTTGGTGGAAAATTCTAGAATTGGTGGGCCCCACTTGTGGTTGGTGAAGAAATGTGCTGAATTATATTTCAAATGTGGTGGGTGGGAATAGTAGCAGGTAAAGCCATCAGGTTGCAGGTCAAACCTACCAAAATTTTCCTATAAATAGAGGGCTAAGTTAGAATTGAAAATCACACCAAAAACATAAGCTTTCTCTCTTTCTCTCTCTATATTATGAAGCATATTTTGTGAGTATTTAGATACTTTGAGAGTTGCTATTCAGTGCAAGTTTCCTTCAGCTTTACATTCCGGTCAGAAGTACTGCTCTTTTGAGGTAAGGGATTGTAAGGGATAGTAAGAGATAGTAAGGAATTTTAAGGGTTGTTATGATTTTCAGTTTCGTAATTTTTCTGATCTTCAAAAATTCTGAAAAAATTTGAAATGATATTTTGATGAGTTTTATTGATTGTGTCCAAAAATGGTGATTTTTGGATGTATAGATTAAGAGTTATGAATTTTATGGAAAAGACTATTTTAAAAGTAACCGCTTATAATTCCTTGTGGTTAACTCCAAAATTGATGAAATTTTTATTGGGAGTACATGTATATGATAGAAGTATACTCTGTAAATTTCAGAATTTTTGGACAAAAGTATAATTTTTGATAAATGTCTAAATATTCGGTGGTTTTGGCCATATGAAAAATAGTAAATGACTTTTAAAAATTCTGAGAAAAATATATGTTCAATATGGGACTATATTATGCTAAATCCCAGAAAAAAAATATTTTTGGAACTGATTTGGTATTTTTCATGAAAATGGTCTAGTTATGAGTAAATGAATTAAATATGTTTTGTGAAGAAAGAAAATTGGAAAATAGGATTTTATGGCTTGAGAATCCTATATGAGGTATATGCAGATTTTTGATGAGGGTTTTGGTTATTGATGATGAAATTGTAAGAGTTGGCATTTTATGATGATTAAATGCATTAATTAGTAAAGTGTAAACAATTAAAATAAATTGTTTATAAATTTAAGTAATGTTATTCTTTCAATATCATTATACCGAAATATTGGTATGGATTTTATTGTGGAATTTCTATCTTTTGTGTCGGGGTTACTATTCATGAGTTACTATTCACGATTTACTATTCATGAGTTACGAATATTACTCTTGAGATTAAAACTATATGTTGATCATATTATTTTTATCATCATATATAACATTTTTATAACCCTGATGTTGAAATTCTCTTTCACTGGAGTGTAAAGATGGGTAGATTATTGGTATGATCATGACTAGGGTTCTCTTTGGCCTGTAGTGCAAAGTTGAATTGTGACTGGTATGATCATGACCATTGAATTTATAATTGAATATCTTAAGCTTAAGTGCAAAGGTGAATTGATCAACATGGTTATAATTATTATTTATATAAATTCTGAAATGATTATATATTTCTTTGAGATATGAATATATTTGGCCTGTAGTGCAAATATGAATTGTTGATGAATATCTTTGGCATGTAGTGCAAAGATGGCATGTTTATGAATATCTTTGGCCTGTAGTGCAAAGATGAACTGTTGTTGAATATCTTTGGCCCGTAGTGCAAAGATGGATTTGTTAGTATGATTATAAACAGAAATTGTGATTTGGTATAACCATGATCTTTGATGTTTCAGGTAAAGACAGGTGATGAAAATATTCTTCGTCCTGGGTGCGAAGAAAAATTTAGAGTCACAATTATGATTATGAGTTATTCATATGGTTGTGGAAAGGAACTATTGAGTGATGTTACATGGATAAAATATTGTTGGTGGATTTTTAACATGGAGAAGATAATAGACTTTATAGTCTATTTGACTCTTCTAATGGATTGCTCGTTCCGCTGCAACTATGGTTGAAATTTTTATCATTTACCATATGTTCTAAATCTCTGATTTATTATTGATGAAGGCTATTGATAATTTAATTATCTTTAGTCATGATATTCTTTACTGAGCTAGTTGTGCTCACCCTTTTGCTTCACAATTCCTTTCAGGTAATAAGAGTGTAGCTGGGTCGAGCGGGGGTAACAAGGGAATAGAACGGTGGTCATCATTTAGTAGTTATATTTGGTGAAGAAAATAGGGTGAGGCGAACCCAACGTTGGAAGGGTGTTTTGTCACTATCATACAAGATGTCTAATGACATACAACCTCGTGTCATCATAAGACAGGGTTGTGCTCATCCACTTGCTGAGTATATCTATGGGCACTACCTATATAATCTTGGTGTTTGTTTGAAGTATAATTCTCAATTAGAGACAGTGGAGATAATGATAAGTCAAGAGAAGACTCACCATTGGGAAGAATATGATAGTAATCTTCTCGTTTTTCTTTGGGGTCTATTGGGTCAACCAAGGATAATTCTGTGGCCATATGATATCTATCATAACCTAGACGCGTGGCCTCCCATGTACGAAGGTTTCCTTGAGCACTTCCCAAAGATTCTAATTTCTAAAACAGTTTTTGACTATACCTTTATGTAAGGTGTTATTGTGAGGTGATGTCCACGGTTGGAACATGAGTCACATTTGGTATATATTTGTATCCAAACTCACAGCATATGTGTTGTTGTATTTTGCACGACAATTGTTGTAATAAAGTTGTAGTTATTTTCTGTACCATGTATTTGACGACTCAGAATGGGTTGGATGGAATGGACCTATTTTGGGGTTGTCACAGGTGGTATCAGAGCTTAGGGATATGATCTCTGGCGGAGATCGGGGAATATAACTAGGAGGGGAGAGATGAGTAAATCCTTCGCTAGTGTGTCCTACCTAAGCTTATTTGTTGGTCAGTCATAATATCGGGATATTATGTGATATGTTAATTTGTTAAATTAACCCTTGTTTTGAAGCTGTATTCTAGAATGATATATGAAATACAGGAGATGAGCAATGGAGAAATTATGATGACAGGGAAGATGGAATCTGAAATGAAAGGAAGGTATTCTCAACTCTTTGAAATACCAGGTACGTAAATTTCGAGGACGAAATTTCATAAGGAGGGGAGATTGTAAGACCCCGAATTTTATGAAATAAAAGTATTCAATTTTTCTTATAATTACTATTCAGTAAATGGTTAAATTGATAAAAGTTTAAAGTTATGAGTGAAATATGATTTTTTTTCAAAATAAGCAAGTGGTTATAAAATAATCATTGTTGTCGGGGAATATTCTTTCTGTCGGGGAATATTCGTACGACGGCGCAGCTATTTGTGGGCCCCATAACAGAATAACTGTCGGGTGAAGAAAACGACAAATTTGAGTTTTTACAAATAACGGCGTAGTTGTTACCGTTAACACTGTTGGAATACCCGGTGGTTAAAATACAGTAATACGCGTTATTGCACAGTAGCACACGGTATTGCACAGTATTTTTGAAATTATTGATTCTTACGTAAGAAGGCACTACTCAATAATTGTTACAGTAATTACTGTTCAATATTTTATTTTATTGATTCAATAATTGCTACGTTGAAATTTTATATTATTGTTGTTCAATAATTGTTGCTGCACAGTATTTCCCATTATCAGATCAATAATTCATATTATTTGAATAATATTATTAGATAGCATTATTGGCAATGTCTAGAAAGTTCTGTCTAAGGAGAGGTTTGGTCATCTAATTGCGCGCCAGTAAGGAGAAATCCTTATTGGAAAGCCCCCTCTTTCCTGGGAACGGCCTGGTTGTCATAAATGTGATTCTGTAATATTATTTGTGAATAATTAATTATTGATTCATATGATAAGGAAATATTTATTTTATGTGGATATAAATGAGGGATATATTTTTGTGGTTAAAAATGAAGGAGTTAATGTTGAGGTTTTTATCCGTATTTTTGTCGGAATGGAGGTATTAAAAATCAGGGTTTTTGAGATATTTTGCGGGGGTTATAATTTTTAATCCGACCGTTGGATCGTGGTAATTTTTGGATATGTTATACATATATAAGTTGAGTATATGTCCACAAATTTTGAACCGTTAAAAATGAACGTATGATTTGTTATGAATTTTACGAGATGACTGGTTCAGAAATTGTTGAATTTTCGGAGTTTATCATTTTGGTGGAAAATTCTAGAATTGGTGGGCCCCACTTGTGGTTGGTGAAGAAATGTGCTGAATTATATTTCAAATGTGGTGGGTGGGAATAGTAGCAGGTAAAGCCATCAGGTTGCAGGTCAAACCTACCAAAATTTTCCTATAAATAGAGGGCTAAGTTAGAATTGAAAATCACACCAGAAACATAAGCTTTCTCTCTTTCTCTCTCTATATTATGAAGCATATTTTGTGAGTATTTAGATACTTTGTGAGTTGCTATTCAGTGCAAGTTTCCTTCAGCTTTATCATATCCAGTCAGAAGTACTGCTCTTTTGAGGTAAGGGATTGTAAGGGATAGTAAGGGATAGTAAGGGATTTTAAGGGTTGTTATGATTTTTCAGTTTCGTAATTTTTCTGATCTTCAAAAATTCTGGAAAAATTTGAAATGATATTTTGATGAGTTTTATTGATTGTGTCCAAAAATGGTGATTTTTGGATGTATAGATTGAGAGTTATGAATTTTATGAGAAAAGACTATTTTAAAAGTAACCGCTTATAATTCCTTGTGGTTAACTCCAAAATTGATGAAATTTTTATTGGGAGTACATGTATATGATAGAAGTATACTCTGTAAATTTCAGAATTTTTGGACAAAAGTACAATTTTTGATAAATGTCTAAATATTCGGCTATTTTGGCCATATGAAAAATAGTAAATGACTTTTAAAAATTCTGAGAAAAATATATGTTCACTATGGGACTATATTATGCTAAATCCCAGAAAAGAAATATTTTTGGAACTGATTTGGTATTTTTCATGAAAATGGTCTAGTTATGAGTAAATGAATTAAATATGTTTTGTGAAGAAAGAAAATTGGAAAATAGGATTTTATGGCTTGAGAATCCTATATGAGGTATATGCAGATTTTTGATGAGGGTTTTGGTTATTGATGATGAAATTGTAAGAGTTGGCATTTTATGATGATTAAATGCATTAATTAGTAAAGTGTAAACAATTAAAATAAATTGTTTATAAATTTAAGTAATGTTATTCTTTCAATATCATTATACCGAAATATTGGTATGGATTTTATTGTGGAATTTCTATCTTTTGTGTCGGGGTTACTATTCATGAGTTACTATTCACGATTTACTATTCATGAGTTACGAATATTACTCTTGAGATTAAAACTATATGTTGATCATATTATTTTTATCATCATATATAACATTTTTATAACCCTGATGTTGAAATTCTCTTTCACTGGAGTGTAAAGATGGGTAGATTATTGGTATGATCATGACTAGGGTTCTCTTTGGCCTGTAGTGCAAAGTTGAATTGTGACTGGTATGATCATGACCATTGAATTTATAATTGAATATCTTAAGCTTAAGTGCAAAGGTGAATTGATCAACATGGTTATAATTATTGTTTATATAAATTCTGAAATGATTATATATTTCTTTGAGATATGAATATATTTGGCCTGTAGTGCAAATATGAATTGTTGATGAATATCTTTGGCATGTAGTGCAAAGATGGCATGTTGATGAATATCTTTGGCCTGTAGTGCAAAGATGAACTGTTGTTGAATATCTTTGGCCCGTAGTGCAAAGATGGATTTGTTAGTATGATTATAAACAGAAATTGTGATTTGGTATAACCATGATCTTTGATGTTTCAGGTAAAGACAGGTGATGAAAATATTCTTCGTCCTGGGTGCGAAGAAAAATTTATAGTCACAATTATGATTATGAGTTATTCATATGATTGTGGAAAGGAACTGTTGAGTGATGTTACA
The DNA here is from genome assembly GCA_016801055.1 of Panax notoginseng. NCBI lineage: Eukaryota > Viridiplantae > Streptophyta > Magnoliopsida > Apiales > Araliaceae > Panax > Panax notoginseng. The sequence goes on along the minus strand of CM029020.1, from coordinate 165,269,385 downwards.
TGGATAAAATATTGTTGGTGGATTTTTAACATGGAGAAGATAATAGACTTTATAGTCTATTTGACTCTTCTAATGGATTGCTCGTTCCGCTGCAACTATGGTTGAAATTTTTATCATTTACCATATGTTCTAAATCTCTGATTTATTATTGATGAAGGCTATTGATAATTTAATTATCTTTAGTCATGATATTCTTTACTGAGCTAGTTGTGCTCACCCTTTTGCTTCACAATTCCTTTCAGGTAATAAGAGTGTAGCTGGGTCGAGCGGGGGTAACAAGGGAATAGAACGGTGGTCATCATTTAGTAGTTATATTTGGTGAAGAAAATAGGGTGAGGCGAACCCAACGTTGGAAGGGTGTTTTGTCACTATCATACAAGATGTCTAATGACATACAACCTCGTGTCATCATAAGACAGGGTTGTGCTCATCCACTTGCTGAGTATATCTATGGGCACTACCTATATAATCTTGGTGTTTGTTTGAAGTATAATTCTCAATTAGAGACAGTGGAGATAATGATAAGTCAAGAGAAGACTCACCATTGGGAAGAATATGATAGTAATCTTCTCGTTTTTCTTTGGGGTCTATTGGGTCAACCAAGGATAATTCTGTGGCCATATGATATCTATCATAACCTAGACGCGTGGCCTCCCATGTACGAAGGTTTCCTTGAGCACTTCCCAAAGATTCTAATTTCTAAAACAGTTTTTGACTATACCTTTATGTAAGGTGTTATTGTGAGGTGATGTCCACGGTTGGAACATGAGTCACATTTGGTATATATTTGTATCCAAACTCACAGCATATGTGTTGTTGTATTTTGCACGACAATTGTTGTAATAAAGTTGTAGTTGTTTTCTGTACCATGTATTTGACGACTCAGAATGGGTTGGATGGAATGGACCTATTTTGGGGTTGTCACAGGTGGTATCAGAGCTTAGGGATATGATCTCTGGCGGAGATCGGGGAATATAACTAGGAGGGGAGAGATGAGTAAATTCTTCGCTAGTGTGTCCTACCTAAGCTTATTTGTTGGTCAGTCATAATATCGGGATATTATGTGATATGTTAATTTGTTAAATTAACCCTTGTTTTGAAGCTGTATTCTAGAATGATATTTGAAATACAGGAGATGAGCAATGGAGAAATTATGATGATAGGGAAGATGGAATCTGAAATGAAAGGAAGGTATTCTCAACTCTTTGAAATACCAGGTACGTAAATTTCGGGGACGAAATTTCATAAGGAGGGGAGATTGTAAGACCCCGAATTTTATGAAATAAAAGTATTCAATTTTTCTTATAATTACAATTCAGTAAATGGTTAAATTGATAAAAGTTTAAAGTTATGAGTGAAATATGATTTTTTTTCAAAATAAGCAAGTGGTTATAAAATAATCATTGTTGTCGGGGAATATTCTTTCTGTCGGGGAATATTCGTACGACGGCGCAGCTATTTGTGGGCCCCATAACAAAATAACTGTCGGGTGAAGAAAACGACAAATTTGAGTTTTTACAAATAACGGCGTAGTTGTTACCGTTAACACTGTTGGAATACCCGGTGGTTAAAATACAGTAATACGCGTTATTGCACAGTAGCACACGATATTGCACAGTATTTTTGAAATTATTGATTCTTACGTAAGAAGGCACTACTCAATAATTGTTACAGTAATTACTGTTCAATATTTTATTTTATTGATTCAATAATTGCTACGTTGAAATTTTATATTATTGTTGTTCAATAATTGTTGCTGCACAGTATTTCCCATTATCAGATCAATAATTCATATTATTTGAATAGTATTATTAGATAGCATTATTGGCAATGTCTAGAAAGTTCTGTCTAAGGAGAGGTTTGGTCATCTAATTGCGCGCCAGTAAGGAGAAATCCTTATTGGAAAGCCCCCTCTTTCCTGGGAACGGCCTGGTTGTCATAAATGTGATTCTGTAATATTATTTGTGAATAATTAATTATTGATTCATATGATAAGGAAATATTTATTTTATGTGGATATAAATGAGGGATATATTTTTGTGGTTAAAAATGAAGGAGTTAATGTTGAGGTTTTTATCCGTATTTTTGTCGGAATGGAGGTATTAAAAATCAGGGTTTTTGAGATATTTTGCGGGGGTTATAATTTTTAATCCGACCGTTGGATCGTGGTAATTTTTGGATATGTTATACATATATAAGTTGAGTATATGTCCACAAATTTTGAACCGTTAAAAATGAACGTATGATTTGTTATGAATTTTACGAGATGACTGGTTCAGAAATTGTTGAATTTCGGAGTTTATCATTTTGGTGGAAAATTCTAGAATTGGTGGGCCCCACTTGTGGTTGGTGAAGAAATGTGCTGAATTATATTTCAAATGTGGTGGGTGGGAATAGTAGCAGGTAAAGCCATCAGGTTGCAGGTCAAACCTACCAAAATTTTCCTATAAATAGAGGGCTAAGTTAGAATTGAAAATCACACCAAAAACATAAGCTTTCTCTCTTTCTCTCTCTATATTATGAAGCATATTTTGTGAGTATTTAGATACTTTGAGAGTTGCTATTCAGTGCAAGTTTCCTTCGGCTTTACATTCCAGTCAGAAGTACTGCTCTTTTGAGGTAAGGGATTGTAAGGGATAGTAAGGGATAGTAAGGATTTTAAGGGTTGTTATATTTTTCAGTTTCGTAATTTTTCTGATCTTCAAAAATTCTGGAAAAATTTGAAATGATATTTTGATGAGTTTTATTGATTGTGTCCAAAAATGGTGATTTTTGGATGTATAGATTGAGAGTTATGAATTTTATGAGAAAAGACTATTTTAAAAGTAACCGCTTATAATTCCTTGTGGTTAACTCCAAAATTGATGAAATTTTTATTGGGAGTACATGTATATGATAGAAGTATACTCTGTAAATTTTAGAATTTTTGGACAAAAGTATAATTTTTGATAAATGTCTAAATATTCGGTGGTTTTGGCCATATGAAAAATAGTAAATGACTTTTAAAAATTCTGAGAAAAATATATGTTCACTATGGGACTATATTATGCTAAATCCCAGAAAAAAAATATTTTTGGAACTGATTTGGTATTTTTCATGAAAATGGTCTAGTTATGAGTAAATGAATTAAATATGTTTTGTGAAGAAAGAAAATTGGAAAATAGGATTTTATGGCTTGAGAATCCTATATGAGGTATATACAGATTTTTGATGAGGGTTTTGGTTATTGATGATGAAATTGTAAGAGTTGGCATTTTATGATGATTAAATGCATTAATTAGTAAAGTGTAAACAATTAAAATAAATTGTTTATAAATTTAAGTAATGTTATTCTTTCAATATCATTATACCGAAATATTGGTATGGATTTTATTGTAGAATTTCTATCTTTTGTGTCGGGGTTACTATTCATGAGTTACTATTCACGATTTACTATTCATGAGTTACGAATATTACTCTTGAGATTAAAACTATATGTTGATCATATTATTTTTATCATCATATATAACATTTTTATAACCCTGATGTTGAAATTCTCTTTCACTGGAGTGTAAAGATGGGTAGATTATTGGTATGATCATGACTAGGGTTCTCTTTGGCCTGTAGTGCAAAGTTGAATTGTGACTGGTATGATCATGACCATTGAATTTATAATTGAATATCTTAAGCTTAAGTGCAAAGGTGAATTGATCAACATGGTTATAATTATTGTTTATATAAATTCTGAAATGATTATATATTTCTTTGAGATATGAATATATTTGGCCTGTAGTGCAAATATGAATTGTTGATGAATATCTTTGGCATGTAGTGCAAAGATGGCATGTTGATGAATATCTTTGGCCTGTAGTGCAAAGATGAACTGTTGTTGAATATCTTTGGCCCGTAGTGCAAAGATGGATTTGTTAGTATGATTATAAACAGGAATTGTGATTTGGTATAACCATGATCTTTGATGTTTCAGGTAAAGACAGGTGATGAAAATATTCTTCGTCCTGGGTGCGAAGAAAAATTTAGAGTCACAATTATGATTATGAGTTATTCATATGATTGTGGAAAGGAACTATTGAGTGATGTTACATGGATAAAATATTGTTGGTGGATTTTTAACATGGAAGAGATAATGGACTTTATGGTCTATTTGACTCTTCTAATGGATTGCATGTTCCGCTGCAACTATGGTTGAAATTTTTTATCATCTACCATATGTTCTAAATCTCTGATTTATTATTGATGAAGACTATTGATAATTTATTTATCTTTAGTCATGATATTCTTTACTGAGCTAGTTGTGCTCACCCTTTTGCTTCACAATTCCTTTCAGGTAATAAGAGTGTAGCTGGGTCGAGCGGGGGTAACAAGGGAATAGAACGGTGGTCATCATTTAGTAGTTATATTTGGTGAAGAAAATAGGATGAGACGAACCCAACGTTGGAAGGGTGTTTTGTCACTATCATACAAGATGTCTAATGACATACAACCTCGTGTCATCATAGGACAGGGTTGTGCTCATCCACTTGCTGAGTATATCTATGGGCACTACCTATATAATCTTGGTGTTTGTTTGAAGTATAATTCTCAATTAGAGACAGTGGAGATAATGATAAGTCAAGAGAAGACTCACCATTGGGAAGAATATGATAGTAATCTTCTCGTTTTTCTTTGGGGTCTATTGGGTCAACCAAGGATAATTCTGTGGCCATATGATATCTATCATAACCTAGACGCGTGGCCTCCCATGTACGAAGGTTTCCTTGAGCACTTCCCAAAGATTCTAATTTCTAAAACAGTTTTTGACTATACCTTTATGTAAGGTGTTATTGTGAGGTGATGTCCACTGATGGGACATGAGTCACATTTGGTATATATTTGTATCCAAACTCACAGCATATGTGTTGTTGTATTTTGCACGACAATTGTTGTAATAAAGTTGTAGTTATTTTTTGTACCATGTATTTGACGACTCAGAATGGGTTGGATGGAATGGACCTATTTTGGGGTTGTCACAGGGTATTTCAAAACTCGATGCTGGGTTCTCCCAATTACTTTCCAAAAAGAGAAATTCATATCATCTATTTTAGCCTTCTTAGATCGGACATCTCTTTTCACAATATCCACGTGTCGTGCGACTTTTGCCCATGCATCACTTATTCTCACTCGTTCAGTTTTTTTTTCTTTCAGCTCAGATTCCATCTTTATCATCTTATACTCTGTCAAAGAATGCTTATGTTCAAGCATCACATATCGGGTAACACAAGCTTGAATTGTTGCATCCTTTTGCTCCACGACCGCCTGTCGTTCTTCAGCCTGCTCTTCTAACTCATGAATACGATTTTGAAATTCTACATTTTGATCATATAATACCTCTAATAAACTCTCCTCACGTACCTCTTCTTCCTCTTCTTCCTCACTCTCAGCTGTTACCTCTGCGACTATCGCGGGTGCAACTATCAATTCTTCACTCACCACATGGATATCTCTAATTCCTTCTTCGTCTGACATCACATTATCTTGGTTAGTGATTAGAGGTATCCTCACAGTCTCATTCACTCCATTGTTAGCATTCTCAGCTGCCATTCTCAAATACTGCCATAAAATAAGGGTTAATTAAGCAAATTAACGTATCACGTAATATCCGTATATTAAGACCGACCAACAATTAAGCTTAGGTAGGATACACTAGTGAAGGATTTACTCATCTCTCCTCTCCTAGTCCTATTTCCCGATTTCCGCAAGAGATCATATCCCTAAGCTCTGACACCAAATGTGACAACCCCAAAACAGGTCCATTCCATCCAACCTATTCTGAGTCGCCAAATACATGGTACAGAAAATAACTACAACTTTATTACAACAATTGTCGTGCAAAATATAACAACACATTTGCTGTAAGTTTGGATACAAATATATACCAAATGTGACACATGTCCCAACTATGGACATCACGTCACAATGACACCTTACATAAAGGTATAGTCAAAAACTGTTTTAGAAATTAGAATCTTTAGGAAGTGCTCAAGAAAACCTTCGTACATGGGAGGCCATGCGTCTAGATTATGATAGATATCATATGGCCACAGAATTATGCTTGGTTGACTCAATAGACCCCAAAGAAAAACGAGAAGATTACTATCATATTCTTCCCAATGATGAGTCTTCTCTTGACATATCATTATCTCCACTATCTGTAAATGAGAATTATACTTCAAACAAATACCAAAATTATATAGGTAGTGCTCGTAAATATACTCAGCAAGTGAATGAGCACAACCCTGTCTTATGATGACACGAGGTTGTATATGATTAGACATCTTATATGATAGTGGCAAAACATCCTTCCAACGTTGGGTTCGCCTTATCCTATTTGATTCACCAAATATAACTACTAAATGATGACCACCGTTCTATTCTCTTGTTACCCCCGCTCGACCCAGCTACACTCTTATTACCTGAAAGGAATTGTGAAATAGAAGGGTGAGCACAACTAGCCCAGTAAAGAATATCATGACTAAAGATAATTAAATTATCAATAGCCTTCATCAATAATAAATCAGAGATTTAGAACATATGGTAGATGATAAAAATTTCAACCATAGTTGTAGCGGAACGAGCAATCCATTAGAAGAGTCAAATAGACTACAAAGTCTATTATCTTCTCCATGTTAAAAATCCACCAACAATGTTTTATTCCTATAACATCAATCAACAATTCTGGTCCACAATCATATGAATAACTCATAATCATAATTGTAGTTCTAAATTCCTCTTCTCATCCAGGATGAAGATAATTTTCATTACCTATCTTTACCTGAAACATCAAAGATCATGGTTACACCAAATCACATTTTCTGTTCATAATCATACTAATAACTTCATCTTTGCACTACGGCCAAAGATATTCATTTGTATCGCCAGTTGGTCATGTTCATCTCAACACCTGTTCATCTTTGCACTACTGGCCAAAGATATTCAACAACATGTCATCTTTACACTACGGGCCAAAGATATTCATCAACAATTCATCTTTGCACTACTGGCCAAAGATATTCAACCACGTGTTATCTTTGCACTATGGGCCAAAGATATTCATCACCAGTTCATCTTTGCACTACAGGCCAAAGATATTCAACAACAGTTCATATTTGCACTACAGGCCAAAGATATTCATCAACAGTTCATATTTGCACTACAGGCCAAATATATTAATATCTCAAAGAAATATATAATCATTTCAGAATTTATATAAGCAATAATTATAACCATGTTGATCAATTCACCTATGCACTTAAGCTAAAGATATTAAATTATAAATTCAATTGTCATGATCATATCAGTCAACAATTCAACTTTACACTACTGGCCAAAGGGAACCTATAGTCATGATCATACCAAAAATCTACCCATCTTTACACTCAAGTCAAAGAGAAATATCATCATTAGGGTTATAAAAATGTTATATATGATAATAAAATTAATATAATCAACATATAGATTTAATCTCAAGAGTTTTATTCATAAATCAACTATAATTTGGTCAGAAAAAGAAACCAATTTTGTTGTGAATAGTAACTCGTGAATAGTAACTCATGAATAGTAACTCATAAATAGTAACTCGACATAAAAAAGGTAAAAATTCTACAATAAAATTCATACCAATATTTCGGTATAATGATATTGAAAGAATAATATTTCTTAAGCTTATAAACAATTTATTTTAATTGTTTACACTTTACTAAATAATACATTTAATTATCCTAAAATGCCAAACTCATAAGATTTCATCACCAATAACCAAAAACTCTCATAAAAAATCTGAATATACCTCATATAGGATTCTCAAGCCATAAAATCCTATTTTTTAATTTTCTTACTTCACATAACATATTTGATTCATTTACTCATAACTAGTCTATTTTCATGAAAAATATCAAATCAGTTCCAAAAATATTTCTTTTCTGAAATTTAGCAGAATATAGTCCCATATTGAACATATATTTTTCTCAGAATTTTTAAAACTCATTTACTATTTTTCATATGGCCAAAACCGCCGAATATTTAGACATTTATCATAAATTATACTTTTATCCAAAAATTTCAAAATTCACAGAGTACATTGATATTATATAGATATACTTCTAATAAAAATTTTATCAATTTTGGAGTTAACGACAAGGAGTTATAAGCGGTTACTTTTAAAATAGTCTTTTCTCATAAAATTCATAACTCTTAATCTATAAATCTAAAAATCACCATTTTTGGGCATAATCAATAAAACTCATCAAAATATCATTTTAAATTTTTCCAGAATTTTTTGAAGGTCAGAAGAAGTACGAACTGAAAAATATAATAACCCTTAAAATCCATTACCTCAAAAGAGCAGTACTTCGGAGGAAAAACCGAAGGAAACTTCTACTAAATAGCAACTTTCAAGTATCTAAAGACTCTCAAAAATATGCTTGATAATATAGAGAGAAAGAAAACTTGTTTCTGGTGTGATTTTCAATTATAACATAAGCACCTATTTATAAGAAAATGATATAACGCCATAGGAGACTAAAATAATAAAATATATTATTTTATTTCTTCTTTTCTATGCATGCCCACATGTTTGATCATCCACCAACCATCTTTGAACAAAGCTAGCAGCCCACATGTGTTAAAACACAAGTGGGTCCCACCCATAAATTAATAAAAATTATTTTATTTTCTGAAACTTCCATAATTCATAGAAAATAGCCCAGTTATCAGAAAAATATGAATCTCACGATTTTTTTTTATAGGAAATTCAATTCTTTACAACTTTGCAGAAGAAAGGTTTTCCAAATTCCAAACAGAAATTGACCGAAACTCACATACGGGCGGTTTTACATGCTATAATCAAATTTCAGTCAAGAAATGGGGTCCACCGACACACAAAACATATGTTAATCATTTAATGCAATAAAAATACTCTTTCTTCTCATATACTCATATATCACACATTCATTGTAAAATATCATTATTATTATATTATAATAATATAATAAAATATTATTTTATCAGAAAAGATAAAATATCAATTTTGAACAATTGTCAGTTTAAAAATTTTCTCCATCTATATCCATATAAAATGAAAAATTTTCTTATCATATAATCAATTATTAATTATTCACAAATAATATTACAGAATCACAATCTTGACAACCAGACAGTTCCTAGGAAAGAGGGGGCTTTCCAATAAGAATTTCTCCTTAGACAGAATTTTCTAGACATTGCTAATAATGTTATCTAATAATATTATTCAAATAATATGAATTATTGATCTGATAATGGAAAATACTGTGCAGTAACAATTATTGAACAACAATAATATAAAATATCAACGCAGCAATTATTGAACTAATAAAATAAAATATTGAACAGTAATTACTGTAACAATTATTGAGTAGTGCATTCTTACGTAAGAATCAATAATTCAAAAATACTGTGCAAAACCGTGTGCTACTGTGCAAAAACGCGTATTACTTTACTTTACTCACCGGGTATTTCAACAGTGTTAACGGTAACAACTACGCCGTTATTTATAAAACTCAATTTTTGTCGTTTTCTTCATCCGACAGTTATTCGTTATAGGGCCCACAAATGGCTGCGCCGTCGTACGAATATTTCCCGACAAAAAGAATATTCCACGACCAAACGAATATTCCCCGACAATTGAATATTTTATAACCACTTTCGTATTTTGAAAAATTCATATCTCACCCTTAACTTTAAACTTTTATCAATTTAACCATTTACTGAATAGTTATTATAAGAAAAATTGAATACTTTTATTTCATAAAATTCGGGGTCTTACAGTATGACTTTATTTTCTTGATAAAATAAATATTTATTATTTTTTTATATTTATGTTATTTATTGTACAAATTCATAATTTAATTAATTTGATTAAGTTAAGTAAAAATTATAACATGCAAATTTATATTTAGTGGATATATTAAACATTATAACTTGAAGGGTATATTAGACATTATATCACAAATATTTTTTAATATTAGTTTGTTAACCATATTAGAGGTAGTGAATATCATATATTATAGACTAGAGGGATACTTACTATTACTTAAAAAAGTAGAAAGATGGTGTGTGATATAATGATTATCTATTGGGTGGTCAACGTATTTTACTCAAAAAAACACATAGATAAGGAACCCTTATATTTTTTTAGAACATAATAAAATATTATATTATATTACGTACACACAATATCATATCATACGGATCATATTTATGGTATTGTGATGCAACAACCGTTATTAATGACTCCACTGATTTGAGTTTGCAAAAAGGTGGATGCATAGAACTAATCATATCAATTATCTCCTAATTATTCAACATCATTTTTTTCTTTTACATAGATAAATAACATACCTGATACCCGTATCAATTATCTCCTGATTATTCTCCATCTTTTTCTTTGAACAATCAAAAAAGTTAAGTGGATAAATTGGTATCAATTATCTCCTGATTATTCTCCATCTTTTTCTTTGAACAATCAAAAAAGTTAAGTGGATAAATTGGATTTTTTTGTTAGTTAAGAGTTTGGCTCAAATATGAATTGACTCAAATGAATATATTCCATAATTATCTTAATTAAAAAAAAATCAAATATCTTATCCCAACTCTATAAGATATGTCAAATTAAAGACTTATATCTCTTGCAACAATAGTTTTATTTATCTTTTTTTTTTTGCTAAATTTCTTTATCATATTTTACACACACACACACACACAAAAACGCATTGTGCGGATTAGCTTTTTTCTTCTTCTATTTCCCCTTTTTTGTTTAGCCTGAGACATCACTATTAGGAATTGAGTAAATGACTGCATTAATAGAATCTCATTTTCATCCGTCACTAGGTATTTAAAAACATAAATTATGTATGTAACAGTTTCTTTTTTAATTCCAAATAAATCTCAGATATTTACTTTTTTAAGTTTACTAATTTTTCATCATCTACTATAATTGTTATTCATATTCATATGTAGTGATTTCTCACCACTAAGTACTATTTTTCCATTTAATTTTTTTCAGCATTGTTATGGCTACCAATGCTAGATAAAAAATTAAACATTGGACGTCGAAAACTATATAGAGAAAGAATACAAAGTGAATGCCCAGAAGAAAAAAAAAGTGAAAGCTCATAAGATTGTGTTTTAAGGAATCAACCAAGGAGAAAAAACATCAAATAAAGAAAAAGAAAAAGAAAAATCCATGTTAATAACCAAATTATTTCCTTTATAATATGTGTTGATTTTGTGGGCCCAGGTAATTTGGTGGGACCCGTTATCAAGAGATTTGACACTAAAAAATCTACCAACTTAATCGACTTTTCATATATTTTAAAAAAGATTAAATCATCTAAGTATGGTAACTGACTAACTATTGTTCCTATTCCTACTCGGAGATGGAGTTGTTATAAGGAGTTACTCGGGTATGGAGGCATTAAGGCAGTGTGCGTGAACTATAAATGTACTACTATACCCTAAGTTACAGGTAACGACTTTTGATCTAACTTGAGCACTAAAGTGTTAACGTGGCTTCTCAGTGTGTTTGTCCGTTTTCTGTGCTGAATTTGACTCATCCAATAATTGAGCAAGCAAACGAATCTTAGCTTTAATATTAGTGCTAGAAAGAGACTTCTTTAGTGCAACCGTTTTCAATCACCTACATGTTCTATAGGAGATATAGAGGACTAAAATAGCTATGGTTGCTAAATGAAGTTGCAGAATTAGTGTATAATTCATGGAAGTAGTTAGCATGAAGTTTATTTTTGGGTAAGTTGGTCAATTGGCCAATAGAGTGCTGACACGCAGGCGAGACTATGTGTGTCAGCATTCTATTGGTCAATTGACCAACTTACCAAGAAATTTATTTCATGCTAACCGGATACATAATTCATATACCTTCAATCATCTAAATGAAGAACTATCTTTATAGAAGAATCTATACTTGTTAATTGATGGGAAACTTTCTGTCACCTTCTACAAAACAAACAAAAACCTCCACAAATTAGAATTTCAATTGACTTTTAATTTTTGTACAATATATTAAGAGTTATCATATCAACCATATATAAATATGCACAAAGACGAGAGTCGAGTGCTTCCTGAATGAACGAGTATTTATTATTCTTATTCTACAATATAACTAAACAAAGTTATCAATATATGCATATATATTGGCCCTGTTTAGTCTACTAGGTTTAAAAACTCTAGGTTCAGCTGATCAAAGTAAGTATCGGTTGCCTTTTATACACGTATTTTCCTGTGTATCTATTTTTAATTAATTAATCGATAAAATGGATTCTCACAAAAAAAAGACAGAAGTTTGGATATCCCTGAAAATGCTTACAGGAATAGAGAAGAACTTCAAATCGAAAGCATGATATTTTGGATCAAAAGAAACTGTGATTGCATTAGGGAATAGTTTATAGTGAAACAACGTGAGCCAGAATTTACATGCTTACAAAATTTCATAATTGATCTCTTGTACAAAATTCATGTGTGGAGGCCTCTTCGGTTTCTCAAAAAAATTGATATTAGTGATAATTGTGTTGTTTCTATTTCATTGTTTCTTAACAAATTATACTTTAGAAATATCTTTCCAATTCCTATGGTGATAATCTATCATTAGCTAGCAAGCAGGAGTAACAAAACAACACATGAACATATCATACACAAAGTCGCAAACTGAGCAAACACAAAACCAAAGGCTAAAAGTAATATTCATTAAATAAAGGTAGCTTGGACATAATAAAAACCAAATTATAACTTAACATAAAAATCATGACCAGATTGAATATAACCTAAATTTCGGAGCCATGAAACATGATCTATCAAAAACAATGTCAATTCATATTAACCTATGATCACTCCACCATAGAGCAGAGCATAGTTCTTAATCTATCAAATACGTCGGCCACAACTAAGATTTTGAAGGCTTCATCTCATTTAACACCATTTGAGTTTGATCGTGAATCAACTCTAACCGCTTAGCAAACAAATTACATTCCATTACACGAATATCCTTCCACTTCTCCTCCAACTGGCTCACCTTTTCTCTCCCAAGCAAGCTAATTCTTTCCTTCACAAAATTCTTAACATCCTTTGACAATGATACATAGACAGATGTCTCATACTCTAGAGACTCGCTCAATCGTGGATACATTGACCAAAAATCCATTCTTTCTTCCTTCGTGTTTTCCATCAATTTTGGCACGGAGTTATTAACCACTTTATCATCCTTCTTATCTTTCCTTTTACTACTCTTAACCTTACTGTCATCCACCCCATTAATATTAACTCTGCCACCCCAAATCTTTTTCGAAAGCTCAAAAGTCTTATGTTCATGTGACTTAGAAAAGACAGGATCATCGCCATTCTCCCCTTTCTCAGCATTGTTTTGATACTTTTCTTCAACCTCCTAATCTTTTCAGTCAATTGACTCTTCGAAACATCAACACTAAGTGAATCCTTAACAAACTCATGAAACGCAGCCATATCCGAATACGGGTCAGCATCTTTCTCCGTCTGGTAATCAATCATCCCTTTTAATATCACAATTTCATCATCCTCACTCCATAGCCGGTTAAGCGTAGACTTTTTCCCTGGAACATTCTCTCCATCCCCATTTGAGACCTTACTCTTCTTATTCATTGAACCACTACCATTTTGCTCAGTCTCAATTGGGCGCTTGGCAGATGGCTGCTTTAATTGGATGGATTTCGATATGGGTTTCCTGAATTTTTGGGAAATTTCCATTGGCTTAGAAGCAATGGGTTTGATTGTAAAAGCATAGGCAGTGGGAGAGTTTTGGGTTCCGTCAGAATCAGAATCAGAATCGGACCCTTCGCTTTGTTCGGGTCGTAAAGGTGATGGGTACTTTTGAACGGAGTGTTTGTGAAGAACAGGTTCTTCTTCTTCATCATTAGACTCTTCGGATTCATCTTCATCTGGTTCAGGTTGTTGTTGTTGCTCTTCATTACTGGAGTCTTCCTCTTGTTCTTCTTGTGTTTCATCATCAGACTCTTCGGATTTGTCTTCATCTTGTTCAGGGTCAGTTTTTTGGGGCATGGATTCTTCGTGTTGTTGTTGTTCTTGATCGCTGGAGTCTTCCTCTTGTTCTTCTATTTCATCATCGGATGAAGCGGCAGGAAGGTCATCAATTTGAGTGTATTGCTTTGGTGCCATTGTCGCTTGGGGTTTCTGAAGAGGAGATGAGGAGGGGGAGAGACAGTAGGGTTTTAATGTTGAAAGACTGGGGATTGAGGCGATTGTAAGGATTTTGGATTTCACTATGGTATCTATCAATTTAAATATATTAAAATGCAGTGAGGATGAAAATAAACCCTAATTAATTTCCTTAATTTTAGATTTATAAATCACTATAAATCTAAATTGTTTTAATAATATTAACTGTTTTGATATTATTCTTTGTAATTTAATTATTATTTAATAAAATCACTACTGTATGTTATTAATTAATTTTTAAAATTTATAATCTTCTAATTCACTACGAATCTAAACAGTTAATAGCATAATGTCATTCTCTTAATTTTTTAGATTTATAATTCCCTAAATCACTACAAATCTATTAATTAATTAATTATTATTATTAAATATACTAAAATGCAGTACATGATACCATAGCTTGACATCTGTCATTCCCATAATTAAACATGTATCTTACCTAATTAATGTTCCTTAAGACCCTTAACAAACCTTAATTTATTCCCCTAAATTTTAGATTTATAACCCCCTAAATCACTATAAATCTAAATTATTTTGATAATATCAAATATTTTGATATTATCCTTTGTAATTTAATTATTATTTAATAAAATCACTACTTTATGCTATTAATTAATTTTTTGGATTTATAATCTTCTAAATCACTACGAATCTAAACAGATAATAGCATAATGTCATTCTCTTAATTTTTTAGATCTATAATCCTCTAAATCACTATAAATCTAAACTGTTTTGATAATATCAACTTTTTTGATATTATCCTTTGTAATTTAATTATTATTTAATTAAATCACTACTTTATCTCAACACAACCCCCTACAATGTAAATTTATTTATTTTTCTGTGTAAAATTTGATCATCGCATAATAATCTACCATCTTTTTATTATATTTTAATTTATTAATTGAACGTACATATTTATTATTAAAAAATTAAATAATCCCGCAGCAACGCGCTGATTTGTATGTAGTTATATACAAAGAGAGGCGTGGTTATTATTAGGGAATATTCTCTTTTTTCCAACAAAGACAGTCCCATCAAGAAATCAATAATGATACAATTTTATTTTATTTTATTTTTATATTGGATCATGTAGAAAAATATTACTCCCTCCGTCCTAGGATAAAAGTTTTGGTGAACTTTTTACGCATATTAAGAAGATGAAAGAAATAACAAACTTGCCCATAATAATGTCATTAAATATGGAGAGAGAATTAGAATAAGAAAAATATGAGATATTTAATGCTACGGGTATAATAGAAAAATATGTGTAAAAGTTTGGTTGTTAAAGAAAAATAGACATTTAACATGGGACTACCCAAAATAGTAATAAAAACTTTTATCATAGACGGAGGGAGTACATATTTGAACATATTGTTTTGTGAACTTATTATCTTACACAATTTAATAATATTACACCTCATATCTATATCTATACTATAATTAAATAGACAATTTAGTTATTCTTCCTTTTTTTTCAACATTTGAATTTTATTAAATTAAGTCCACCTTTATTATTTATTAATCCAAATTAGAAATTGAATTAGTATCGTAGTTTTATAAGGAAACAAAAATTAATTAGTAGTATAGTTTTATAAGAAATTAAACAATCAAAATAAGATCATCTTATATAATATAAATTTATTCTTTTTATTATATATATATATATATATATATATATATATATATATATATATATATATAATACAAGCTTATTTAAAATTTAGAATTACTATGTTAGTTTTATAAGGAAATGAGAATTAGTATGGTCATTTAATATGGAAACGAGAATTCGTAATATAATTGTATACGTAAACAATCAAAATAAGATCATCTTACTTAATATTAATTGGTTTCTTTTATTCAAATATATATACAATAATACAAGTTTAACTAAAATTATATTTCCATTCAGATAAAATAGTTTGACAAGAAAAATAGTTATCATAAAATCATCTACCTAACTTAAATTATTATTATTAAAATATAATTATAATAACAGTTTTGATTATAAATGGGATTTAATCATTATTTAGGTTTTATAATTGTTATTTTTATTAATATAAAAATATAATATACTAATCAATCATATGATTCAAATAAATAAATTAATTAATTACTTTATCCAATAAGAATTTACAAAATAAAATTCAAAACGTCAATAATATTATAATTCTTCAAAAAGACCTTTCATTCAGTTCAAGTCAAAAATAAAATTAGTAATATAATTTACAAGAAAACAGCTATAAGATCATCTTATTTAATATTAATTTGTTACCATAATTAGATAAAATTTTATTACAACTTAGATAATATTGTAAGACCCCAATTTTTATAAATAAAGATGAATTTTCTATAAATATCATTTTTGAATATTATGGAGTTAATTTGATATAATGTTATAGTTGTGGGTAATATTTATAAATTTTACAAAGTACGCAAGTTGTTATATAATATTCGATTGGTCGGGGAATATTCATTTTAACAAGGAATATTCGTATAAACGACACAATCATTGGTGGACCCCACAACAGAATTATTGTCGGATTGAGAAAACGACAAAAATATTTTATTAAAAATAACGGCGGAAGTTTTACCATTGATACTGTTGAACTACTCGGTAGTAAAAATACTGTAATACGTATGGTTGAATAGTAGCACACGGTATTGATTATTAATGCTTATGTGAGAAGTCACTCAGTTTAATTCAATTATTGTCAGTTAATAATATGAATTATTTAGCGATAATGAAGTTTTGTTTTATTCGTATTATTAACGTAATAAAACAAAAACATCTTTTTATATAAAACAGAATACTTTATTAAAGTTATTCTATAAATAGAATATATTATATTTTATTTAAAAGATTTTTCTTTAAATATGGACCGTCAGATTAAAGTAATCAATCTGGACCGTTCATGGATTAGTTACTATGCATTCCATTTTTCTATAAATAGCAACTCATTCCTTCATTATTTCTGACAAATTCATTGAACTCTAGAGAGAGAAACTATAGAGAGAAACTATAGAGGGAGAGAGAAGAAAAGTATTCTGCTACTTAACTACTTTCTTATTTCAGTTCTTCTTTAAAACGGTAAGGGGTGTTATTCTTTCTTATTCATGAAGAGAACTTTTGTTATTCCATTTCTTATTATTCTGTTGGAATAACCTGTATACGTGTTCTACCCTATACTCGGTGACATTCTTATGCTATTCTGTTGGAACATCTTGTCTGTGTGTTTTACACCGGACCTGGTTCCGTCTTGTTATTATTCTGTTGGAACATCCTGTCTGTGTGTTTTACACCGGACCTGGTTCCATTATTTATTATTCTGTCGGAATATCCTGTCTGTGCGTTTACGCCGGACCTGGTTCCATTATTTATTATTCTGTCAGAATATCCTGTCTGTACTTTTACGTCGGACCTGGTTCCATTATTTATTATGCTGTCAGAATATCCTGTCTGTGCGTTTACGCCGGACCTGGTTCCATTATTTATTATTCTGTTAGAATAACCTGTCTGTGCGGTCTATCGCATGCCAGGTGAATTCTTTTGTTATTCCATTCTTTATTATACTCAGTTAGTTAAGTTTTAACTTCTATACTCCATGAAATTAGTGGAATATCCTTGATAATTGCGTTTCATCCAGTATCTTTTCATGAAAATATTCTTCTAAGCATTCTTGAATTTTACTCCACAAAGCAGTATCATGTTGACAATTTGGACGTTGTTAATTCTTGGATAAATTAGTTTTTGAACTTGTTTTATTGAATTCTTATACCATTGTCATCATCCTCATGTTTATAAAATGTTGAAAGTCATCTATGACATGTAATGCATAGATGGACTTGGTATGATTATAACCAGGGATTATTCGGTGTAATCATGACCGTAATGTTACAAATGATGTGGTAAAAGTCCTCATTGGCCCGTAGTGCATTGATGGACAGTTGTTGGCATGATCATGACCATTAATGAATACACGAATATCCTTGGCCGTAGTGCAGGGGTGATTCGATGATGTGGATTATTTTATTAAGCTGAGTCCCAGCGATAACAGTGTTGAAAAACCTTTTAAATCATAGAAGATAGTAGATTTTATTCTCTACTTGACTCTTTTAATGGATTGCTTGTCCCGCTGCAGTTAAATTTGATGTTCGTTATATTTTATCAGTTTAACACTGTTGAAGGCTAATGATAATTTATTCTGCATTATCTTAGTCATAATATTTCTTACTGGGCTAGTTGAGCTCACCCTTTCTTTCACTGTTCTCTTCAGGAAATGAGAATATAGCTGGGACGAGTCGGGAAACGGAGTGATGGACCAGATGATAGTATTAGTAGTCCTCACTATTCTATTAAATAGTGTGACAATAATTGTAATGAGGACTCCTTTTGAGTTTGTATAGTCTCTAGTAGATAATAATTGTATTCAAACTCATAGTTATGTTTTGTCGTATTGTACACGACAGTTGTATTAGTAAGTTGTATTTGTATTCTGTACCATGTATCTGACGACCCAAGATGGGTGATGTATACCTAATTTTGGGGGCGTCACAGTTGGTATCAGAGCTTAGGGATATGATCCCTGGCTAAGATGTGAGAATAGAACTAGGAGGGGAGAGACGGGGAATTCCTTCGCTAGTATGACCTACCTAAGTTTATTTGCATGATATTTAATTGGTCGGTCATAATATAAAGATAATATATGACATATCAATTAACTTTTAGTTTGTGGCAGTATCTGAAAATGGCATCTGAGAATGTTGAGAATAGCAATGGAGCACAGGCGACTGTTGATTCACCACATATCAATAATCAGGATAATGTGCATCAGGAAGGTGACAATCCTCTTGCAAACAACAACACTGACCAGATGATGAATGATGGAATGTTCATAAGCTTTATGCAGTTCATGCAACAGCAGGCGAGAGCGGCTCCTGTCCAAAATATAGGTAGAAACACTGAAAACTCTCGGACGGTCACCGCTAAACAGTTCAAGGAGCTGGGACCACCGGGGTTTAAGGGAGAGCCAAAACCACTTATAGCGGAAACATGGATAAAGCAGATCACCAAGATATTTGATGTCTTGGGATACTCAGAGGAGCAAAAGGTTCCCTTTGCCGCCTTTATGTTGCGAGGAGAGGTAGATTACTGGTGGAAATCGATTAAGCGTACTCAACTTGCCGCACTGAAGATGTCTTGGGAGAAGTTCCAAGAGTTGTTCAATGACAAATACTTTACCGAAAGTGTTCGTCACATGAAGGACGTGGAGTTCATCAAATTGGAGCAGAATAATATGACCGTGTCGTACTATGAGGTTAAATTTGCTGAGTTGTCCCGATTTGCGAGGTTTGAAACCTGAGATACGTCAACATCTTATTTCTCATAAATTGTGTTTGTATTCAAATGTTGTGAATAGGGCTCAGTTAGTGGAGCGCGATAACGAGTCAATGCAACCAAAAGAGAGCAGTCGACAAAATGATAATACCAGTGAGAGCAGTCATCGAAGCGGTGACAACAAGCGTGGATGGAATCAACATGCCAGAAATGGTAACCACTTCGGTGGTAATCAGGGCCAAAACAATAAGAATGGTCATTTCAAGAAGAGGAGATTCAACAATGATGGAAAGACATCAGCACCAGCACCCGTTGTTAAGGAAGGAGAACAACAACCTATCATATGTTTCAAATGCGGAGGGGAGGGGCACATCAGTCCAAACTGCACGATGCCGTCTAAAGCATGTTATAATTGTGGAAGAGAAGGTCATTTAGCTCGATTTTGTCGTTTACCAAAAACAAGTTCAGCCAAGATGGAGACACCAAAGGCCGTCCCAGAAAAGTCAAAACCGGTAGTGCAAGGGAGAGCGTTTGTTGTGACCTCCCAGAAAGCAAGGAACCCGAATGAGGTCATCACGGGTAAGCTTATCATAAACTCTAACGAAGTCTATACTTTATTTGATACCGGTTCTACCCATTCTTTTATTTCTCCTACTTGCGCTCATCGATTAAATTTGACTCCGGAGAAATTAGACTTTGACTTATCTGTTGAAACTCCATTGGGAGAAACCTTCATTACATCCACGATTTATAAGTCTTGTTTGGTTCAAGTTGGTACCCACACATTACCTGTCGATCTTATTTCATTAAAAATACTTGCATTTGACGTGATTCTAGGGATTGATTGGTTAACTACTCATCATGCAAAAATTGATTATTTTCGTAAGGTTGTTAGCTTTCATATTCCTAATCGACCTATTATGCGAATTCAAGCAACCAAACCATTAAAATCAATCGCTGTCATCTCAAGCCATAAAGCTATTCGTTTATTGAAAAACGGATGTCAAGCTTTCTTAGCTCATGTCACGGATCTAAACAAAAATACGTCAGTTTTGAATGATATTTCTATTGTTAATAAATTTCCTGACGTATTCCCTGAAGAACTTCCTGGCCTACCCCCAGAGCGTGAAATTGAATTTTGTATCGACCTTAAACCCGGTACAAAACCCATTTCCAAAGCCCCATATCGAATGGCTCCTATTGAACTTCAGGAGTTAAAGATCCAACTGCAGGAATTGTTAGACATTGGCTTTATTCGTCCTAGTACTTCTCCTTGGGGTGCTCCTGTGCTATTCGTGAAGAAGAAAGATGGAAGTATGCGACTTTGTATTGATTATCGGGAGTTGAATCATGTCACCATCAAAAACAGGTACCCATTGCCACGTATTGATGACCTGTTTGACCAGTTGCAAGGAGCACAATTCTTTTCAAAGATCGATCTTCGTTCTGTATATCATCAGCTGAAGGTTAGAACTGAGGATATTCCAAAGAAGGTTTTCAGAGCTCGGTACGGGCATTATGAATTCTTAGTCATGTCCTTTGGATTGACTAATGCTCCTGCTACCTTCATGGATATGATGAACCGGGTATTCAAGGAATATTTGGATCACTTTGTGGTCGTCTTTATTGATGACATCCTTATTTATTCCAAAAGCCGTGAAGATCATGAGCAACACTTGAGGCTGGTACTCCAAAAGCTTCGTGAATACAAGCTTTATGCCAAGTTAAAGAAATGCGAGTTCTGGCTGGAGGAGGTAGCATTCCTTGGGCACGTAGTATCAAGTCGTGGAATATCGGTTGACCCGACAAAGATTGAAGCTATTCAAAGCTGGGAGCAACCTAAATCAGTGACCGAAGTACGTAGCTTTCTTGGTTTAGCTGGTTATTATCGGAGATTCGTGGAAGGATTTTCTCGAATCGCTACTCCATTAACTCAGCTGACTCGAAAAGATACAAAGTTCGGTTGGAGCGAAGAATGTGAGAAGAGTTTTCAAGAACTCAAGAGGAGACTCATTTCAGCACCTGTTCTAACAATACCATCTGGCTCGGAGGGATTTGTCATCTACAGTGATGCTTCGAGCAAAGGGTTGGGATGCGTTCTCATGCAACATGGAAAAGTCATAGCCTATGCATCAAGACAACTCAAGGAATATGAGAGGAATTATCCTACTCATGATCTAGAGTTGGCAGCTGTTGTCTTTGCACTTAAAATTTGGAGGCATTACTTGTATGGGGAGAAGGTGGAGATCTTTACGGATCATAAAAGCCTCAAATATTTCTTCACTCAAAAGGAACTCAACATGCGACAACGACGTTGGCTTGAACTGTTGAAAGATTATGATCATACCATTCAATACCATCCTGGAAAAGCGAACGTGGTAGCTGACGCATTGAGTAGAAGATCATATGCAAGTACGAGTGCGATATTGTCAACACAAAGGCCCATTTTGTGTGACTTGCAAAGGATGGAGATAGAGTTAAAGACTCCAGGGACCCATGTGATGATGGCGAATATACGAGTAGAACCAACTTTAATCGATAAAGTTAAAGCTGCTCAAGCTACAGACCTGGAGCTGATGCGTATGAGGAAGAAAGTGCAAGAAGGTGCTATGCCGGAAGCAAGAATCGATGAAGAAGGAATACTTCGAGTCAACTCCAGACTTTGTGTTCCTAACAACCCTGATTTAAAGTATGAAATCATGATGGAGGCGCACAACACACCGTTTGCAATCCATCCTGGAAGTACCAAAATGTATCATGATCTTCGTCATACATTTTGGTGGAGCAATATGAAGAGAGAGATAGCGCTGTTTATCTCAAGGTGTCTAACTTGTCAACGAGTCAAAGCGGAGCATCAAGTACCAAAAGGTCCATTGCAACCACTTGAAATTCCAGAATGGAAGTGGGAGCACATTACCATGGATTTCGTTACCGGTCTTCCTAAGGTTTCTCAAGGTATAGATGCGATTTGGGTCATTGTTGATAGATTGACCAAGTCTGCTCATTTCTTACCGATACGAGAAACTTATACACTTGAACGTCTTGCTCGTATGTACATAAACGAGATTGTAAGACTGCATGGTATGCCAGTATCCATAGTTTCTGATCGAGACCCAAGATTCACTTCACGATTTTGGGTTAGTTTACAAAAAGCTATGGGCACGGATTTACGATTTAGTTCGCATATCATCCTCAGACGGACGGACAATCAGAGAGGACTATTCAAACTCTAGAAGATTTATTAAGACTCTGTGTCCTTGACTTCAAGGAAAGTTGGGACAAGTTCTTACCATTGGTGGAGTTTTCCTACAACAACAGTTATCAAGCAAGTATTGGCATGGCTCCATTCGAAGCATTGTATGGAAGAAAATGTCGTTCTCCAGTATGCTGGGATGAGGTGGGTGAAGCAACGTTGTTGGGACCGGAGTTGGTACGTATGACTACAGAAAAGATTCAAACGATCCGACAACGTATAAAAACCTCACAAGATCGACAAAAGAGTTATGCTGATCTTCATCGAAAGGACGTGGAATTTGATATAGGAGATCATGTGTTCTTACGTGTTGCTCCATGGAAAGGAGTTACGAGATTTGGAAAGAGAGGAAAGCTCAATCCTCGATTCATCGGTCCATTTTTAATCCTCGATCGAGTAGGAACTGTGGCTTATAGACTCGCTTTACCGCCAAGTATGTCTCGTGTTCATAACGTTTTTCACATATCCATGTTACGCAAATATGTGGAAGACCCGAACCACATTATTGAGTTAGAACCGGACGAAATAGCAGAAGATTTGACGTATGAAGAAGTTCCTGTTCAAATCTTGGATAAGAAGGAACATATTCTACGCTCCAAGGTTATACCTCAAGTCAAAGTTTTGTGGAGAAACCACGATGTTGAGGAAATGACTTGGGAGTTAGAATCTGAAATGAAATCAAGGTATCCTTACCTCTTCGACATACCAGGTACGTACCCTAATTTCGAGGGCGAAATTTCATAAGAAGGGGAGGTTGTAAGACCCCAACTTTTATAAATAAAGATGAATTTTCTATAAATATCATTTTTGAATATTATGGAGTTAATTTGATATAATGTTATAGTTGTGGGTAATATTTATAAATTTTGCAAAGTACGCAAGTTGTTATATAATATTCGATTGGTCGGGAAATATTCGTTTTAACAGGAAATATTCGTACAACGGCACAATCATTGGTGGACCCCACAACAGAATTATTGTCGGATTGAGAAAACGACAAAAATATTTTATTAAAAATAACGGCGGAAGTTTTACCATTGATACTGTTGAACTACTCGGTAGTAAAAGTACAGTAATACGTGTGGTTGCATAGTAGCACACGGTATTGATTATTAATGCTTATGTGAGAAGTCACTCAGTTTGATTCAATTATTGTCAGTTAATAATATGAATTATTTAGCGATAATGACGTTTTGTTTTATTCGTATTATTAACGTAATAAAACAGAAACATCTTTTTATATAAAACAGAATACTTTATTAAAGTTATTCTATAAATAGAATATATTATATTTTATTTAAAAGATTTTTCTTTAAATATGGACCGTCAGATTAAAGTAATCAATCTGGACCGTTCATGGATTAGTTACTATGCATTCTATTTTTCTATAAATAGCAGCTCATTCCTTCATTATTTCTTACGAATTCACTGAACTCTAGAGAGAGAAACTATAGAGAGAGAGAGAAGAAAAGTATTCTGCTACTTAACTACTTCCTTATTTCAGTTCTTCTTTAAAACGGTAAGGGGTGTTATTCTTTCTTATTCATGAAGAGAACTTTTGTTATTCTATTTTTTATTATTCTGTTGGAATAACCTGTATACGCGGTCTACCCTATACTTGGTGACATTCTTCTGTTATTCTGTTGGAACATTCTGTCTGTGTGTTTTACACCGGTCCTGGTTCTGTTTTTATTATTATTCTGTTGGAACATCCTGTCTGTGTGTTTTACACCGGACCTGGTTCCGTCTTGTTATTATTCTGTTAGAACATCCTGTCTGTGTATTTTACACCGGACCTGGTTCCATTATTTATTATTCTGTCAGAATATCCTGTCTGTGCGTTTACGCCGGACCTGGTTTCATTATTTATTATTCTTTCAGAATATCCTATCTGTGCGTTTACGCCGGACCTGGTTCCATTATTTATTATTCTGTCGGAATATCTTGTCTGCGCATTTACTCCGGACCTGGTTCCATTATTTATTATTCTGTTAGAATAACCTGTCTGGGCGGTCTATCGCATGCCGGGTGATTTCTTTTGTTATTCCATTCTTTATTATACTCAGTTAGTTAAGTTTTAACTTCTATACTCCATGAAATTAGTGGAATATCCTTGATAATTGCGGTTCATCCAGTATCATTTCATGAAAATATTCTTCTAAGCATTCTTGAATTTTACTCCACAAAGCAGTATCATGTTGACAATTTGGACGTTGTTAATTCTTGGATAAATTAATTCTTGAACTTGTTTTATTGAATTCTTATATCATTGTCATCATCCTCATGTTTATAAAATGTTGAAAGTCATCTGTGGCCTGTAGTGCATAGATGGACTTGGTATGATTATGACCAGGGATTATTCGGTATAATCATGACCGTAATGTTACAAATGATGTGGTAAAAGTCCTCATTGGCCCGTAGTGCATTGATGGACAGTTGTTGGCATGATCATGACCATTAATGAATACACGAATATCCTTGGCCGTAGTGCAGGGGTGATTCGATGATGTGGATTATTTTATTAAGCTGAGTCCCAGCGATAACAGTGTTGAAAAACCTTTTAAATCATAGAAGATAATAGATTTTATTCTCTACTTGACTCTTTTAA
Source organism: Panax notoginseng (assembly GCA_016801055.1). Taxonomy (NCBI): domain Eukaryota; kingdom Viridiplantae; phylum Streptophyta; class Magnoliopsida; order Apiales; family Araliaceae; genus Panax; species Panax notoginseng. Next base: position 165,243,891 of record CM029020.1, on the reverse strand, counting down.
TGGATTGCTTATCTCGCTGCAGTTAAATTTGATGTTTGTTATATTTTATCAGTTTAACACTGTTGAAGGCTAATGATAATTTATTCTGCATTATCTTAGTCATAATATTTCTTACTGGGCTAGTTGAGCTCACCCTTTCTTTCACTGTTCTCTTCAGGAAATGAGAATATAGCTGGGATGAGTCGGGGAACGGAGTGATGGACCAAATGATAGTATTAGTAGTCCTCAATATTCTATTAAATAGTGTGACAATAATTGTAATGATGACTCTTTTTGAGTTTGTATAGTCTCTAGTAGACAATAATTGTATTCAAACTCACTATTATGTTTTGTCGTATTGTACACGATAGTTGTATTAATAAGTTGTATTTGTATTCTGTACCATGTATCTGACGACCCAAGATGGGTGATGTATACCTAATTTTGGGGGCGTCACAAATATAGTTTGAGAAGAAAATAATTTTCATATAGATCATTTTATCTAACTTGAATTTTCTACTCTTGATTAAATATAAGTATAATTATATATTCAAGTATAAGTAATATAATTTTGGAAAGAAAATATTTAGTTATTAGAACTATTTTACCTAATAAATCTAATAATATATTTATAATTTTTTTAACAATATCATAACTTTATAATAAAATTATGTGCTTTGGCCTTTGCAATGGATATATTGCTAGTAGGTATATAATTATTAGAATTGGACCATAGATTTAACCGATCGAAACATCGGTTCAACAGTACATTGGTTCAACCGATCGATCCGTTGGTTGAGCCGGTTAAGCCAAATTATAATTTTTAAATAGTTAAAAATTATTATATATTCTCTTCGTTTCAAAATATATGATCGTTATTAATTTTTTAAAGTCAATTAAATTCATTTTCAAACTCAAAGTTAAAATAAATTCTTTTGATTTTAGTTAGTATAATGACGAATATTGTGAAGTATCAAAAAAATATATGTCAAATGTATTTTAAAATATCAATATTAATATTATAATTTGGAAAGAAAAAAGTACTATCTAAAACACGTAATATTTTAGTAGTTGCAAAGACTAGTGATTATTTGTCTTAAAAAGAGACTAATGATTATTTTTTCTAATCAATACATAAATATTTAAAAGTAGAACTTAAGATTAGTTTTTAATTAACTGAAGGATCAATCCACTTATCTCAGTAATTATCCAATCGGGTTGACTCTAGGGGTGTGCATTCTGTTTTTATCCGTCCAAACCAGGCCGATACCGAGCCGAACCGAACCGGTATCGAAATCGGCCAAATTTTGATACCAAATATTAATATAATTAATATTTTTATTTTTATTTTTATTATTATTATTTTTATTAATATTATTATTATTTTTATTATTATTATCATTATTTTATATTATTATTATTAATTATTTATTAATAAAAAAATAAAATTAGAAACCGGTATATACCGATCTGGTTCGGTAAAACCGAATCATAAAAATACCGTACCGAAACCTGTACCGAAAAATCGGTATACCGATTTTTTGGTACCGAATCGGACCGGTTCTTTTTGTACCGAACCGAATGGTTCGGTTCGGTTCGGTCCGAAAAATTGGGAAAATAAAATTTTTTGGACAATCCTAGTTGACTCCATAATATTAAATATTTGATTGAATTAATTTTTTTAATTATTGATTATAGGTGCGAAAATCTTAACATTGGTAAGATACGCATCTCTGATGTCACTTCATTTTTTAAGTTTCATGAATACATCTAACTTTTAAATTGGCTTAATAATATACGTCCAACTATATAAATAAGAGAATAAAACTTGAAAAACGAAGAGACATGAGTAAGACATCTCATGTCTGTTTGTTTTTCAAGTTTAATGAATGTATTGGTAAGAATTCCATCACTACAAGAATGGACCATAATTTCGATGGAATTTGTTCAGGTGGAATATATTCCGTCAAAATTACCATATTTCTAACATAATATATTCGATCAATGTCGACGTCGGAAATTTTTTATCTCTCTTTTATGTGTTTCTTACCATTTATATTTTCTATGTGAATTTGTTTGATCTGAAGGGTGAAATTTTTAAGAAAAGACCGACATATAATGTTAACGATTTGAAAAGATTTGATTTTTATTGGTCCGAATTAGACAGAGACGCCAGTTGATATAAGTTAAATGGATGTATCAACTCAACTGATTTTTGAAAGGTTTTGCAATATGGCCCAATATTGGACTGTAAGACCCCAACTTTTATAAATAAAGATGAATTTTCTATAAATATCATTTTTGAATATTATGGAGTTAATTTGATATAATGTTATAGTTGTGGGTAATATTTATAAATTTTGCAAAGTAAGCAAGTTGTTTTAAAATATTCGTTTGGTCGGAGAATATTCGTACGACGACACAATCATTGGTGGACCCCACAACGAAATTATTGTCGGATTGAGAAAACGACAAAAATAGTTTATTAAAAATAACGGCGGAAGTTTTACCATTGTTACTGTTGAACTACTCGGTAGTAAAAGTACAGTAATACGTGTGGTTGCATAGTAGCACACGGTATTGATTATTAATGCTTATGTGAGAAGTCACTCAGTTTGATTCAATTATTGTCAGTTAATAATATGAATTATTTAGCGATAATGACGTTTTGTTTTATTCGTATTATTAACGTAATAAAACAGAAACATCTTTTTATATAAAACAGAATACTTTATTAAAGATATTCTATAAATAGAATATATTATATTTTATTTAAAAGATTTTTCTTTAATTATGGACCGTCAGATTAAAGTAATCAATCTGGACCGTTCATGGATTAGTTACTATGCATTCTATTTTTCTATAAATAGCAGCTCATTCCTTCATTATTTCTTACGAATTCACTGAACTCTAGAGAGAGAAACTATAGAGAGAAACTATAGAGAGAGAGAAGAAGAGTATTCTGCTACTTAACTACTTCCTTATTTCAGCTCTTCTTTAAAACGGTAAGGGGTGTTATTCTTTCTTATTCATGAAGAGAACTGTTGTTATTCCATTTGTTATTATTCTGTTGGAATATTCTGTCTGTGTGTTTTACACCGGACCTGGTTCCATTATTTATTATTCTGTGGGAATATCCTGTCTGTGCGTTTACGCCGGACCTGGTTCCATTATTTATTATTCTGTCGGAATATCCTGTCTGTGCGTTTACGCCAGACCTGGTTCCATTGTTTATTATTCTGTTGGAATAACCTGTCTTTGCGGTCTATCGCATGCATGGTGATTTCTTTTGTTATTCCATTCTTTATTATACTCAGTTGGTTAAGTTTTGACTTCTATACTCCATAAAATTTGTGGAATATCCTTGATAATTGCGTTTCATCCAGTATCTTTTCATGAAAATATTCTTCTAAGCATTCTTGAATTTTACTCTACAAAGCAGTATCATGTTGACAATTTGGACGTTGTTAATTCTTGGATAAATTAATTCTTGAACTTATTTTATTGAATTCTTATATCATTGTCATCATCCTCATGTTTATAAAATGTTAAAAGTCATCTGTGGCCTGTAGTGCATAGATGGACTTGGTATGATTATGACCATGGATTATTCGGTATAATCATGACCGTAATGTTACAAATGATGTGGTAAAAGTCCTCATTGGCCCGTAGTGCATTGATGGACAGTTGTTGGCATGATCATGACCATTAATGAATATACGAATATCCTTGGCCGTAGTGCAGGGGTGATTCGATGATGTGGATTATTTTATTAAGCTGAGTCTCAGCGATCACAGTGTTGAAAAACTTTTTTAAATCATAAAAGATAGTAGAGTTTATTTTCTACTTGACTCTTTTAATGGATTGCTTGTTCCGCTACAGTTAAACTTGATGTCTATTATATTTTATCAGTTTAACATTGTTGAAGGCTAATGATAATTTATTCTGCATTATCTTAGTCATAATATTTCTTACTGGGCTAGTTGAGCTCACCCTTTCTTTCACTGTTCTCTTCAGGAAATGAGAACGTAGCTGGGGCAAGTCGGGGAACGGAGGAGTGATGGTCCGAATGATATATTAGTTAGTAGTCCTCACTATTCTATGTAATAGTGTGTTAATAAATGTAATGAGGACTCCTTTTGAGTATGAATACTCTCTAGAAGATAATATTTGTATTCAAACTCACAGTTTATGTTTTGTCGTATTGTACACGACAGTTGTATTAGTAAGTTGTATTTGTATTCTGTACTATGTATCTGACGACCCAAGATGGGTGATGTATACCTAATTTTGGGGGCGTCACAGTTGGTATCAGAGCTTAGGGATATGATCCCTGGCTAAGATGTGAGAATAGAACTAGGAGGGGAGAGACGGGGAATTCCTTCGCTAGTATGACCTACCTAAGTTTATTTGCATGGTATTTAATTGGTCGGTCATAATATAAGGATAATATATGACATATCAATTAACTTTTATTTTGTGGCAGTATCTGAAAATGGCATCTGAGAATGTTGAGAATAGCAATGGAGCACAGACGACTGTTGATTCACCACATATCAATAATCAGGATAATGTGCATCAGGAAGGTGACAATCCTCATGCAAACAACAACACTGACCAGATGATGAATGATGGAATGTTCAGAGGTTTATGCAATTCATGCAACAACAGGTGAAAGCGGCTCCTGTCCACAACGTAGGTGGAAATACTGGAAACTCTCAGGCGGTCACCGCTAAACAGTTTAAGGAGCTGGGACCACCGGAGTTTAAGGGAGACCCAAACCACTTGTAGCTGAAACATGGATAAAGCAGATCACCAAGATATTTGATGTCTTGGGTTGCTCCGAGGAGCAAAAGGTTCCCTTTGCCGCCTTTATGTTGCGAGGAGAGGCAGATTACTGGTGGGAATCGATAAAGCGTACTCAACCTGCCGCACTGAAGATGTCTTGGGAGAAGTTCCAAGAGCTGTTTAACGACAAATACTTTCCCGAGAGTATTCGTCACATGAAGGAGGTGGAGTTCATCAAATTGGAGCAGAATAATATGACCGTGTCGCAGTACGAGGCAAAATTTGCGGAGTTATCCGGTTTGCGTCCCACCTGGTGGATAATGAAGAAAGAATGACGCGGATGTTTTAAGAGGTTTGAAGCCGGAGATACGTCAACATCTTGTTTCTCATAAACTGTGTTTGTATTCAGATGTTGTAAATAGGGCTCAGTTGGTGGAGCGCGATAACGAGTCAACGCAACCAAAAGAGAGCAGCCGACAAAATGATAATACCAGTGAGAGCAGTCATCGAAGCGGTGACAACAAGCGTGGAGGGAATCAACAGGCCAGAAATGGTAACCACTTCGGTGGTAATCAGGGCCAAAATAATAAGAATGGGCATTTCAAGAAGAGGAGATTCAACAATGATGGAAAGACGTCAGCACCAGCACCTGTCGTTAAGGAAGGAGAACGACCACCTATCATATGTTTCAAATGCGGAGGGGAGGGGCACATCAGTCCAAACTGCGCGATGCCGTCCAAAGCATGTTATAATTGTGGAAGAGAAGGTCATTTAGCCGATTTTGTCGTTTACCGAAGACAAATTCAGCTAGGATGGAGGCACCAAAGGCCGTCCCAGAAAAGTCAAAACCGGTTGTGCAAGGGAGAGCGTTTGTTGTGAACTCCCAGAGAGCAAGGAACCCGAATGAGGTCATCACGGGTAAGCTTATCATAAACTCTAACGAAGTCTATACTTTATTTGATACCGGTTCTACCCATTCTTTTATTTCTCCTACTTGCGCTCATCGATTAAATTTGATTCGGAGAAATTAGACTTTGACTTAGCTGTTGAAACTCCATTGGGAGAAACCTTCATTACATCCACGGTTTATAAGTCTTGTTTGGTTCAAGTTGGTACCCACACATTACCTGTCGATCTGATTTCATTAAAAATACTTGCATTTGACGTGATTCTAGGGATTGATTGGTTAACTACTCATCATGCAAAAATTGATTGTTTTCGTAAGGTTGTTAGCTTTCATATTCCTAATCGACCTATTATGCGAATTCAAGCAACCAAACCATTAAAATCAATCGCTGTCATCTCAAGCCATAAAGCTATTCGTTTATTGAAAAACGGATGTCAAGCTTTCTTAGCTCATGTCACAGATCTAAACAAAAATACGTCAGCTTTGAATGATATTTCTGTTGTTAATAAATTTCCTGACGTATTTCCTGAAGAACTTCCTGGCCTACCCCCAGAGCGTGAAATTAAATTTTGTATCGACCTTGAACCGGTACAAAACCCATTTCCAAAGCCCCATATCGAATGGCTCCTATTGAACTTCAGGAGTTAAAGACTCAACTGCAGGAATTGTTAGACATTGGTTTTATTCGTCCTAGTACTTCTCCTTGGGTGCTCCTGTTTGTTTCGTGAAGAAAAGATGGAGTATGCGACTTTGTATTGATTATCGGGAGTTGAATCATGTCACCATCAAAAATAGGTACCCATTGCCACGTATTGATGACCTGTTTGACCAGTTGCAAGGAGCACAATTCTTTTCAAAGATCGATCTTCGTTCTGGATATCATCAGCTGAAGGTTAGAACTGAGGATATTCCAAAGACTGCCTTCAGAACTCGGTATGGGCATTATGAATTCTTAGTTATGTCTTTTGGATTGACTAATGCTCCTGCTGCCTTCATGGATATGATGAACGGGTATTCAAGGAATATTTGGATCACTTTGTGGTCGTCTTTATCGATGACATCCTTGTTTATTCCAAAAGCCGTGAAGATCATGAGCAACACTTGAGGCTGGTACTCCAAAAGCTTCGTGAATACAAACTTTATGCCAAGTTGAAGAAATGCGAGTTCTGGCTGGAAGAGGTAGCATTCCTTGGGCACGTAGTATCAAGTCGTGGAATATCTGTTGACCCGGCAAAGATTGAAGCAATTCAAAGCTGGGAGCAACCTAAATCAGTAACCGAAGTACGTAGCTTTCTCGGTTTAGCTGGTTATTATCGGAGATTCGTGGAAGGATTTTCTCGAATCGCTACTCCATTAACTCAGCTGACTCGGAAAGATACAAAGTTCGGTTGGAGCGAAGAATGTGAGCAGAGTTTTCAAGAACTCAAGAGGAGACTCATTTCAGCACCTGTTCTAACAATACCATCTGGCTCGGAGGGATTTGTCATCTACAGTGATGCTTCGAGCAAAGGGTTGGGATGCGTTCTCATGCAACATGGAAAAGTCATAGCCTATGCATCAAGACAACTCAAGGAATATGAGAGGAATTATCCTACTCATGATCTAGAGTTGGCAGCTGTTGTCTTTGCACTTAAAATTTGGAGGCATTACTTGTATGGGGAGAAGGTGGAGATCTTTACGGATCATAAAAGCCTCAAATATTTCTTCACTCAAAAGGAACTCAACATGCGACAACGACGTTGGCTTGAACTGTTGAAAGATTATGATCATACCATTCAATACCATCCTGGAAAAGCGAACGTGGTAGCTGACGCATTGAGTAGAAGATCATATGCAAGTACGAGTGCGATATTGTCAACACAAAGGCCCATTTTGTGTGACTTGCAAAGGATGGAGATAGAGTTAAAGACTCCAGGGACCCATGTGATGATGGCGAATATACGAGTAGAACCAACTTTAATCGATAAAGTTAAAGCTGCTCAAGCTACAGACCTGGAGCTGATGCGTATGAGGAAGAAAGTGCAAGAAGGTGCTATGCCGGAAGCAAGAATCGATGAGAAGGAATACTTCGAGTCAACTCCAGACTTTGTGTTCCTAACAACCCTGATTTAAAGTATGAAATCATGATGGAGGCGCACAACACACCGTTTGCAATCCATCCTGGAAGTACCAAAATGTATCATGATCTTCGTCATACATTTTGGTGGAGCAATATGAAGAGAGAGATAGCGTTGTTTATCTCAGGTGTCTAACTTGTCAACGAGTCAAAGCGGAGCATCAAGTACCAAAAGGTCCATTGCAACCACTTGAAATTCCAGAATGGAAGTGGGAGCACATTACCATGGATTTCGTTACCGGTCTTCCTAGGGTTTCTCAAGGTATTGATGCGATTTGGGTCATAGTTGATAGATTGACCAAGTCTGCTCATTTCTTATCGATGCGAGAAACTTATACACTTGAACGTCTTGCTCGTATGTACATAAACGAGATTGTAAGACTGCATGGTATGCCAGTATCCATAGTTTCTGATCGAGACCCAAGATTCACTTCACGATTTTGGGTTAGTTTACAAAAAGCTATGGGCACGGATTTACGATTTAGTTCGGCATATCATCCTCAGACGGACGGACAATCAGAGAGGACTATTCAAACTCTAGAAGATTTATTAAGACTCTGTGTCTTTGACTTCAAGGGAAGTTGGGACAAGTTCTTACCATTGGTGGAGTTTTCCTACAACAACAGTTATCAAGCAAGTATTGGCATGGCTCCATTCGAAGCATTGTATGGAAGAAAATGTCGTTCTCCAGTATGCTGGGATGAGGTGGGTGAAGCAACGTTGTTGGGACCGGAGTTGGTACGTATGACTACAGAAAAGATTCAAACGATCCGACAACGTATAAAACCTCACAAGATCGACAAAAGAGTTATGCTGATCTTCATCGAAAGGACGTGGAATTTGATGTAGGAGATCATGTGTTCTTACGTGTTGCTCCATGGAAAGGAGTTACGAGATTTGGAAAGAGAGAAAGCTCAATCCTCGATTCATCGGTCCATTTTTAATCCTCGATCGAGTAGGAACTGTGGCTTATAGACTCGCTTTACCGCCAAGTATGTCTCGTGTTCATAACGTTTTTCACATATCCATGTTACGCAAATATGTGGAAGACCGAACCACATTATTGAGTTAGAACCGGACGAAATAGCGGAAGATTTGACGTATGAAGAAGTTCCTGTTCAAATCTTGGATAAGAAGGAACATATTCTACGCTCCAAGGTTATACCTCAAGTCAAAGTTTTGTGGAGAAACCACGATGTTGAGGAAATGACTTGGGAGTTAGAATCTGAAATGAAATCAAGGTATCCTTACCTCTTCGACATACCAGGTACGTACCCTAATTTCGAGGGCGAAATTTCATAAGAAGGGGAGGTTGTAAGACCCCAACTTTTATAAATAAAGATGAATTTTCTATAAATATCATTTTTGAATATTATGGAGTTAATTTGATATAATGTTATAGTTGTGGGTAATATTTATAAATTTTGCAAAGTACGCAAGTTGTTTTATAATATTCGTTTGGTCGGGAAATATTCGTAACAGGGATACAATCACGGGTCATTGGTGGACCCCACAACGGAATTATTGTCGGATTGAGAAACGACAAAAATATTTTATTAAAAATAACGGCGGAAGTTTTACCATTGTTACTGTTGAACTACTCGGTAGTAAAAGTACAGTAATACGTGTGGTTGCATAGTAGCACACGGTATTGATTATTAATGCTTATGTGAGAAGTCACTCAGTTTGATTCAATTATTGTCAGTTAATAATATGAATTATTTAGCGATAATGACGTTTTGTTTTATTCGTATTATTAACGTAATAAAACAGAAACATCTTTTATATAAAACAGAATACTTTATTAAAGTTATTCTATAAATAGAATATATTTATTTTATTTAAAAGATTTTTCTTTAAATATGGACCGTCAGATTAAAGTAATCAATCTGGACCGTTCATGGATTAGTTACTATGCATTCTATTTTTCTATAAATAGCAGCTCATTCCTTCATTATTTCTTACGAATTCACTGAACTCTAGAGAGAGAAACTATAGAGAAAACTATAGAGAGAGAGAAGAAGAGTATTCTGCTACTTAACTACTTCCTTATTTCAGCTCTTCTTTAAAACGGTAAGGGGTGTTATTCTTTCTTATTCATGAAGAGAACTGTTGCTATTCCTTTTGTTATTATTCTGTTGGAACATTCCTGTCTGTGTGTTTTTACACCGGACCTGGTTCATTATTATTATTCTGTCGGAACATCCTGTCTGTGTGTTTTACACCGGACCTGGTTCCATTATTTATTATTCTGTCGGAATATCCTGTCTGTGCGTTTACGCCGGACCTGGTTCCATTATTTATTATTCTGTTGGAATAACCTGTCTGTGCGGTCTATCGCATGCATGGTGATTTCTTTTGTTATTCCATTCTTTATTATACTCAGTTGGTTAAGTTTTGACTTCTATACTCCATGAAATTTGTGGAATATCCTTGATAATTGCGTTTCATCCAGTATCTTTTCATGAAAATATTCTTCTAAGCATTCTTGATTTTTACTCCACAAAGCATATCATGTTGACAATTTGGACGTTGTTAATTCTTGGATAAATTAATTCTTGAACTTGTTTTATTGAATTCTTATATCATTGTCATCATCCTCATGTTTATAAAATGTTAAAAGTTCTGTGGCCTGTAGTGCATAGATGGACTTGGTATGATTATGACCAGGGATTATTCGGTATAATCATGACCGTTATGTTACAAAAATGATGTGGTAAAAGTCCTCATTGGCCGTAGTGCATTGATGGACAGTTGTTGGCATTAT